>OZ038481.1:1803103-1974133 GCA_964036315.1 Acanthosepion esculentum
CACTTTAAATTTTAGAAAGAAAAATTAGTCATGAAATTTTAGTTTAACACTTCCAAAGACGATTAATTGTACAGTTTTCATTAAAAGGGATTTATGAATTTTTTTTTTGTTTTTTTTTGTTAGAGAGACCAATGATGACATTTAAATCTCTTGAAGGTAACAGGCAATGGATTATTATCCATTCCTCCTTAAAGATTAAGCAATTTAGCATCCAGTTTCAAATATTAAATAACAGACTTAGATATGGGAGCCAAGTGTTTAGTATTTCTAGCTTTTTAAAAATAAAGATTTTTTTTTTAAAATATAAAAATAATTCATAAATTACTCTTCTATTAACTTGAGCCGCACCTGGCTACCTTTCAATACACATTAGTGTGCCTGGGGACACACATGTTGAGAAACACTAAAGTATATACTTGCTGTTGGAAATGGACTGCTGCTTCACTGTAAACAAAAGTAGAGCAGTTTACAATGTGGTTCAATTGAAGTATTGCATGGAATTTCAATCGACATTTATATTTGTATTAAAAAATGATTCCAAAGTGAAACAGAAAAACTAACAATGTGACAGTGAGGCTGTGAGGTGATTAAACATTGATTCTAAGCAGAAAAAAGGTTAAGCCCAAAATGAAATATAAACTGGAAGATAGCTAGAAGGAGAGAATGGAAGACATTTTCCCTGGTAATGTGGAAATGAAGAAAAGGGACATCTGGGTTTGCATCATCTTTACAAATTGGAATGATGCAGAGAGAGTTTATTTTTTTTATCCATCAAAAATCTGGCATGTGGATAAAGCAAATTGGATAATCATTTTATCTCTTTCTTGGGAAATTAGAAAAACACATGTCATTGGCAAAAAGAAAGCAGATGGGAATTATATTTTCATTAGCAAAAACAAATTGAGAAATGAAAATGGGGAATGAACCCACTGCAAGGGTTGGATTATGAAAATTGATCCATTCATAACAGGTGGGTGATCTGGTTTATGTTTTTCTAAGACAGCGACCAGACCAAGGATGGAAAACAATATGTCTCTGTTGAGAATTTAGGTAAACAAAAATATTTTCATAGATAAAAATTATTTGCCGATTTGTTTTTGTCAATCACTCAGATTAAGATGAGGTGGTCTGCTTTGTTTTTGCTGGACAAGTGGGTCCAGGAACAGAGTCAAAGAATTGAAATTAAGGAGAATAAACCATACCCTTTCTCTTATGTACTTTAAAAATTAGATTTGTCATATAGACAGTTATGCCAGCATTGAGAAGTGGGCAAAGTTAGAACCAAGGAGGAGAAGGCAGAATTTAGCTCCGCCTATGCAAAGTAGCAGTGCAAGATGTGAAGTGAAGTAGGTTGGAGTTAAAGGAGGAGCAATCCCTGTGACTACTTCCAAGGAAGATAGATAATTCTCCAAATTTGGGAAGTTGTTTAAGAAAACAGAAATAGGGAACAAAGAAAACTTTTTCTTTTTTTTTTTTTTCTTTGCACTAATCTGGTTGACACAATTCAGACATTTGGTTGCACTTTAGAGTGAACTATTTGTAGAGTACCTGTCAGCTGATTATGACTGTCTAGTGACTTTGATCACACTGTTTACAGTGTATATATCAATTATATATTCACTGTCAACTTCCCTGTTGACATCCATCTTGGGACAGTATCTGATTTCAGCACTACTGTAATAAGATCTTTATTTAGAAATGGAAACTGTAAAACTCACTGGATTAAGAAAGGTCATTCGCTAACTGTACAAAGCAATGATCACTCTAACCAAATTTGTATAAATTTTAAAATATAATAAATTCTGGCCCAATAAATAGAAAATTGGTTAATTTTAAATCCTTGTCTTTTCTCTAAACTTTTTTTTTTTTTTTTAGACATGTTTTACTTCAATATTTAGGAAATTTCAAAGATTGATATTTATCAATTTTCAGTTAGTATTACATTTTATCTTTGCCTCATTTTGATTTCTTTTTCTGATTAAAGAGAAAAAAATTATGGCATTAAGCAAAAAGAATTTTAAACAACTTAGAATAATATTTAGAATCTTGTAAGTTTTTAAAATTTCTTGATAGATTGGAATTTTTTAAAATTTGTATTTATTAGCTTCTCTATCCAAGATTTAATGGTTGTCGTTTGTGCCTGAAGATGATTTTATTTTGTAATTCATCAATGAATCCTGAGATGGATCTTCTAACCAAGTCTGGACATGCAGAGTCTGGAGCAGTAGAAACACTGAAAGACAGTGGTTGTGATCACTGCCAAAACTACACTGTGGTGCTGTTTCTTTTTAAGTAAGGAATTTTTGACACGGGATTTTTTCAAAGTTTGCATGCAATTGACCAGCAGCACACTCTTCTAGCCTCTTTAGTTTGAGTTTGCACCAGTGGAGGTTAGTTTTGATTGACTCTTTATACTGTTTCTTTGGTCAGCCATGATGTCTTCTGCCATTAAAAAAAAAAAAAGAAGCTTTCCATATAAACAGACATCTAGGAATGTGATATCACTCCATATGGATGGTATGGCCAGTCCATTGGACTTGTACCTATTTAAGCGTAATGGTTGACAAAGGTCTAAATTTACAAATCTTGTGCTCATTATTTGCCAAGACCAATCAATTTTTTCTCTTTGAATATTTTTTTTTTTTTTTTTTTTTTTGATACTTGATAATGTATTCAGGTCACTGAATTTTGCAAAGAAGAAAGAGAAAGCGTGAAAGGTGAAAAGTGAGAGAGAAACACATGCTGGTAAAGATGATAAACATTCCATTCTTGGATAATTTTTTTCCCTTTCTTAAAGAAGAAAATTGTTGAATTTATCTTCAGATTCATTGTATAATCAATTTATCAACTTTGGAAAGAAATGAAGAAAGCAAAATGGGTGCAAAATAATCATCATCAATGTTTTTGACACAGCTGAATAAATTCAAGGAGAATAAACCAGTCAAATTGCCAACATGGAGTAAGTTTCAGGTGCACTTGCTTGTTTGCATTAAAGGCTGTGTTGGTCAAGTGTTGATTAACTCATTCAGCAAAGCCAAACATTTCTAAAGTGAACAATAAAGTAGCAAAGTTTGCTTGAAGAAAAAATATCAAAATTAATGAGCATTGCTTTTAAGTGCTACAGCAAAATAGTTTACAAATTGGATCCATCCGCAAAGGACCATGGACCATGGGAGATTCTTAAAATCAAAGATACTTGTAAATGATTCCAAAGTATCCCTTAGGTTTGAAGGAAGGCTTTGAATTAAATCTTACACAATGTGTCCCTCTCTCTCTCTATCCCACTTTCTTTTTCTTCTCTTTTTTTCTCTCTCTAAATAAGAAAAGGACATATTTCAAATTTAACACTTTGGTTTCTCTAAGGTTTTCTATCTTCAGATAACCAAGAAAAGAATTAGACTTTTTCATTCCAACATTTTTCTGGTTTTCTTTCAATTGATATATTTTTTTTCTTAGTAACGATCCAGTATATATTGAATTTATCTCCTTTGGTTGTAATTATTTTCAGGGATTTAAAGGTCACCTGTTGTACAGGATTTCCAGTCAAAAAATAAATTCTTATGAATTAAAAACTAAAATTAAAGTTTACAACATTGTTTTTTCTCTTAATTAATAATTTTGTTTGTAATTAGAAAAAAAATATTTTGGTAACAAGAAATATTTCCAAAGGCAATGTTTTAATTTTTGTCCATTCAATATGAAAATTTAACTAAGATTATGCTATGAAAATTGTTTAAGTGGATGTTTTAGAAAATTTTAAACGTTTTTGTTAAAACAGAAAAAGACTAAATCATTTTCAATTAGACTTTCTAGATTATCATTGACATAATAGCCTTTAATCTCTTATAATTAATGATAAATTAATCTTAAATTCAAATTCATCCTTTTTTTAGAACTGATTATTCCTTTTGGTTTAAAAGATTCAACATCCTCCTTGTCTTTTTCTACACCCAATTATCTATTTTTCTCTTATGATAGAAATCCATTCCTTGTATCTGGAATCATAGCATTAACAAGAACAATATATTTTTGCAGTGTACTTAAAACAGATGTAAACATACCCTAGGGCCCTCACTCTCTAACCAACTGGGCCCCATCCACAACCCTCATGTTTTTAAATTCTTGTTCTCATTGATGTGTACAAAAACTTGAAAAGGCCCAGTATAAATTCATAATAAAAATAATGTAGGCTAAAATAATGCCTTGATAAGAAATGAAAAACACAAATCCTGTTTTCTATATATTTAGTTATTTAATCAGAGATTTGCATGGTACGGTTTGGGGGAAAGGACTAGGTAGGTGACACTTGGACAACTGCTACAACAGACTGACAGACCAATTCTTTACTTCAGCCTGCCCAGCAAGAACTCCAACTTTCCTTCTAAAACTGCTGCCTACTCTAACTGTGACTAATATAAGCTTGTTACTGGAATTTTTTAACTTCCAACTAAGCAGCACTTGATCCCCCAAAATTTTCATTTAATTATTTAATTACTCTTTCTTTTCAGTCAGTGGATGGCTGCTTTGAAGGTCTTAATCATAGATTTATTGTGTTCACAAACATACAGATTGGATGCAAATAAAATCATTCACAGCCCATTTTGTGGATGTTTTATGGTTGTCCTTTGTGTCTGAAGAAGTCAAACATGTGGGATACCCATTGTGTCACAATAATGCCATTTAAAAAAAAAAATTTTTTAATTCTTAACCAAATAATGAAATTACTTTGTAACAGTCACCATATCTTTTAGAAACTGTATAGCTTCATCTTTCTTTATGAACAAATTATAAACTTAATCTTCAATATTAAATGATCTTTAGAACTTTTGTCTTTTGCTCTGCCAACTAATGCAGTCTACAGCTGTTTTCTTCAATAAAGCCTTGTATATACAAGAAAATCCTGAAAAATTTTCTGCCTGACCAAATAAACATACATAAGATTTCCTATTTTTCCGCACATCCTTGCAAGTCAATATTTTAAATTTTTTTATCAATCTGTAAATTTATATAAAAATTTCTCTAAGGAATTTAATTCTAATTTATATTAGAACTTCACAATTCTGTTGTTTTTTTGTTATTTTTAAAATCTTTTCACTTGGTTTGAATTGTCTTCAAAATTTGTATGTGGTATGGGGAAATATTTGAGTGGGGCTTTTAAAAAGTTGATTTCTTTCTGTAATTAAATGAATTATTTATATCTGAACATCTGTAATGTTTAATTAAAAGAAAATTATTCTAAAATAAATGTAGCAAATTCAGCACACCCCCCCCCCCATCTACTTTAAATCTATATTTAAATTCTTTTCTGTTGGAAAATATTGCTTTCATCACTTTCACTTTTCATTTTTTAATACCTGCTTTTTTTATTGCTGGGATTTTATTTTTGGAGTTTTTAATTTTTCACCTTTTTTCTTTTTTTCCTTTTGATTCTTCGCTTCCTTCTTTTTTATTCCATTTGATTCTTCACCTTCATTTTTTCCTTTTGATTCTTTTCTTCCTTCTCTTTTTTTTCCTTTTGTTTCTTTTCTTCCTTCTCTTTTTTTTCCTTTTGATTCTTTTCTTCCTTCTCTTTTTTTCCTTTTGATTCTTTACCTTCATTTTTTCCTTTTGATTCTTTTCTTCCTTCTCTTTTTTTTTCCTTTTGTTTCTTTTCTTCCTTCTCTTTTTTTTCCTTTTGATTCTTTTCTTCCTTCTCTTTTTTTTCCTTTTGTTTCTTTTCTTCCTTCTCTTTTTTTTCCTTTTGTTTCTTTTCTTCCTTCTCTTTTTTTTCCTTTTGATTCTTTTCTTCCTTCTTTTTTTTTCCTTTTGATTCTTTACCTTCTTCCTTACAAAATTTTAATCTTAACCTTAATATTTTTGCCTCACCTGATATTTCACATTCATTCTTTTTGTCTGTTTAAGGCTTAGTGTTTTATTGCAGCTGTTTTCACAATAATATATCTGTTAGCCATTTCTAGGGATCAAGTAACAACAAGTTTATTTAATGCTCAGTCATGGATTATATTTTGATACAACCCATTTTTTTTTTTTTTTTTTTTAAGTCCTCATTCAGAATATTGATGTTTGATACGACTTCAAATGAAACGTTAGGAAGGAAATCCCTCTTACTAGTGAAAAGAGTGATAATTGTCAACTTGACAAAACCTATATCTAAATCACAAATTGTCAAACACAGAAATTTATCCCCCACCGAATATATATATATATATGTGTGTGTATGTGTGTCTACCCCCGCCCATATAGACACATGCACACACAGAGGAAAGTAGTGTATGAAAGTGATGAATAAAAAGGTCTTATTTGTAACATCCACAAGAGGAACAGTGCAGCACTGTGGTATCTCTTCAGCTCCTCTTTAGAACTTGTCATCTTTTCATGAGCTTCCAAGCTGCAATTGACTATTGTCACCTAAGAGCTGTTACATGAACCTCAAGAGACCCTTAAGACATCAGTCGGTTCCTTCTGTCAAAAGGGAGATGATTGCTTTCTGCATCTCTACGTGCTTTAGGGTCAGAAATCTTGGTTATGATACCAAATTTAAGACTATTAGTGATAAATGGGCTCATGTTTCAGTCACTGGTTTGGCAACAACATCATTGTCAGGAGACACACCACACGACCCATGTTGTGTTTAAAAGGTTTCAATAAATCCCAAGCTCAGGATTTAAATTTTGAAAATGTCAGCCAGCCATATATTACACAAAAGTACAGTTGACAAATTTCCATGATTGATAACAATCTTATAATAATGACAGTGAAGACCAGAATACTTTTAACAAGAAATGAATATGTGATTTATTGTAGTTCTTGAGTAAAAGATGTGTTTCAAACTCATCTCTTCCTTTCCTCTATTCTAATACTGGACAACATTTAAATTGATCATTTGCAACTATGAGGAGGAGGAGGAGGAGGAGGATGATAGAACAACAGTTGTCTGTATTGACTAGTTTGCCTTTCGGTGGGAGAAATTTCATTTTACTAAGATCTGGTTTTCTCTCCATTCATGTGTCTCATATCAGCTTGTGTCTGTATCTCTTTACCAATTTTCCCACTCTGGCAGCTTGGGCAGAATTATCTCCCTGTCTCTTCTCTTTGGTGACTTCTTTTGTAGACTGCCAGCTTTAGTTGATGCCCATATAGGAAACTAATGTCACTAATGATGTATTGATATGATTTGATCATTAATTTTACAATCATTTGACACTGAGCCACTGAGTTCTTTGAAAAATATTCTTCCTATGAGACAACCAGCAAATGATTTTATATAGACAAACCACACAGCCCACTATTTGTTTGTTTTTTTTGGAAAGCCATTTTATTCAAAATTCTTCTAGGAAACAACACAGTTCTGATGCATAGATCTTTATATAAACAACTTAGTCTCAAGCATTTTTAGAGATAATTTTTGATTTTGGCTATGAAAGGAATTATCATTTTTCACTGCCCAACTTTGCAAGTGCAACAGGTGCATAAAGAGCCATACTCAATAGTAGCAAATCATCTCCAAGTTAATATTCAGGCTAAATTCTTCATGAATCTCAAAATTAATTAACTTTCTTAATTATTTCTTTTTTCTACATTTAATTCTAATGATCATTAAACACAATCAACCCTTCTCTTGTACTTTTCCCCAGTTCTATATAATGTAACTGGGCCTTTCTACATTTCTGTTCATCAACTGCTGTCAAGCCTCTTTGTGGCTCTACTCAAACCCATCTCATATTAAGAATGAGCAGACTTAGTAAAAATATCATCCTGTAATATCAATCTAAAGTGCTTTCAATTTTATCTCCCTCTTCTTTTTTAAATGCAACTTATCGCCATACATTCTTTTTTTCTAAATATAGCCTGGATCTTAAAACATCAAGAATAGAATTTTTTTCTCCCCCTATTGTCCAGATTTTTCATTTTCAATTCTTAAATTCTTCTGGCAAACTTTCATGAGATCTGTGATTAAAATCTTTTAAATTTTCAATTAGAGAGCAATGACTTCATTAATAAATGAAGTAAAAAAAAAAAAATATTTGAAGACTAAAATATTCTCTGCAATCCTTTGTCATATAAGCCAATTTTTATAAATCCTTCCACTTTGAAGGAAAGTAGAATAATTTTGAAAATGGAGACACTGATTAATTTTTTGTCAAACATTTCACAAAATTTTTCTAAAATTTATTTTGGAATAAAAATCTTAATCTTGAATTTCTTGCTTTTGAAACAGAATTTGTTTTCAAAATCATTTAACATTATTCATTAATTTCCTCTAAATAAAGTTCAACTTTGTTCTTTTCAATTATTGTAGGTGATCAACTGGAAGTTAAAGAATGATCTTTCTGAATAAATTTATTTTAAATTTGGAAGTATAGAATTAAAACTTAGGTTTTCATATTTTTTTTCTTCTAGAAATTCAATGAAAAGCTTTGCGTCTGTATGAAAACTTTTTCTCTTTTTTCTTTTTTTATATAAAACAATAAACTTTCATGTTTATCTGACATCAAAAAAGAAGTACAAAATATCTTTCTCCAGTAGAAAAATAGCTGAACGGTTTTTAAGATTTTAATCTGATTAGTTTTTTTTAATTTCTTTTATATATTTCCAAATAACTTCTTAGGCAAACTATGACAGTGAATTGATGCCTAAGAAAATGCTTCCTTTGCTTAATATACTCTGCTAGTGATCTTCATTTCTTAAAGATTCCCAATCATCAATAAGAGAATGAAGAAATTTTTGTTCCCATGAATTAATCTTAGAAAAGTGTCTCTGGTTAAATTTGTCCAAGATTCTCTCATTTTACTTCTATCATCAAATGTTAAATGTTTGTTGTCTTTACTCTCAAATCTGGAGTGTTATGCTGACATGTGACCAAATGCAATCTGTATGGACAAAAATGTTAAGTGTTCAATAGTTTATATTTCTGACACAGTATTTTCAAAAACATTTTGCATTATATGTAAAATTCTTTATTTTCTCTTTATTCATTATGTATTTAGTTATTATAAATGTCTATACATTGAAATAATAATAATAATATTTACTGGATAATCTCTAACCAAAGTGTTTTTTCTGCAAGACAAATCATTGAATAACATTGAAAATTTCCAACCCATTTCCACAAATGCAAATTAATCTTCAAAGTTCATTTCAGGTGAATCAAAATTTAATTTAAATATTTAAGTATCAATCCTTTTATTCATCTATCAAAATGCTCACCATTTTTCCAACTTTATTGAAAAATGAATCCTTTAAATGTTAGCTGAAAATAAATAATTAACATCGGTTACATTTTTCTATAAAAACAACTACTATATGACAAATTCAATAATTCAATAATTTTCAACATGCAATTGTTAAAATTTGATTCTGTTCAAATACTTACCTTAAAAAATTCATCTTTTGAAATAGAAAAATACTTGAAAATTTCAAAAGGTTTTAATCTTTTTCACTATTAAAAAAAATCACTCCTTGTATATATTTTCGAATAAGTGGTTTGGTTGTCCAAGAACATTAGGCTTCAAACATAGTAGAAAATGAAATTCTTGATTGTCTCAGATACAAACTGATTTTAAAGCTGAATTAGAGAACATTATTGTTGTAACAAATCTGTCAAAGTGATTACATGAAGTGACCTGGAATTAACAGGTAAATTAGTAATGACAGTCATTAGTTGCAGATGGTCATTAAAGCAACCAACATAAGTTTTGTGCTCTTAAGAATAATTGGTATTCTGTTTGTAATCAAAAGTTAACTTAAGATTTTATTTATTTATTTTTTAAAATTTTCCTTTTACCTCTCCACTTATTTGTATGAAAGAACTTTAATTTAAAACAGCAGAAAGATGTTTCCATCACTATTTTAATCTTGTGATACTAAATGCATTTGATTCATGGTTACCAATAAGTTTACTGCTATTTACTTAGATTTAGCTGTTGATCCAATTCTAAACTTTCTTCCTTGGAAAATATTTTAAGAAAATATTTTAAATCATAAGAAGTGAAAATTTCTTCTACTCTCCATGCTGCCAAATGATTGTGGTGAACAAAAATAGCCACCCTTGTACTGTTTTCTTTATACATGTATTCAATACGGAATAAACGTGTGAAGGCTTTGTTTCCTTTTCAGATAAATAATTTACCCAACATTCTTCTTAAATTGTACATGCAAATTTTCTTTTTGTTTATTAAAATACAATGAAGAATAAATTAATTTTTTATACTCAATCAGTTTCCCATGACCTCAAGACCATTTTGTTCTTGTTCTGCAACTCTCGTCTTACATTATTTGCCTGATCAACTTGCCTCAGCTACTACCCTGCCTTGTCAAAACTTATAAAACTATTATTCTGTCAATTTTTCTGATTTAAATAGATTTGCCTTCAAATACTCCTGCAAAACTGTCTCCAGAAAGACAATTTAGAGATCGTAGTTAAAAAGCAAAATAAAAATATTTGTTAATGATTGTTACAATGAGAATTCTAAAAGCTTAATCATCAAAATGTTCAAATTTTGTTGTATTTTCACAATTATTAAACATTGTAAATCAGAAATGAAACCTTCACTTCATTGCATATCAAGTTCAAGTTACATTATAGGATATAACAATTTCAGCCTTGATAAAAGAAACAATGATGAAAGAAAATCACCTATCAAGTAATAATGAAAATATTTCACCTAAAAATTCACAAGTCATTTATTAGCAAATAAAGATAGAATAAATAAAAAAAGGTTCAGTAAAAAAAAAAAAAATGAATGATGTCACGGAAAGAAACAAAATTTTCTGCATTTTACTTGAACATTTCTATGCATTTTATTTTTTGATTTATCTGTTTGCTTTTATTTTTTTCAATGCTATAATATCCAAGCCAAACTTTGATTAGTTGAAATAACTGTGTTGTTTGACACATTCAAACTTATTTTGAGCACTTTATTTGTTTTTGTTATATTCTTTTGAGAATTGTAAACAATGGACAAAACTTATAAAATGCTTTATTTTTTTTTTGAAAAACAAAACTTTGTTCAATCTTCAGTTACATTGTAAAGAAATCAGATCCTAAATTTTTGCAAAGAGAATTCTTACTGCTTTAAAATTGGAGTTGTATATAATTTTAACTTAATTCAGCTTGAATTGTCTATGAAATTCTTTCTGATAGAAAATTTACAGCAAAATCTGTTGACCAATGTTAATAACTGTAGAATAATTTCTACCCACCATGAGGTCTCTCAAAATTTCTGAAAAAATGATAATAAATAAGAATATTATTCTCATTATAACCAGTCACAATATATTCTACCTTTGTATAAATTTCTTTTTTAATCTTTTAAATTTTAAAAATCATTATATTTTCAAATTCAGTGAGATATCTAAAATATTTGGGGGCAAATTTCTGTCTACATATTGACATAAAACTAAAGAGTTTTGTCTCAATTTTTTTCAAATGAATCCTTTTCATTATTTCATCTTTATTGTTGCTTTTTATAGCCACTGTAGTGGGCAGCAAACTAGCCAATAGAATTGCAAAGGAAAGAGTGACTGAATGGTAAGAAAGTTGTACTACTTTCCTTTCTGACTTTGCTATTGGTTTCTGATAAGAAAAGAAAGAAAATGGAGTAAAAACTAGAAAGCAAATAAAGATCTCAACATTTTTAGAGGTTCAGAAAAAAAACAAAATATTCATAAACAGATGTTTTATATTTGTTATTATTTTCAAAAGTATTTAAATTTGACTTCATTCTTTTAATGATAGATGATGCACAATTTTAAAAGAAGCTACTATTTGCTTGATTATTAATTTTAGTTTGTTAAAAATTTTGCAAAATTTATTTTTGGAATCATTTTTGAAAGTTGTTTTATATAAACTTGCTCAATAATAATCATCCCAAGATTCCCTTTCAACATTTCAAGTATAGATTGTCTAAATAATGAGATTTATCTTCAGGAAAGTATAAAGAGAGAAAACAAAAGTTTACAAGTGTTACATTGTCTAATAGAAAAAGAAAAAGTTGAAATATTAAATTCCACTTTTACCAACTCAAACCCATTACTAAAGTCACTTTTTTTCTTTCTGACAAAAAAAATTTTTTTTAAATAAAACTTTTTTTTTTAATTACCTTCAGATTGAGTTTTAATATTTTCATTTTTCTCTTAATACCAACTTTCATTTGCATTCTGGTATGCAAGGATTAACTTTAAAATTAGATTTATATATATATATATATATATATATATATATATATATATATAATAGGGGGCATGGTGGCGTAATGGATAGTGGCTTGGATTGAGGAATCGGAGAGCCATGTTCGAATTCCAGTCAAATCCATTACATTCATTTACATGCTAATACCCATTGGAAAGGTATGAATCCTCTTCTTCCTCCAGCTATGGGCAAATAGCAGGACAAACTGGGTTCTATAGCCTTGGATGGTAACTGGTCTAGGAAAAGGACAACTCTGAATTCAAAACCTGCAGAGGGTCGTTTGGGGACCCTGCGGCATGTAGTGCACCATGACTTTGTATTAGGTCCTTCAAAAACTATGGATGGTTCTGCACAAAACCTTCACCGAATAATCAAATCTCATGTGCTGGTGTCAGGCTGTCAGTTTCCTAGGAACTGATCTGCTTGACCCTTATAGTCATGTGTGTGTGTGTGTGTGTGTGTGTGTGTATATATAATATATATATGTGGCCTGATGATTGCATCTAGCATGAAACAGACTGTCACCTCTAAGTGTTGATTTTTATGTTCACTTTTATATTTACACATGCTCTCTCTGATATTGAGCACTTTATCCCATAAATATAGCACACTTTAAGACTATATATATATATATATATATATATATATATATATATATATATATATATATATATATATATATATATATATATATATAAAATGTATGTGTGTATTTTATTTTTTAATTTATTATTATATTTTCCAGTCTTTTTTCTTTTTCTTTTTTTTTCTTCCTTTTCATCACATCATATTCTAACCGTAGTTCCATCTTTCAACACTCAACCATGTAATCTGCTATTTTTTTGCTACAACTTACTGCATTTGAAATGTCTTCCCCACCCCAACCTATAACTCTCTTCATCAATGTTTACAATCTCACTCCCCCCACGACACACACTAGTAACAGTAGATCTGCCTAACACTTTTACACCAATCAAAATTTTAAATTTAAGTTTATTTTCATAAAAGGTTTTGCACATTGAGGAATCAGACAAAGATCTGGTTTTTGTTAATACAATTTCCACTGGAAAATACCCCATCTACAAAAACATCTGCCAAAGAGTAATTCCCATTTCTTTCTTTGTTCCTTGGAACATTGATGAAGGACATAGGCAAGTCCCAAAATTCCAAACACACAGCTTTTCTCTCTATGCTTCATTTCTGTCATATGATTAATATTTAATAAATCTTTATTGTACCTTTATTGGCACCCCTTTCATTTGTCTTTGTTTTATTAACCAACCTATCTGTTTTACACACACACACACACTATATATATATATATATATATATATATATATATATATATATTAGTTTCTTAAAGCCAAAACTTGCACTGAAACCAGAGCACATCACTGACTCATCTCACCGAATCTTTATGGTGTATTTTTCAATCCAATTCAGATTGTGCCTTCATTGCCAAGAAACTGTATTCTTGATAATTTAGTTAATCCTTGTAACAGATTGATGAAGAATCTCGATGGCGGTGGAATGTATGATCATGTGACCTGAATTATCATAATGTATTCCTACTTCCAACAGAATTTGAATCTGTTAAATGAAAACCTAAAGGTTTTTTCAGTTAAAACAAGGTGATTCTTGTTTATATTTCTGAGATGAGGTATTATGTACATTATTTACATTATTCGGACTATTGTCCGAATCTTTGTTGCCATATTTGTTACAATGTTTCAGCCATTGTACACTCCAGCCTTCTTCAGGTGGTTGGAATGTCGAACTGAACCCTTTATTTCGCTCACTGGGGTAGACGGTTCTAGTTCCACGTGCCATGTTTAATGGATGTCAGTTATTTCCTGTTAATTTTTCGCTCTGAAAGTTCTCCACTGCCTTAACCAGTGAGCGAAATAAAGGGTTCAGTTCGACATTCCAACCACCTGAAGAAGGCCGGAGTGTACAATGGCCGAAACATAAGAAATATGGCGACAAAGATTCGGACAATAGTCCGAATAATGTAAATAAAGTGATTCTTTTCTTAAAATCCTTCCATTTTTCAAAATGTTTCTGCGCAATATTGGATTTGTTTTTATGCTTTTGATATGTTCAATGGCTTCAGTTTGACAAAGGACAAATATTTCTGTCAGATAATACTTTAATGAATTCCTTGAATTAATTCATCTGATGATGATTTTTTTTTTTTTTTTAGAATAAAAGTTGTTTTAATGTAACACTTTTAATGCATGCAAGGTGTTAAATCAAAGAGTAATGTATTAAAAGAAATTCTGATATTTCTTCAGGAATATTTTCTGGTAAACTCCATTTTTTTCTGGATAATAATTTTAAAATAGACAAAAATCTATTCTCAAAGTTGGCAGAATTCCTTTTCCATCTTGTTCTGTTGAAATAATTTTTGCTATTGGTCAATAACTAGAATTGACTATGGCTATTTTTGTGAAATTGATATAGTATCACAGCAGTAGAAATCAAATCTTCTCTATTGCAATAAAGATATCCAGGCTTTTCTGGTGTGTGGCAGAGGTAGTTGGGGTTCAGCCAATGGACTATTGGGTTAATCAAAAGATTCATTCAGTTTAAGATATATTTCCAACATTAACTTTATTAAATGGCATATTTTGTTACTTTTTTGTTCCATTCTCTGCTATCTTTCAGTCAATCCCATCTACCCAGAATGTTTTAATCATTTTTTTTTTCAGCAAAGATCTGTTCTAGATGCCTTTTATAATCTTCCATGGAATTTAAGTTTTGGAAAGACCAGAATAAATGGTCATCATAAGGGGGGAATGTCTGCTGAATATTGGTAGATGTATAAAAGCTTCACATCCAAACGGTAACAATTTTTACCAACTTAGCAAACAAACACACAATTCTGATGGAATTTCATTGATTGCTGCCTTCAGTTTGAGAACAATACTTGTTCAAATTGATTAGTTCTCTCAAAGAATTTCATAGTCAAGAACTTTCCATTTGTTTGTAGCAAAGTGATGCTATGGCTTTGTAATGGATGAGGTTACTGTTGGTGACCAATTTGTAGCAGAAGGAGTTGCAACTTGTTTATGATGATGAAAACTTTCAAAATTAATTCAACATTTTAAAAAAAAATGAATTTCAACACATTGAGGATTTTTATGCATCTACAGAGAGTTAAAGAAAAGAAAGAATTGTGACAAATGGGAAAGATCCCTGCACCCCCCCAAAAAAAAATTGTGTCCTATCATGAAAGCCATTGTAGATACTATACTGGCAAAAGCTGAATGTGTTCAACAGGCCACTACAGCTTATTTGGATGATATATACATTCATGAAAATATATTGTCCACAGCATATATAAGGCAACATCTCACTAACTTTGGTCTAATGTTCAAAGACCTGGAACAATTGGAGAACAATGCCAGAATACATGTAATTCTGGTGGGAGCTGGACATCCTTTATTGGAAGCATGCGAGTGAAATACCAAAAGGACCTGAAATAGTGACATGGAGAAAAGTATTTTCACTATATGATAAATTGATACAACACTTTGTTTGTGGATGGCTCTGTATTGTGACTACCTTCATTAAACACAGAGCAACTGCAGTTACGTCTGGTCGAGATGATGAAGTGACTGACACCCACCCTTGGAAATATGGCCATGAACATCGTCGGCAAGACAATCCCACATGAGGTAAATGGTGTGTCAACAGACATGAGTTTGAAGTATGGGTCGACCCAAAGTTCCCTTGCAACTAGAGTGTCCTTCAAGTTAAATGGGGATGTAGTGGAGGATACATGCTGGTTGTGCCCAGAAAATGATGTTCAGCACATAAATCTAGCAGAGTTGGACACTGTACTTAAGGCCCAGCTCCTTAGAAAATTTAGTCACTGAGTATAACTTCTGTGAGCATAACATTAGTCAAGTCTCACCAGAATCAAGCAGACAACCTGACAAGAATGCCACAGAGATGGTTTGATGTAATAGAGAGAGAGAGAGAGAGAGAGAACCCATAAAATGTATCTGTACAACACCAGAAACAAGTGCAGTTCCAACCAGATAAGGTCTGTACATTGTTAAAGTGGACATCTCAGCATCGGACGGACCCTGTATTTGCCAAGGCGGATTGACCCTGCAGTTTCACAACAGCAGTCAGTCATTAGGAAATGCCAGGAATGTCAGTATAATGGCCAAAAGGAAAACTGGATGTTAATGATGCATGAACCCAAATAGGGATGGACATTACTCGTTATGATGGCAAATATTACCGGATGCTAATAGATTGTGGTCCCATTCAATTTACTATTTGGCGACAACTTCATTGACAGGATTCAGCCAGCATAATTGACCATTTAAAAGCCCTATTTCTCAAATGAGGTTCTCCTGCTGAAATGACAAACAATGACACTGCATTCCATTGTTCAAGCAGTTTTTGGAAGAGTGGGAGTCCACATCTGTTTTTGCTGTACATACATTACCGCTGGCAACAGAAACAATGCTCAGTAATGGAGTCCTTGTATTGGCACAATATCACACCAAAATATGACGTATCACTGTGCACATCAATGAGATCTACCACTACCGAGTCCATATATGAGGCATGGACACAACATGACCACCAGAACAAGAGTGCAGACAACTGATGTACAACTTAGGGGACGATGTATGGGTAAAACTCCCACAAAGCCAATGAACATCTCGTGAAATGGGATGTGTGGAGAAAAGTCCATGCATTTAACAGTGGAAATAAAATTAGTAAATTATGCCAAGAGGAGAAATTGGTGATTATGCTGTACCCTGGACAACATAAGCTGCTTAACAAAATATCAGGGATCATGACACCATGCTAGAAAAATCCTACTAGCAAGCTATGAACTCGGGTAGCAGTATTTATATAAAATATCTCCTGTTCTTTTATTTTGTTTTCATCCTCCCTTTTCTTTCTTTCTCTCCTTTACCAATGACATAATTATCTGTATAAGAATGTCTTGGGATGGAATATTTTATCCAATTTTACTGCCTGATGATACCTATTTGGTAGAATTGACAGTAGCAAGAAGATTGGTTTTCTAAATATTTTAGGTCTATCCTCTTTTTCATTTCAATATTATTGCTATTTTTTTTTTACCTGCTGATGAATCACATTTTTTTTCTAGCAGTTTTATGTTATATATCACTTGTATAGAGTCCTGTGTTAAGTCATACTGCCATCACAGACTTTGATTATTTGATTTGCATATGTCGCATATCATTCATGTTTGTATAACATTGTTTTGAAGCAATGCATGTTGAATTTCATTGCTTTCTGCCTGAACAAGAATTCCTGAAGCATTGTTCAGCAATTAAACTCTAGGGCAAAACTTTGCAAACCACTTTAGATACATTTGATCACTCCCAGTAACTTCTCTATAACCTACACAAATCTGTCTTGCATTTTTCATTTTTAAAAAAAAAAAGATTTCTTTCAATGTTAGAATCTTTTAAAAAATGCCAATTTTTATGATTATTAAAATTCCTGCTGATATAACAACCGTCAGAATCCAAAGTTCTCTTTATGAAAGAACTTAATTTTATTTAATGTTAACAATTTAATAATAAATCCAGAACAAACTTTTTAGCTAACCCAATATTTGCTGAAGGAAGTTTGGCTTTTACTTCATCTGTTTTGGAGATTTTTATATTTGCTTGAATCTTAACTGATTCAAAATTCTAATGACTGACTGACAAAAGCAAGCCAAGATCTTTGATTTATTGATTTTGCTGTAAATTTTCTATCAGAAAGAATTTCATAGACAATTCAAGCTGAATTAAGTTAAAATTTTATACAACTCCAATCTTAAAGCAGTAAGAATTCTCTTTGCAAAAATTTAGGATCTGATTTCTTTACAATGTAACTGAAGATTGAACAAAGTTTTGTTTTTCAAAAAAAAAAAATAAAGCATTTTTTAAGTTTTGTCCATTGTTTACAATTCTCAAAAGAATTTAACAAAAACAAATAAAGTGCTCAAAATAAGTTTGAATTGGTCAAACATCACAGTTATTTCAACTAATAAAAGACAAAAGATCAATGTCAAAGTTTGGCTTGGTTATTATAGCATTGAAAAAAATAAAAGCAAACAGATAAATCAAAGAATAAAATGCATAGAAATGTTCAAGTAAAATGCAGAAAATTTTGTTTCTTTCCGTGACATCATTCATTTTTTTTTTTTTTTTTTACTGAACCTTTTTTATTTATTCTATCTTTATTTGCTAATAAATGACTTGTGAATTTTTAGGTGAAATATTTTCATTATTACTTGATAGGTGATTTTCTTTCATCATTGTTTCTTTTATCAAGGCTGAAATTGTTATATCCTATAATGTAACTTGAACTTGATATGCAATGAAGTGAAGGTTTCATTTCTGATTTACAATGATTAATAATTGTGAAAATGCAACAAAATTTGAACATTTTGATGATTAAGCTTTTAGAATTCTCATTGTAACAATCATTAACAAATATTTTTATTTTGCTTTTTAACTACAATCTCTAAATTGTCTTTCTGGAGACAGTTTTGCAGGATTATTTGATTAATTCAAGAACTAAATAAATTTTAAATTTAATAATAAAAAAACTTTCTAACTTAAAAAAATTCATTCACAATACTGATTGAAAGAATCTTCATAAAATTATAATTAAATGTTTTTTGAAGAATAAGAAGGCAAATCTATTTAAATCAGAAAAATTGACAGAATAATAGTTTTGTAAGTTTTGACAAGGCAGGGTAGTTGCTGAGGCAAGTTGACCAGGCCTGGCAGTTGCTGAGGCAAATAATGTAAGACGAGAGTGGCAGAACAAGAACAAAATGGTCTTGAGGTCATGGGAAACTGATTGAGTATAAAAAATTAATTTATTCTTCATTGTATTTTAATAAACAAAAAGAAAATTTGCATGTACAATTTAAGAAGAATGTTGGGTAAATTATTTATCTGAAAAAGAAACAAAGCCTTCACATGTTTATTCCGTATTGAATACATGTATAAAGAAAACAGTACAAGGGTGGCTATTTTTGTTCACCACAATCATTTGGCAGCATGGAGAGTAGAAGAAATTTTCACTTCTTATGATTTAAAATATTTTCTTAAAATATTTTCCAAGGAAGAAAGTTTAGAATTGGATCAACAGCTAAATCTAAGTAAATAGCAGTAAACTTATTGGTAACCATGAATCAAATGCATTTAGTATCACAAGATTAAAATAGTGATGGAAACATCTTTCTGCTGTTTTAAATTAAAGTTCTTTCATACAAATAAGTGGAGAGGTAAAAGGAAAATTTTAAAAAATAAATAAATAAAATCTTAAGTTAACTTTTGATTACAAACAGAATACCAATTATTCTTAAGAGCACAAAACTTATGTTGGTTGCTTTAATGACCATCTGCAACTAATGACTGTCATTACTAATTTACCTGTTAATTCCAGGTCACTTCATGTAATCACTTTGACAGATTTGTTACAACAATAATGTTCTCTAATTCAGCTTTAAAATCAGTTTGTATCTGAGACAATCAAGAATTTCATTTTCTACTATGTTTGAAGCCTAATGTTCTTGGACAACCAAACCACTTATTCGAAAATATATACAAGGAGTGATTTTTTTTAATAGTGAAAAAGATTAAAACCTTTTGAAATTTTCAAGTATTTTTCTATTTCAAAAGATGAATTTTTTAAGGTAAGTATTTGAACAGAATCAAATTTTAACAATTGCATGTTGAAAATTATTGAATTATTGAATTTGTCATATAGTAGTTGTTTTTATAGAAAAATGTAACCGATGTTAATTATTTATTTTCAGCTAACATTTAAAGGATTCATTTTTCAATAAAGTTGGAAAAATGGTGAGCATTTTGATAGATGAATAAAAGGATTGATACTTAAATATTTAAATTAAATTTTGATTCACCTGAAATGAACTTTGAAGATTAATTTGCATTTGTGGAAATGGGTTGGAAATTTTCAATGTTATTCAATGATTTGTCTTGCAGAAAAAACACTTTGGTTAGAGATTATCCAGTAAATATTATTATTATTATTTCAATGTATAGACATTTATAATAACTAAATACATAATGAATAAAGAGAAAATAAAGAATTTTACATATAATGCAAAATGTTTTTGAAAATACTGTGTCAGAAATATAAACTATTGAACACTTAACATTTTTGTCCATACAGATTGCATTTGGTCACATGTCAGCATAACACTCCAGATTTGAGAGTAAAGACAACAAACATTTAACATTTGATGATAGAAGTAAAATGAGAGAATCCTGGACAAATTTAACCAGAGACACTTTTCTAAGATTAATTCATGAGAACAAAAATTTCTTCATTCTCTTATTGATGATTGGGAATCTTTAAGAAATGAAGATCACTAGCAGAGTATATTAAGCAAAGGAAGCATTTTCTTAGGCATCAATTCACTGTCATAGTTTGCCTAAGAAGTTATTTGGAAATATATAAAAGAAATTAAAAAAAACTAATCAGATTAAAATCTTAAAAACCGTTCAGCTATTTTTCTACTGGAGAAAGATATTTTGTACTTCTTTTTTGATGTCAGATAAACATGAAAGTTTATTGTTTTATATAAAAAAAGAAAAAAGAGAAAAAGTTTTCATACAGACGCAAAGCTTTTCATTGAATTTCTAGAAGAAAAAAAATATGAAAACCTAAGTTTTAATTCTATACTTCCAAATTTAAAATAAATTTATTCAGAAAGATCATTCCAGTTGATCACATACAATAATTGGAAAGAACAAAGTTGAACTTTATTTAGAGGAAATTAATGAATAATGTTAAATGATTTTGAAAAAAAAATTTCTGTTTCAAAAGCAAGAAATTCAAGATTAAGATTTTTATTCCAAAATAAATTTTAGAAAAATTTTGTGAAATGTTTGACAAAAAATTAATCAGTGTCTCCATTTTCAAAATTATTCTACTTTCCTTCAAAGTGGAAGGATTTATAAAAATTGGCTTATGTGACAAAGGATTGCAGAGAATATTTTAGTCTTCAAATATTTTTTTTTACTTCATTTATTAATGAAGTCATTGCTCTCTAATTGAAAATTTAAAAGATTTTAATCACAGATCTCATGAAAGTTTGCCAGAAGAATTTAAGAATTGAAAATGAAAAATCTGGACAATAGGGGGAGAAAAAAATTCTATTCTTGATGTTTTAAGATCCAGGCTATATTTAGAAAACAAGAATGTATGGCGATAAGTTGCATTTAAAAAAGAGGGAGATAAAATTGAAAGCACTTTAGATTGATATTACAGGATGATATTTTTACTAAGTCTGCTCATTCTTAATATGAGATGGGTTTGAGTAGAGCCACAAAGAGGCTTGACAGCAGTTGATGAACAGAAATGTAGAAAGGCCCAGTTACATTATATAGAACTGGGGAAAAGTACAAGAGAAGGGTTGATTGTGTTTAATGATCATTAGAATTAAATGTAGAAAAAAGAAATAATTAAGAAAGTTAATTAATTTTGAGATTCATGAAGAATTTAGCCTGAATATTAACTTGGAGATGATTTGCTACTATTGAGTATGGCTCTTTATGCACCTGTTGCACTTGCAAAGTTGGGCAGTGAAAAATGATAATTCCTTTCATAGCCAAAATCAAAAATTATCTCTAAAAATGCTTGAGACTAAGTTGTTTATATAAAGATCTATGCATCAGAACTGTGTTGTTTCCTAGAAGAATTTTGAATAAAATGGCTTTCCAAAAAAAACAAACAAATAGTGGGCTGTGTGGTTTGTCTATATAAAATCATTTGCTGGTTGTCTCATAGGAAGAATATTTTTCAAAGAACTCAGTGGCTCAGTGTCAAATGATTGTAAAATTAATGATCAAATCATATCAATACATCATTAGTGACATTAGTTTCCTATATGGGCATCAACTAAAGCTGGCAGTCTACAAAAGAAGTCACCAAAGAGAAGAGACAGGGAGATAATTCTGCCCAAGCTGCCAGAGTGGGAAAATTGGTAAAGAGATACAGACACAAGCTGATATGAGACACATGAATGGAAAGAAAACCAGATCTTAGTAAAATGAAATTTCTCCCACCGAAAGGCAAACTAGTCAATACAGACAACTGTTGTTCTATCATCCTCCTCCTCCTCCTCCTCATAGTTGCAAATGATCAATTTAAATGTTGTCCAGTATTAGAATAGAGGAAAGGAAGAGATGAGTTTGAAACACATCTTTTACTCAAGAACTACAATAAATCACATATTCATTTTTGTTAAAAGTATTCTGGTCTTCACTGTCATTATTATAAGATTGTTATCAATCATGGAAATTTGTCAACTGTACTTTTGTGTAATATATGGCTGGCTGACATTTTCAAAATTTAAATCCTGAGCTTGGGATTTATTGAAACCTTTTAAACACAACATGGGTCGTGTGGTGTGTCTCCTGACAATGATGTTGTTGCCAAACCAGTGACTGAAACATGAGCCCATTTATCACTAATAGTCTTAAATTTGGTATCATAACCAAGATTTCTGACCCTAAAGCACGTAGAGATGCAGAAAGCAATCATCTCCCTTTTGACAGAAGGAACCGACTGATGTCTTAAGGGTCTCTTGAGGTTCATGTAACAGCTCTTAGGTGACAATAGTCAATTGCAGCTTGGAAGCTCATGAAAAGATGACAAGTTCTAAAGAGGAGCTGAAGAGATACCACAGTGCTGCACTGTTCCTCTTGTGGATGTTACAAATAAGACCTTTTTATTCATCACTTTCATACACTACTTTCCTCTGTGTGTGCATGTGTCTATATGGCGGGGGATGTAGACACACACATATATATATATTGGGTGGGAATAAATTTCTGTGTGGGACAATTTGTGATTTAGATATATGTACTGCATGTTAGTATTACTGATGTATGTCCACTCATGTTTGTATATAAAATGTTTTCAAGTTTCATTTATTTCTGGAGTCCATCATTTTATATTATTCTAGGCTTTACTTCAGTCTTCTTAAGCTGTTCATCACAGGTATAATACCTATATTGGACCTTGGCAATTAGAGAAGACCATGATATTTCCTTTTTCCAAGCACCCTATAAAAGTGATACCCCCACCAGCCATGGTGCTAGCCTCTCAAACCACTGACTAGGATGATATTGTTTCCATTATCTGATCCTGAGGCATCAGTGGCTCAAACTAAAGCCAAAATATTGTTTTAATCAGAACTGCATTAATTTTTTTTTTTTTTTTTCAGTGGAAAAATTAATGAGTAATCAATATTGGGGAAGAAAATCAGGCCAATTTGTTGGCATTTTTTTTCCTTAAATTTACCAGAGAATAACTAAGCATATACAAATTTAACATGGAAACATTTTCACCAAAAGTAACATTTCAAAATAGTTTTTCATTGGATTGGCAATATTGTGACAAGCTGAGATTTGTTTTAATTATTTAATGATAATGACTTAGAAATTGTTATATTCATTCATAGTAAAATAATAATTTGAATATTGCAATTGAAAACAATAAGTAATGAAAAAAATGAGGAGAGATGGTTAAGAAAAATCTGTAAATAAACTGTTCTTTAAATTATTTAATATTTTGTAAACAGAAAGATGAAGACCATAAGATTGATTGAAAATATTATCAAAATTAGTTGGCATGAAAAGATTTCAGTTGTGAATATAAAGAATTAGCAGATTTGTCTGAAGCATTAAGTTTGCATCAAAATAAGCCTTTCCTTTTCTCTCATGGGATGTATAAAAAAAAAAAATGACACTTCAGGAAGTTTCAGAATAATGCAACGAAGCCAATGTTTAGACTCCAATAAAAAGCTAAAGAGCAATATTTTTTATCAAGGTAACTTGGCCAGTATCTATTCCCATTTACAAAGACAACAAACTTCAGTTGATCCTGTTATTAGGTCATAATGGAAGCAATTTTGTAAATATTTAAAAAATAATAAAAATTTAAAACAATTTAAAACAAGTCTTCACAAGTTTTCCACAAAATGACTGATTGTAAAAAGCTTCCATTTTTAATTTACCAGGTAAAACAATGAATTAACCTAAAATTTGATTTTTTGATTCTTTGACTTTGATATGGTTTATTCAAACATGAATGTATTTAGCAATCAACTGGTCTCTTTGAAGTAGAAGATATCCTTGTAATTTACTAAGATATTTGGAAATCATTTGAAATTTTAAAAATAGCTTTAGCACAAATTCCTGGCCTCAAAGGAAGGTTCAAGTTTATCAGCTATCTTTAGTACACAACTTCTCACAGAATTAAAATAATATATATGAGGAAATACTGAAATATTATTAGCCCAACTCACTTCCCAAAATCTAATCAAATTTTTATTTATTTTTCAATTTTATTTTTTTTACTAGGCAGTGGGTTTCTTGGTAGGGCCGAGAACTTTTCAGCACCCTCTCCTCAAGTTCATGTTTACTTGCTAGCATCTGTATTGCATGAACACACACACACACACACACACACACACACACACAAGTACAAGTACTCAGTCCTGTTTGTTTTCACTCCTAATCCTCTGAGAGTTAAACTTATTCAGGTACTTAATCCAGCAGGTTTTGTATGAAGACTATGAACAGGAATCACCTACAAAGATAATTTGTTATGTGTCAATACTTTTTTTTTTCTTGTCCTGACTTTTATCATGTACAAACATGTCTTTTTATTCTGATTTGTTCTACTGTCGGTCATATAAAAAAAAGTATAATATAGAAATACAAAAAGAAAATCTCAATTCAGTTTTTACTTATCCCATTTTCTCTTCAATTTAAGAATCAACATTCAAATATGACTGTAATCCTGATTTTAACATTTGCTCTTATGAAAAGTTCAATGACATGACTGAAATATACACATGCTCACTCAAAATGAAAATAGTTTCAAGATAAAAATAATGGAAACCTGTTTAAAAATATTAATATATTTTGTGTGATTTTAAAAATCTTATTTTTTAATCAGCAAACACCAAAATATTTCTAAGTTACAAATTGTTTTTCTTGAATAAAAAAAAAACAAAAAAAAACAAAAGCTGGAAAGGATTTACTAGAGGAGAAATGGCTATTTTCTATTTTTTTTTTTTTTGTAAATGTTCATAATTTGTTAAAATTATTTAAGCATAAAAATTTCTGTATTAAATAAAACATTAAAATGTTTTATCTACATTTTGGCAGCAAACAAACTTAATCAGTAATTAATACATTGGCTTAATAATTTTTTAACATAAGAAAAATAGGAAGATAATCATAATTTTCAACAGCAGATTTCCAGATATCTACAGAGAAAAAGCAATTGATTCATTTTCTATGACATTGTTTAAAGTCTCATTAAAATATAATCTAATGACTTAATCATTTAAGCAATTTACTTTGTATGTGTTCAAACAGAAGAGACCTTTGAACAAATTCTTTGTTTCATACCTTAAGTGACCTTGAAATGACCCTCAGTCACTTCCTCTTGATTTATAAATCTTCAATCAAATCTAATAGACTTGCTGCCAGTTTTTATAAATTTTATATGTAATGCTCATCCTAATAGTAAATTGGTTGATATTTGCCTGGCCCTCTGGTCAGAGAACAAATAGTGAGTGTAACTCCATAGAAAATTAGTCAAACTAAACCTCCCTACAGCATTCTCTTAATCTGTCAAAATCACTGTTTTAATTTTCTGCTGTTCAAAAAATTGCTAAGATCTTACCTCTGCTGAAAATTTGGTTATAGACAAGCCATCTTCTTTTAAATTTTCTTAAATTTGCTGTTATAGTTTGACTCTTTATATTTGTAGCCCTGTGCTCTACCACTGAGTACTTGTTTTATTTTGGTTTTTTGTTAACAGCACATGGCTGACTGAAAGAAGCAATGTGAATGAAAGGGAAATGTTTTTGGATTCAGATGGCGACTCTTGATGAAAGAAATAAAAGAATCCTGACTAAAAGAAAATCCCAGTTTCTCAACAAATATTCATAAACTGAATTATTTTGCTGCTAAAAATATCTCTAAATATTCAAGCTGATTCATCTATTCATTTTCTGACTTACACAAATTTTAAAAAAATATTTTTGGATAAAGAACTTGTTGGAAAGTCCAAATCTCAAGAAACAAAAATTTGCCATCTTATTATTTTCAGGTTTCTGACATTACAATCACTACTATATTCTCTTAAGAACCAAATGAAATACCAAAATGTCTTTGAGTGTTATTCATGTGTTTGGTCCATGTTCTTTTACTAAAAAATGGAAAATTCCAAATCGGAACTTGACATAAATGATTCCTCTTTGCTTCAAAATGGTATTTTATACCTTGTACTCTGACGTAGCAGAATAAATGGTTTATTTCTCCTAATTTAAACAAAGATCTTGTTATTATTCTAAGACATTGTAAGCAAAGCAGTCAGTTCATGTCCTTCATTTTATATATTTCCTCTTCTTTGCTGTCCAAAAAGAAAAAAATCAGTTACCTGTAAATAATCAGTTACATTAAGGCTGCTGCAAAAGTCATGCAGCTGTAATAGATAAAGTGCAATGCTTTCTCTGCTACTATTTTTTTTAAGTTACATCAAGTGACAGGGTTAATGTTTATAAGCTAACAATTTCAGATTAGGCTCTCATTAATCAAATCTTAAGTGCACTTTAAAACGAAACATTTTGTGCATAAAACAATATATATTTATTTATCCTGAATAAAAATAAATATTATTGTTTTACCATTGTCTCACATTCTAAATAAATGCTGAAAAATTTTGATTCTAAATATTGTCATATTTTTTGTGTGTGTGTGTGTGAATAACTATACAAATGGATGACCTCAACTTTACAAAATTCAGTTTGTTTTCAGCAGTAAAAAAAATATAAACTAAGGAAAAATATGTAAACAATTCTATATTAGTAAAAATATTAAAATATAAATTGGTTTAGTTTAGAAACTTCAACCTTTCCATGCAAACAAATTAAATAATATATTTTTTGTTTTTCCTTACACTCAACTAGAAAATCACTATTTTAATGTTTCTTTGTTTCAATGACTTCTACCTACAATATAAATAATATTTATTTGAAATAAATTATCTTTCAGAAATCTGCCATCAAAAGCACCAGAGGAAGAAAGAAAGCACAAACAAGAATATGAAGCCATGGTGGAAGCAGCCAAAAAGAAAGGTGAGAAAACTTTTCATTTAGGATTCCTGTATGAATTCAATTGGTGCCATCAAAAGTGATGAAAATTTTACATTTGTTTATTTAGTGGTTACTGGGCACAAAAAATATCTTAAAAAGTTATGGAAATCTTTTTATTCACAAAAAAAGATAATAAAAAAAAATTTAAAAAAATACGTTAAATTTTCAGTTTGAACAAAACTGATACAGAACTTCCATACCAGGAAAATCAATTCTGAATCAAACAAAAAAAACAAAACAAAACTGATTAGTTTGGATGTTGGTACTGTTTGGAAAGCAGTGAGCATCTGTGAATATATCCTGAAAGGAATTGTTAAAATTCTGCAATCACACTATTCTGTACCTCCAAAGATCCTTACTATCTCACTCTTTCATTTGAATAAAAGTTATCATTCTTTTAAACTCAGACTTTTCAACATGAAAAGTTACTTTCTTGTTGTCCTTTCTGTGGTATGATCCATCTTCCTCATTAATGGAACTGTTCTGCATGCATATATTCAGGAGAACTCTGCTGATATGCAGAATTCAGTAAAGCTCTGCTAGTTGAAGTCTCTACCTTCGGGCAAAGAGGAACTCAGATGAAGCTATGCCTACAGGCAGTCTCCTCTAGGGAAGTAGACAGCCACCTGACCCCATGTATGGGGAAGAGGGTGATCTTTGCCCGTGTGTATGCGCTCAGAAAGCCCCGTGTTAAAAACCAGCCTTGTGCCACAGCCCACCTTGTGGGGAGGACTTGGGTAAATACTGAGTTCATTAAAGCTTACTGTTAAGCAAATACATATTGTCTCGGACAATTCTACTATACTTAGTCATGTTTGTTAATTTAATGTTCATTTAAGTATATTGGCTGGATTATAATCTCCTTTATTCTGTTGGTGGTTTCATTAGTTATGTAGTATGAATGTTATTATATAAATTAAATAATATACTAATTTATAAAAAAATAAAATATCAAACTCTTTTGGTAGAGAATCAGTTTGAATGTTGTCAGTTTGATTTTGTTTTTCAGATTTACAAAATTTGAACAATATTTGTTGCAATAAAAATAAATTTAAGTAAATACTTCATCAAATGAAATAATGTTTTTCCTTTTCTGCATGGTCAATTTTAATAGAATCCCACTTGTACTATAAAAAAATGAAATCAGATATTCTCAAAGAAAATAAAGACTGCTGTTTGCAACAAATTCTCTTTGAAAATTTTTCTTTTAAATTCTTCAGAATAAAAAAAATTAGGAATTATGTTAGGCTTATCTGCTGAATGTGAATTCCTGTCATTTTGTAATGACAAACCTACAGCTCTTATAATTATTTAGTATCTTTCTTTAAGGCTGGTACTTAATTCCTCAGAGACATGTAGGACATTCCTCTAATGTTGTGTCAGGTACAATCCATCAAAGACTCTTGTAAATCAAATCATGAAAATTCTTTGGTTGATCAGTGTGTATTATTGAATTGGTAAAGTGTAAAGAATATATTTAAAAATAGCAGAATTTTTATTTTATCTTTTCTTCAGTTATTGAATGTTATCATATTTCTATCCCATTATTTCTTCTTGTTTGACAGCACAATTTCATATGTAATGACATTTAACATGTAACTTTATGGGTCAAAATTGGTTTAATTTAATGTGTTGTTAAAATTAGGATCTTTGCATTTCTTTTTCTTGATTCTAATAATTTAATCTGATGTCTGCCCTGGCTGCTTTGTATTCAAGTTCGATCCCCTTGGCTGATCATAGTTGATTGCTTCAACCCAAGTCTTGTCTTGCCCCATGTTGTGTCAATTGATCGCAAGACTGGCTTGGTTCGAATGATCAACTGCAATTGATGACTTGGTTTGGTCTGGTTAGAGTAAAGTCACATGAAAGAAGAAAAAAAAAATTTGATAAAAGAAAAAAAAATATTTATATACAATTCCTTGATACAAAGTTGATGGTACAGTTATTGACGGCTGAAGCAGTCTTATATTCTCCATGCAATAACTATCGACCCTTTCCAACCATCACAATACACTGTTTGTTGTTATGGCTTTGAATGAGACTTCTGGAACAAGGCTTTAGGTCGGAGGTTTTTCTTCAGGGCAGTGAATCACATCAGATAAGGCAAAGTGGTGTTTCTCGTCTCTCTGCCATAGTCTCTTCATCTACTCACCATTCTGTTTTTATGGACCTCTGCACAAGGGCTGGTGTGGGCCATGATGTGCTCTGGGAATGCCAGCATTCCCCATACAACTAATCAGGGCTCTCCCTGCAAATGTCCAAATAGGGGGGAACTCCTCCCTCCTTGGAATTCTGCCTGGGCCTTCTTCTTCTTTTGGTCACCCGATCAAACCCGTTTGTTTCCTGCTTTGTGTGAGTGCCTCTTAACCATCATTGCCTGAGCAGCATGGAAAGTCCTCTGCTTTTCTTGAAATTCCACCTGGGCCTTTTCCTCTTTGGTTACCTGATCAAACCCATCTTCCAAGAGCTAGGCATGGTCTAGCCCAAATGGCCAAATTTTAATTATCGTTCAAAATTCTTTCTTATTGTGCTTTGTGTGTGGTTGTTTTTGCATCAGAGATTTATTATTTTTTTTTATCCCCTCATCAACCCTTTGGCTAACAAGTGACAAAAAAAGGGGACAGTTCCTTGATTTGGGAAGTTTTATTGCGCTTTGGCAGACCAAAAATTTAATTACCATTCTTTTACATATTTTCTTCTGTAAATCTGTCTGCTTTAAAAGTTAATCCTTATCAATCAACTAAATTTGTGGCCAGAGGTCTGTCTTTCTCTCTGTCACTCAATGGTCATAAAAATATTATCTATTTCTTTCTGGGAGGTCCTTGGACCTCCAACAATATGGCCTCACTTAATCTCAGTCCTGACCAAAACCAGATGGTCTCTTTGTTTTACATCTCCGGCAGATGAGAAATTTAATTACCTACTTTTATTCCTATTTTCTTTCATCTGGTCATCGGTATATCTTCAGTATATCGAAAATTAGTGTTTTTCTGTCTTCTAGTTTTTTTCAATTAACTAGTGCCTTTCCAATGGTGTCACAATCCTCTTTTCATGTATGTATACGGTCAGCTCTCCCCCCCCCCACCACTGAAATTACTTTTCTCTTATTTTCTAATAGTTATTATATTATTTTTAGAATAAATGAATGACTTAATCCTTTAATTTAGTTCCAGTTATTTACCAATATTTTAGTCATCTGTAATCTGTCTCAGATGAAGGAGGAAGAGGTTAGGGAGAAAAGGGTCTTATCAGGGAGTGAGAATCATATTCCTTAACATCAATTAGGGAGCATACATTACACTGTAATGCAAAGGGAGTATACATTAAATAATGTAACCTCCACTCCCTTCTGTAATTAGAGACTACAGTCTCTCATACAGTCCTTGACTAGTTTGATATAGTCCTTCAGAAATGCTGGCTGTCCCAACAGAGGATTCACATTTTTCTGGTTCGATTGTATTTGTGCCTTCGCTCTCAACATCGGAGGCTGATGAAGATACTGTTAGAGGTGCAGGAGCTCTTTGCCATGTCATGTGGCAAACTTAAGAGTGTAGACATTGGTGGTGACTGATCATTTTTTGCATGCTATACTGCTTCAGAAGATTTGTGCAGATGACATCTGTTTTCACCGATAGGTTCCACTTGCTGTCTGGACTTCATATGAACATTCATCCAATTGGTGATTTATAACGCTTTTCTCCCACACCCAATCACCTTTCTTGTATGGGTGCATTCACGCAACATCACCTTCATTGAGGCTATAACTGCCATTTGGTTTCTTCACCAGAAAGGATGGGTTCATATACTAAACTGTAATGCCTATGTACTCTGGTTTGCAGAGTACCCCGAGCACCTCAAGTTCATTGTATTTCTGCTGTAATATTTTGATTTTATACCTGGAATACTATGGAAGTCTACTTTTACTTTTGTGTGGGGGGTGTACATGACCCATGTTGATGTGAGCCTCAAATTTGCCAATTGCCCCATTGTAGCCTCCAAATTTGGGGTTAAACATGGAATCATGGGCCACAAGAAATCTCTTTTGTTCAGTTTCTTGCAGGACTTTGTCAGGGTCAAGCCGAACAGCTTCTGAGTGAAGTGTGAGTGGTCCTTCATTTATGACTTTAACTGAACCAAATTAATTATGGTTGTGGAATGGAGTTTGTGTTAAAGCCTCTTGTTAGATAACGCTGGCACAAGTGGTTGTTCATGTGTATAAATTGTGGCTCACTGGTAATATTCATGATTCTGACCTTACCACCAACTGCTTCGGTCATTTCAAGTTTGGGCCAGGAGTGTTGTGCTGCTATCAAAATCCTGTGCTCTATAGCGAGAGTAGATTCAGGATGGAGTACTTTGCGGATGTGTTTAGTTCTAAATACGCTCCAGGCCAAATTACTGTTGATGAAGGTTCAGACCTGAGAATAATGGCTTCTGCACATCGTATGTTGGTTGATTGTGAAGTACTATCCTCTGGTTAATATTGGATATTAATAGTCACTGATTGTTACCTGGTTCTTGACTGGTCAAATGCCAATTTCATTGGTTTTCATGAAGGGCATGGCAACTAGTACATCCACATCAAGGTTGTTGAACATGAGGGAGTTAAGGTGAAAACTGTGGTCCTCTCATTTTAAGCAAAAGTCAACTTTCCTGACCCTTTCAAGAGGGGTAACCCTGTCCACTTGTAAGGCCCTCTGTACCATTCTTTTTATAGATGCACTTATGTAGTTGGCAAAAGATGTCCTTATCATACCCACTTCAGCATCAGAATCAAAAATGTTAAAAATGGACAGTGTGGTGTTCAGAAAACACCTTTATTTGTACAGACTTAATAGTCATCATATGATGTATTAATAGTCACGTTTTGAGGGAATTTCCCCAATCAGTTTCTTCAATAGGATCACCCTCAGACTCCTCCATAACAGAATTAGTTGTGTCAGAATGATCCATGACAAATATTGTTTTGTCATCTGGTAAATATCTACAGGAGCTGAGGTAGTGATTGACCATTGAGTATCTGGCCTGTTTACATAGTGGGCATGTGGGCTTGGTTGGTTTGTATGTTGTCTATTGGAAGATTTATTTTGCCTTTTTATAAAAGCTGGTGCAAAGCACTTTAAAATCATGAGAAGCCTGTAGTTCATTCATAAAGCTGTCAAGGGCCTGTGATATTTCTGGTTTGATTGAGGCCAGAGTTCTTGAACATAACTCTGTCCCATACCATTGCTTAACTAAGGATGGGAGATCTCTGTGGATGATTTGAAGCCAAATGAGGACTATTAAATTCTCTAGTGTGGGGAAGAGTTCCTCCTCAACATCAGGGAATTCATCATGGTCATTAGATTGTCCTTTATAAAGCTAGTCAATCTCTGATAGAGATCTTCTGGTCTCTCTCCAGCCTTCAGGTGGATGTTGTTAAAGTCCAGAAAGTGGCCTCCTGTCATTTGGCATCTGAAGTGTTGGCAGATGGACTGCCTAATGTAACCTATTGATGTACTTTTGTTTTTACGGTATTTCTAGATATTATCAGACAAAAGGTCACAATTAGTCTGAGCATCAGCTCCAGATAAGCTGCCTTCTGTACTGCAGTATGCCTTATGTTTTCAGCGACTTCTGTATCATTACGTAAGTCATGCAGAGGCGTGAGTGGAGTCTTCTTCTACCATGTGAAACCATCAACTAAAAATGAGGTGAAATTTGGGTCTACAGATATGGAATACTGAAGATACTGTTTCCATCCTTTAAAGAAAGTTATTGTCTCGTGTTTCAATAATGATCATTGTTTAGCTGTATGTGTTGTTGACATAAAGTTTTCTAAAGAGGGTTTTACAATGATACCACTAGAGTAAAAATGGTGTAGTCTATGCCATGTAAGCAGAGGGAGGAATGATCTTTTTCTTACTTTAAATGATTTTAATGGCCTCATAATGTAATGCTACCACCACAACAATATTAAGATGAAAGGGGGTGAAGAAGGACACAACTCCCAGTAGACTGTGTTGAAAGCTTCTTAATTAAAATACAGGGAAACTTCTTGGTAGCAGGAGAGAGAAAATGAATGAGACAAAGAGGAAAAAACAGTGTTGAAGAAGTCCACCCATGAGTTCTAACCCAGGGGGACCCAAAAAGAAAAAGATCCAGAAAGGGAAATAGCTTGCTAAAACAAATGCCAATTTATAAAAAAAATAATTATGGAGAAGCAACTCTTATACTTTGCTACTAAAGACACATCTTTAGTAAAATGTTTTCAATAGAAATTCTCAAGAATGCAATCCTTTTATTTCATATGTCAGGCCTACTTTTATTTATTTTGCCATAAGCAAATCTGTTTGCAACTGTACATAACTCTCCTACAGTCATTAAGCAAATGCATGTGACATACAAACATTTTGGTCTCTTTAAAACCTTTAAATTGTCAAGTTGTTAACTTTCTACATTAAATATTAAAAGTAAAATGTCACATTTGCTTTCATTTGTCTTGGGCACATTTCTTTTGATGTGTCAATCAAAACAAAACTTCATTTGACACAAGCAAATGGGTTCAGAAGCAACAATTTCTCTATTTTTCTTTTGGTCACATTTAAAAAAAAAATTACAAGAAGTTAAATTTTTTTTTCCTAAGCTAACTATTCACACCAAACAATTCAAGAACCTTTGACAGAATTGATGTCTGAAAATTCACTTATTTCTAAGAAATAACCTTATGGGAATTTTAAATACACTCATCAGGCCAATGAAATAGGAGATATATATATATATATATATATATATATATATATATATATATATATTATTGGACACCTGTAGTACAAAAACTATTTACTGTGAATCCCAGAAAAACACACTCAGTGCCTGTATAAGAAGCGTCACATTGTAGGAACTGATATTAAACTACAAACAATAAAGATTCTGGCCATAAATAAACTCCAACCCCAGACCGCTTCCTCTAGGATAAGATATCTTATGCCCCCACCAATCGCTAACACAAACCCATTCTCATTAACAAGGCATCTACCAGAGGAGAACTGACATTGAAAATAAATTTAAAACAATGCTTGTTTATTATTATTAATGGGTTTAATATTTCTACCTATTATGCTTTTGAGTGTTTCTTATTATGCATTCAGTTACAATTGTATAAGTTAATAGTATTATGTTTATTATTAGAGACTCCATTATTAACAAATGTTTGTTTAATGTTATGTAATTCTTTATAGTATATGGTTTTGGAAGAAGATATCATTTGTGTGCATTGGATTAAGTTTTTTATAACGGCTAACTTATAACATTGAAGGCATTCACTATTATAATTAAGAAGACACAAATTAATGCTAGTGGGTTTTCTATATAGAGAACTAGTAAATTTATGTGTGCTGGAATCAATAAATACATCGAGGAATGGAATTTTATTATTAAGTTTTAGTGCAAATTTGAGGACAGTGACTTTCAAATTTGTTTTTAAGTTGTGTAATTTGATCAATATTTTTAGCTAAAACAAAAATGTCATCTATGTATATTACATATATAGAGGGTTTATTAGTGTCATTAAGTATTTTGTTTTCTAAATGTACCATATAATAATTAGAAAAAAGGGTGCCTAAAGGAGATCCCATTGCAATACCATCTATTTGAGTGTAAATATTACGTAAGGTGTCATGAAAAGGTACTTGAGTGGTACATGCTAATAATAATTTTTTAAAAATACTGGGTTTAATATCAATGAATGGGAGGGAAGTGTGAGTGTATACATCACGAATAATGATGTTAATCATTTCATCGAGGGGGATATTAGTAAATAAATTTTGTACATCCAAAAATGCGATTATATTGCTGTTTGGTTTTACAGCATGAAGAACTTGTATAAATTAATTTGTAGAGTTAGTACAGTATTTACTTGGGAGGTAGGGAGTAATTAATTTAACGGTTTTTGAAAGGTAATATACTGAAGTAGGTATTTGTGAAATGATAGATCGGAGTGGGATGATCTTTTTTATGGATTTCTACATTTTTACATAAAGGTAGCCAGGTTGATAGTCACTGATAATCTTTTGAAGTAAGATCCTGTTTCAGCATTGTTAGCAGTAATAAGTTTGATATGTTTTTTTTTTTAAGTTGGGAGATGGGGTGTGGTTATTTATCAACTCTTTAAATTTATTATGATCATCCAAAATAGCCTGTAATTTTGAGTGCTACTCTTATTTGTTTAAAATAACGAAAGTATTAGTTTTATCAGCTTGTCAGATAACAATACTGTTGTTACATTTTTATGATAATGGTGTTTAATAGATTTGGTTTTAAGTAATTATTTTAAACCTACCTGTGTAGTATTATGGTTGTCTTGTTCCAACAGAAGTATTTATTGGTATAAAGCTTCAATTTGTGTTTCTTTAAACACTAAATTAGATTTCTGTGTGACATGAAAATTTGGTCCAAGATTAAGGAATTCCATTTCATTTGGAGTGAGTTGGTAATCCTCTAGGTTAATGAGGTTGTCATTGATGTTTGGTAAAAGTATTTTTCCTTTATATAATTTGTTTAGCTTTTTTTGGATGACTTGTTTATGGGATTCATTTCCCTTTTCTGTTGGATAATATAATAAATCCAATATTTCCTTGAATTTTTAAGTGAGGGTAGAATATTGTAAGATTCCTTTAATATGCACAATTTCAGTGAGCCGCTGCAATTCCTGTTTGGACGTGTTTATTTGTCATTTAATGAGGTTCCATTGAAATTTCTTGGTGTTGGGATCATTTAATGCTGCAGCATCATGTAACTTGAATTTAGTTTAGTGGGCAGCAGATCATTATTCAAACATATATTGTTAAATATAACAAGCAACGAAAGTCTATTATGTTTGATCATGAGTCATTTTATGCTTCATATAGTTGCTTTAATTTGGGGAGAAAATAAAGGCAAAAACTGTCCAACATATGGATATTTTTTTTATTATGCTGTTCATTGATCTAAGCCTTCAGGTCATATGAGCCATCTCAGAGTGGTTATATGAACATTTAAACAAAGATATTCACCATCAAAGATGATATTCTGCTGTGTGTGTGTGTGTGTGTGTGTGTATATATATGTGTGTATATATATATATATATACACACACACACACACACACACATATGTCATCCACAGACTGTTTCACTGTATCACAGCTCCTCACTGTGGCTAGACATCTGATTGCTTCAAGCCAGGGTCGAATCCTGACTGATTTAATATCAGTCAGATCTCTTACCTCTTGGCCATCGTTGCATGACAGGGAAGGAAGGGAATTTTAATGTTTTTCTCTATACCAAATACACACACATACAATAACTTGTTGGGATCAAAAGTCATAATGCTTAAGTTACCATAAATTAATGCATTAATCTTCAAATGGCTGAAACGGGTTTACCAGATAAGATATGGGGTTAGTGACAAAAATTGTTTAAGCATTGTTGTCATTTCACTTTCGGACTATATTTGCAATTAAAGTGATACTAAATTTTGACTTTCTTCTCATTAGCTGTTCAAGTTAGTGCAGCTTTTTAAAAGGCTTAATAATTTGGTGTAAATTTAATTGAATTTAAGTCTTAAAACTTGTCTTTTGTTCCAATTGAATTATCATGAAATTTCATTTAGGCTTTCAAGGTGGTTAAATTTATTTATTTATTTTTTATTTTTTTTTCGTAAGAAGAATTGAAATCGGGATTTAAAAGAAATATTTATTTTATTTTGACAAAAGAATTTCTTTTTTCATCTTTTTTTTTTCTTCATTGATCATTTTAAGATACTATTTTATCTCAGGTTCTCTTAAAAATGATTGGTTATTTAATCCAAATCCTTAGACTATCAAGCAAAGCAAACAAATGATTTTGTTTTTTTTTCCAACTTTGCTTGTAGCCAATTCTAATGAATATAATGGGTTAAAACTTTAGCATTTCAAATGCTAATTAAAAAAAAAAAATTAAGTCTGCATTTCTTGAATTTTAATATTTGCTGTCATACAGTTTTCCTTTTTTAACTAATCAAAGCGTTTCTAAAATTGTCTCTGTAAAATATAAACACTATAAATTCTCTTCATATCTGAATTCACATGTGATAGATGTGTTTATATATAGAGAAATAAATAAATATATACATATATACATACATACACATATATATATATATATACACACACACACACATATATATATATATATATATATATATATGAATGGTGGTTAAGCAATTGGAGAATATCACTGAGAACTGAAGAGAACATTCCTGGTAATGATTCCTTTTGTTTCTTTTCCATTTGTTTTCACTTAATTTTTCAGTGTTTAAAACCTTGGCCTTTGAGGTGATGAATTTTGAGAATGTATTTCTAATTTCTTTATTTCCATTTACTTGACAATGGATAAAATGTATTCATTGGATTTGTTCTTGAAATATTCATGTAATTAAGCAAATTTAAATGCTGATTGCTCTTCTGCATTTAAAGATTTTTTTTTTGTCTAAACTTGTCAGCATTTTGTGTCTGCTTCAATTTATCCCTTTTAAGAAAACTATTTTAGCACTAATCTTTTCTAATAATAGCGCCTGTCAAAGAGATTCTTGCATAGCAGGCAAAATGCATGGCTAACAACAAAATGGTTTTGCTAGGAATCAAACTGAAGATGAAGTGTTTGTTCCTGAATTTGAGAATTAGCTGCATTTTTTGACAATGCAGTTATTTTCCCAACTTTGTTGAGGTCAACAAAAATGTTGTAACTGAAATAATGCCATACTTTCAAATTGCTAAACGAAACATCTGTCCCTGAATTACTCTTACTTTTCTATGACTTTTCCTCCATGTGAATTAATGAACTTTTTGGATTGACATTATTATTCATAGATGATGAGATATATTCTCTGATGGCTCAGATTGCAATGAATTATTAATTCTGGATCTGAATTCATGAATTTGACGAATACAGATATAACACATTGGTTAAGTGACTGAGTTGAGCATTGAATTTGTGGGTGATCAACATTGAAAGCAACAGACTGCTTGTCACGTTAAATCCCACTAGTGATTAACTTGTTTTTGTCTTATTACAAAACGGTTATATAAATATTTTTCATAGTCCTAAGAGACTGCAGATATAAATATATTGGTTGAAGATTATAGTTAATGTCAAATTGTAATTGTAGAAGCAAATGTCACATATGGATGTTGATGTGTTAAAACCTTTGTAGAATAGGTATTGCAGCAGATATGTTTGTGTGGTTAACATTAATTGTGAAAGCAAGCAATGGTGATAATATGAAAGATTTCTGATTGTTTAAACAGAAAAGGCTGATTTTACACTTGGTATTTTTAAACTTTGTAATTTTATGAACATGTTTTTCAAAAACTTTTCATTACTCAATAAAAATTATTCCATTTCTTTATTTTTTGTCTACAAATCTAGAAAAAACTCTGCTTGTAAAAAGCCAATTTAGTAATAAGTAAAAGGTCAACTGAGGTTTAAATAGAGCAAAATTTGAAGAATATTAATTCACTCATAGGAACAATGTTAACAGATAATGAAATTTTTCTTAAACTGTGTTGATGGGAATGACTTCAGATTGTTTAAGTGACCAACAAAGAAAAAGCTTCCGGAATCACTCATTTTAATTGAGTGAGGATTAAAAAAAATCACTTATGAAGGCTTATATTAATTATGATCAGAGGAAGGAAATCCATCTCTGAATTGTATTATCACTTGGAATGATATATGAGAAAGGTCTGTTCAATGGCTGGATATGGATGAGCAGTCAAAACATCAACCAAATCATCTTTCCTGGAAGGTTATAAGTGATTTGATACAAATCTTTTTTTCTAAAGTGACAAAATAATTTATGGCTATAATTGTGAACATTAGTTTGAAAGAGTGAATTCTAAATTTGCAGCATTATGTTTGGTGACTAGAAAGATCCTTTTTCTATAAAAAAACTCTATAAAGGGATTTTATGAAAGTAGTCAGCCATATATTGGAGTAGGGGGATAAAAAATAAAGATCAGGGACACTTAGCTTTAAATTAAAATTAAAAAATTTTCCCCTCCAATGAATCTAGGTGCTCATGATGTAGCTATTCTCATTCAACTTTCTATTGAGTTTTTGTTTTTATTTTATTGCTTTTGTTTTAAGTTATTTCTCTAGATACACACCAGACATCAAAATGTCTCTGTACCTTTAGTGGTTTTTTTTATGTAAAATTATAACCAGCATTCATTGTATTTTTTTCCCCTCCCCACTACTTATATATGAGAGTGAGACAGAGGGACTGATTCCATCAATGAAGACCTTTATTAGTCTGACGATGTCTCTTCTATGGTCAAAACACAGTACTTGGTACTTTTTCCCCATTTTTATCATTTGATTACTCACTGTTAATCTGATATGTAAATTTGTAAATCATATCTTCCAATCAAATTAATCAAACATTAATCTCTTCCACATTTATTGATCTCAGTGAGAAATTCGATCTTGACCAATCAAATTCTAGCTTCAGATCCATAAATAGTAACTTCATTTGTCTACAGATCAAAATATAATTGATTCAAAATAGTTGTCAATCAGTTATAGTGATAAGATTTGGTACAGCTATATTTGTTCAATGGTGGATCTGCTTTAATCAAAAAGCAGAAATTGGTATTCCTCTTCAATTTGTTCTTATTGGGTAATAAATATCACACATAAAAAATGATTCCTTTGTACAATAATATCTATAATTGCCAAAATATTTATAATATAATATTATCATAATATCATATCTATAGTTGACAAAATGTACAAAAGCTTTTGCCTAGTTTCTAACTGATATTGCTTGACCAAATGGAAAAATGTTACCCCAACATGTAACTAAAGCAAAGTTAAAAATCACATTTTAGTTATTGAATACAAAGTAATGATTGATTGAGTTGCTCTTCTGAACTGAAAGTTTCAGAACTCTATACAGAAAACAGTTGCTATCTTTTACATTTTTTTTAACACTTTTCGATCAAACTCAAATAATAAATTTCTTTTGCTTCCTTAACCCTCTACTGAATTTCTTTAATGTTCAAAGGCCAGAATATTTCTTTTTAAAGGCAATTTTTTTTCTTCTACTTTCCAATGTTCAATTAAATGTTTGTTTTTTTCTCTCCTTTTACTTTTTATATAATAAATAATATATAGAATATTAGAAATCCACTAAAATTTAAATCAGTATTTGCTTTCTACTATTTTTTGTGAAATACATCTATTTGATGTTTTGGCACACATCATCAGCTGATGTTTATATATATATATATATATATATATATATATATATATATATATATATATATATATATATATATATATATATATATAATCTTTTAAAATCGAAAAATAAGAGAAACAAAAGAATATTGTGTGAATTTCTGGGATGAGGAGTTATCATTATTTACATACAGACTATTATCATCTTTGCTGTTGTTATCATAACATTTCACCTGTTGTGTCTTCCTGGTCATGTTCTCACCTGTATTAGGCTTTACTCTCATGAGAGATTTCTCAGTAGAATCGAGCTGCCTCTGAATATTGTCCTGATGTTGAATGAACCACATTTTGATATAAGGCAGACAGATATGTGGTAATTTTCTGGTCCACCTCCTCCTCGACCCTTCCATTTCTACCTGAAGACACTGATGTTCTGTTTATATAGCAGTATTGTTATTTTAAAGAGTATGCTTGGATAATGATAATTTCCTGTTTGTATGTGTGCCTGAGTCACTCCAGTGTTACACAACAAGGGGCAATCCCTTTCTTCATACTGTATGAATGGTTGGAATTGAAGTTGAAGTATTCTCTATTGGCTTCTGATATACAGATGTGTTGAACTTATTCTCTGTGTGGAGCTATTAGTACACAGTCTATATATAAATAAAAGAATAAATATTTGTCATGGAGATAACTTTTTCATCTTTATTTTTGTAATTGAGATGAAATTAATCCAAGAATTGAACTATTCCTCATCTTTTTTATTATTGTTGTTGTCACAGTGTTTACCTGGATCCCTTCCTCAGGTGTTCATATGCCCCACCCCTACCTTTCCATGTGGATTGTATCCTTGATGGTGGCTATAGAATGGAGCATTTGTGGCAAGAACAAAAAGAATAAGATCACTACTCTTTCAAGTTAATAATTTAATGATTACTTCATTAGGTTATGCCTTAAGAGGACTTTGTATACCTGCGTGGGTTTTTATATATTCTGATATAAAGACACAAACAAGTCAAGGTAAAAACTATTACCAGACTCAGTGCTGAGTGTAAAGCGAAATCTACCAAACTGTCTTGCTGGTTATGATGTTCCTGATACTGATGATGTTCACAAGATTGAAAAGGAGACCCCAGTATAAAGGTCATCTTCCACAAGGATTTAACTTTGCCAAGTCAGGCAGAGATGGAAAATTTGGGGCTACCAAAGATTTTATTGTTCATGAGTCAGCAAGGATTCCTTTTAAAAAGACCTTAATTTCCTGCCATGCTGTCAATAGACAACATAAAATGCTGATAGGCAAACAAAACAAATCTTCCAGAGCAACATTTTTTATCTGTACAATTGCTGTTATAAAAACAGCTGTAAAACTAATTTCATTTGAAAAAGAATAGAAAAAGAAAAAAAATCTCTTCACTTTTCAAATTTTTTACCTGCACCAAAATTACAATTTTAGTTCATAAAGCCAACAACAGGTTTTAAAATCAAAATGAATGGACAGTTATTTGCTTGAATAAAACCAGGTAAACCTACAATTGTTCGACTGTTGAATGGAGATTCAACTGCAAAAATGTCACTTATTTCCTGTTTTGATCCAAACCTTTGTTAGTCATTTGTGTGATTCAGTAAATTACTGACTGTTTAAAGAAGTGAAAGAAAATAATAGTTTCTTGACGCTAACCCTTTTCTCTTCCTGTTTTATATTTTGGGTGTTGCTACTCAGCCTTGATAACAAAAATTATCTTCCCTCACCCCTCTTTCTTGGCATATCAATATCTTAAATTACTAAAATGAAATTCTGTCTGGATATGCATGTATATATTTTATTTATAAACACATATTACATACTTCATTAACAAAAATCAAAAGGTTACTTGAAGATTAAATTAGGAAAATGTTTTTGATCTCACACATGTACAGGTAAGTGTTTGTTCTTAATTGTTACTAAATCTTTAAAATGAATGCTTTCTATTTTAAACAAATCAACTGGATTATTTTTCAAAATAGTTTCATTGAAATGTTTTGAGAAAAATACTGTATAAATTTCAAAGTAGATTCAAGTGTTTATCACAATCCATTTTGCTTTGTGTGAAATTGTTATTTCCGAATATGAAACTTCAAACTTTGAACAGCTGTCTATATGTAAATATAGCAATTAGGTTTTGTTGTTGTGTAAATAGGAAAGGTACACACACACACACACATATATATATATATATATATATATATATATATATATATATATATATATATATATATATATATATAAGTAAGTAGTAGTTTATTCTGGAGACTAATATGGTACATGGCTGAGAACACAGACTAATGTAATAAACAGTTAATCATTAACTGCTCTCCCCCAGTAAGAGAGAGTGCTGTTTAAATAGACGTAGACCAGTCTATGAGGGTGGGGGGGTCAGCTACTCCTCAACAAGTTTCAAATGCTCTAATTATTGCAGATATCACTGTTTTTCCAAAGTCAAGATGAAAGAGTTTTGTTAATCTTTAAACTTTCTTTTAATTTTTTCTGCAGGGGATATTTTTGGCAGGAGTGAACAGCTTTCTTTGCTCTGTTGTCTTTTTGGATTTCATGCTTTTCAAAAACTTCAGAATTATTAGATAATGGTTTCTGTTTTGTTTTGTTTTTTTTTTGTTTGGGTTAATACTAAAGTTTGCACAATACAAGGCTTAAGATGCACTCAAGATAGAGGGTTACTAAATGAAGTGTGTAATATGAATGTAAGAGAAGGTAGAAGGGAGTGAAGATTACAAGGATAGATAGTAATTGACCCTTGTGTTGAAAAGGTTAAGAATGTAGTTCAGGGAAGCATCCCTGCAGGAGACTGTTCTACACAAAGTGACGGTTCATAGGGAAACAGCTGTGTAAAGTTCTCCTTACAAATAGAGGAAACGTAGATGATTCATCTCTGTGGATGTCACATAGCAAGTTCTTGCTGTAAAGGTTTGAATTGATGGAATTAAAGGGTAGAAGTCATCTGAACATTTACTATAGAAATAGTGATAGGCTAACAGCATTGTATCTATAGGAAAGGGTTGTAGGGTCAAAATTAAGTCATCCCCCTACAAGACTGCTTAAATGTTTTTGAATTCTGTCAAGGTTGAAAAGTGAAGACTGAGCAGCTCCAACCCAGATATAAATATAATAAATATAAGTATATATTATAAAATTTAAATAAAAGGCTCAGTTTGGGATTAACTGTAGGTTATCCAGATTGATATATACCTGATGAAGGCCAGAGGACACAACAGCCAAAACATTGTGATAGCAACAACAAAGATGAGGAGAATAGTCTACATGTAAGTAGTGTAAATTATGATTTCATGTTAATATATGAGAACAGATGGGATTTGAATTTGTTGTTCTTTTGTAACTTGCCTTTTCTGAACACTGATTTCCTAACAGAATTTTTTTACAAATGTTTGCAATACAAATATCTGTCTGAATCTTCAATTCTGAATGTTTCATTTTTGTCTTCTGAACTGCAATTTTAAAACTTTTCTTTTTATATACACACACACACACACACACACACACACACACACACACACACACTTTGAAAATAATTTCTTAGATTTATGTAATCTTACAAGAAATCATCAAATGCCTTTCATGTCTGCCATCACATAACTCAAGGATAGTTTGAGCTGTTGTCACCAAATTTTCTCTGCTTACTAATGGGACTCCAAAACATTTTTTTGCATATTCCAAAATATTTTAAGCGAAAATAGAAAAATGAAAAATAAGGTCAGAATGTTTTTCATTAAAATAAATGAGAATTTGTAAATCCTTAAATGACCTATGTCCTCTCTGTTTTGGTTCCCCCCCCTCCTTTTTATTCTCAAATGAACTACCAAATTGTTTTCTGATTTCCCAAGTAAATCATTTTCATCATAAGTTCTCTACCATTACCTGATGAACAATTTTAAAGTTCCAAAACATGGAAATTTTTGTGTAGCGATATAAAATATTAGAATAAAAAATTTGATACTAATATTTTGCTCTACATTGTATTGAGCACTTTTTTAAAAAAAAGTAAATGCTAAGATCTGTGGATTCTTAATCTGTCTGTCCTTTCTCTTTATATGGAGATATATATATATATATATATATATATATATATATATATATATATATATATATATATATATATATAATAAAACTGTTTTTACAGACAAAGTTTACCTTGTCCAGAAAATGGTTATATTTAAAAAGTGCTCAATGCGCAATTCAAAAGATCGAAAATATAGAGCTAGTTAAGATCGAAAATATTAAGCCTTCATTGGTAGAAACCATGCTAGGTAGCAGAAAAGGATAGTGTTTGTAATATTTTAGATCTTATATATTTGATTAGTTAATATCAAGCAAAGTAACTATTCTAAAGAACATTTTTAGAATAATTAATGTTTAAAATGTATAGTTGTTAGGGACTTTTTTTTTTGCTTTTTGTTTTAAATACAATCATTAAAATGTAATTCTAAATTTATTACAAATCTCTCAAGACAAAAAACTCTTAACAGCAGACATTACATTTGATAAAAAAGAATTCATTATCAGAATGCTAGAATAACAGGTTTACCTGTTCTCAAAGAAAATGGATCTTATCGCCCCACATTAATTAGTGACTACCTTGAATTTTTCTTGAAGAGAAAAATGCTGAATAAGAATTAACACTACCAGAAGGCTAGAACATAGAATTTTTTGTCTCCCACATTGGCAGTTGTATAAAAAAGAACTGGAACAAGAAGATTGAAGTTTGTTTCAGTCTTTGACTATTTTATATACTGTGGATGGCTTTTAGCCATTGCTGACCTGTATTAGGTTGTACAAGTGTTTATAGCTACACGTGCAATGGAGGTAGAGGAAAAGGTTTTTCATATTAAGTGAAACGAGGTTTCATAATTTCACTGCAGAAATTGCCGCATGTAACCATAAGTTCTATGCTAACAAATTCTTCTCTTGCACTTCTCACTTATCAAACTCTCTTCCGACTTTTTCATTTCATGTCAACTACAAAAATTTAAATGCAACATCAGTAGCCATTTTCTATGTTCTTGAATCCTGTCCTTTTATTGTCCTTCTCTCTCAATGTCTTTCTCTCTCATCTTAGTGGCTTTATTGCCTTGCTTGGGGGTGAAATGATTAAAAAATAATAACTTATTAAATCTTAAATCTTTTGCTAGATTTTCAAAGTTCAAGCTTAATAATGTATAAAGTAATCTTTTTCTCTCAGCCAAGAAAAAAGCCTTTGTGTCAACCCCACCCCATCACTAATATTAAAATATAAATAATTGTCTCAATCAATAAGAACAACAAGTTGCCAATCAACACAGCTTTGGTTAAGACTTAATTGGATCACACATTTGTCTTTATTTTAATGTATAATTTTAGTATTACTGGTTGTACTGTATTCTTTAGTAATTTTGAGACTTCTGAGAAACTATTGAAGTGAAAACCTCATTTTCTAAAGGAAATTTTTTCTCTCATTTTTCTGTTAAATATAAACTTTCTTTTCTATATCACTCAAATGCAAGTGTCTGCATAAGAAATCGTGTGAAGGCTTTCTCTGCTACAATGAATTTTACTCAAGTAACTAAAATAAAACTCTTGCAATATTAATATCCCAGTTGTTTGTTATACCCACAATGCACTTTCCACCCCTTATAAATATTTAAATACACAAGCTTCACAAGTTAACACCTGTTTTTATTGTACACTTGGAGCTGTTTTCTTGTGCATTGTTATCAGTGCATCAGATGCAAATTATACAATATTTAAAATTATGAGGTCAGCCATCTTGAAAACAAACTCATTTGGAATCATAAAGTATCTGGTCCATGTAACTTTGGTACAAAATCTACCAGGATTTGATTTTTTTTTTTTTTTTTTTTTTTTTTTTAAATTTTGGAAAATATTTTTAAAACTTGAGTTTTTCAATAAGACTTTTATTAAAGAGGGAAAAAATGATAAATTTTAATTTAAAAAAGTTTTTCTATTTTTTCTTTTGTTAGAACAAAAAGATATTCGTCAGAAAAAGAAAAATCTCCAGCAACAACTGAAACATGAAGAGCAGTTGGTGGCAGCTGCAAAAACCTGGAACAGTGAAGTCCTTCCCAATTGGGAAGTCACGTGAGTAGAAACTCTCATTTGGTAGCCATTTTGCTCACATGTTTACTCATACCATACAGCTGCATCTTCATTGTACAAAAAGGACAACTGTTGTGACAATTGATGTAAATCTTTTAACTTGAATCACTTGTCTTTCTCTTTCATTTAATTCTACCAAATTTCTATTTCACCCAACAAACTCTTGAGTTATTGCAGGGAATCCATATAAAATACTTTTAATTGGTAGCAGGAAGGCTGATGGCTGAGATAGTTGCATACTTCCTGTCAGTATTCAAACCAAATGAAAATAAAGATTTTTATATTTTGGAAAATTGATGCAACGCAACCAGTGCTCCCTCTTTAACTTGATCTTGTGCCTGACTAAGCCAAATATGAAGCATACTTTTGTTTTGTCTACCAATTTGTAAAAGACAGTCTTCTGTCACATTTTCTAGGTGACTGGTACCTCATTTTATTTTTATTTTCTAAAAATAAAAGCCACAAGTAAATGTTTGATCCCCCCCCCTTAAAAAAACTGCTCATTAAGTACTGCAGATATTGATTTAACAAAATTTTTATTCATATAATTTGCCATATTTGCAGCCAATAAATAATCTTTTATTTGTTGCTTTGGAAGTGGCACAACAGTTCCCAGCATAATTCTAACTGCGGCCATATAATTACTTGGCACTAAATGCCTTAAAAAAAGCATGAAATTACTTCTCCCTCTTGCCATGATGGTTTATAATGAGTAACAATTTGGACAAACCCTTCTCCCATAACTACTTGCTCAGATTCAACCTTGACTGCATTAAAGTTTTATTTGTTCTTACTCTTAGACTTGATCAGCTTGTTTCATCATTTGGAGGAGATCCATACCTACCTCCCCTTTTTTCTTATCTCACAATTTTATTTATATATAAAACAAGGACCAATATTAAGTTTTCTGTAGTATAACTCAAAAATCTTTCAATTCATGACAAGTTATTTGTCTAGATATTTTTATATTTTTTTAGATATTTATATTATATATATATTTATATTTTTTTAGATATTTTTATATTTTTTTCTCTGAATATAAATATGAAATGAATGACAACAATAGGCAGGATTTGCTCAACAAGCTCTCAACATAGTTTTCTTCATTTAAAATTCTCCATAGATTAATGTTTTCTTAACACGATAAAACATAAAATACAATATAAACCTTTAATATTTTTAGCTTCTAAAACCTCTTTCTCTTAAAGGATCATTCTTAAAAAAAGGATTAAACAGAATAAATTTTCCCACCGCTGTGATGTAGCTTCCCTCTGCCTTTTCTATAAATATTTTTAGGCTAATTGTTCTGATGAGCTTTTCTCTTTGGTACTTCAACAAATTTAAGCACAGTACTCAATTGGCTGTTAGGTCTCATCATTTTACACCTGAAATTCCTAGATGTAACCATTCCTTTCGGAATGGCTGGAATTCTTTTTTTTTTTTTCTTGAATAGTAAAACTAATTTTGACTTTTTGATTCATTTGAACATTTTTGTAAATTAAATTTTCTTTGGAGTCAAAATAAATTTTCTTAAAATTTTTGTAATTTTGTAATACTTGATCAAATATTTTTATTCCCTCTGAATAAAACAGTGTCGATATTTTTGTCAATTACAAAACTTATTGCTTCACTCATGAAAAGAAATATTACCCAGCTACTGTGCTGTTTGGTTTTGGAGCTTGGAATGGCAATTCCAAATTCTTTTATTCTAGGGAATGTGTGTGCAAAGTTTAATTCATTTTAATTTTGCATCTTTTTAAAATGCTAATTGAATAGAATAATCTTAAAATTTAAGATCTTAGCTTTCCACAATTGATGATGAGACTACAAAATTCCACTTTTTATCTTTTGCCTTTGAAGCTGATTTTCAGAAAATTAATTCTAAAAAAAATCAAAAGATAAAAATGTGAAGTGTATTTTAAATTAAATGAAAAATTAAAAAAAAAACTTTGAAGTTCTATTGAGCAAAAAAAATGTGTATGCTTGCATTCATTTGAAAATGATTTGGTTTCATTTTAAGTTTATTTATGCAATAGAATTGAAAAAATTTGACAATTGGGGCAAAAAAATTTCTTCCTTTCAAAGTAAAAAAAAAAAAAAAAGTAATTGGAGAATCCACCATTTGTATGACAAAATTTAAGAACATTCCTCCCTCCAACATCCTCATTTTTTTTCTAAGCTGTTTCTGATGCTTGTAATTTGTCAAATTAATAAATTTTTTCCTGCTCCAAATTTCCTTTGTAATTAACCTTGGCAGACATTTTCCCTTTGCCTGACTCATCATCCTGCAAACAGAAATGAAGAAATGATGAGTCTTTCCTCTGTAATAATATTCAAAATTTAATAATTAAAATATTTAGCATGTAAAGGTTTTAGAGACATGTCAAAAAGTTGCACTAGAGGATCAACATCAAAACAGCTGCCTCCAGAAAATAGTTGCCTAAAATAAAATCTTAAAAGTTTAGAAATGTATGAACATAGTTAAAAAAAAAAAATAAAAAATAAACAATCATGAAGTATAAAAGGAGAATTTTCAACCAATCACTGTAGGTTTGAGTAAATTAAAAACTTCAATATATTCTGTTGCAAGCTAGAAGTGAGACTTTGCAACAGGTTGTAGTCAGTTAACTCAGAATGCCAGTCACAGATGTTGTATTTAATTTGCTGAAGAAATTTTCAACACCAAGTAACACTTTTCTTGAGAAATGGTACAAAACTTTCAGCATGGTATCTCTGTAGTCTATTTGCATTTTATTAAATTTTGCTTTTTCTCTAATCTCGTTTCTCAAATGCATTGGACAAACAAATTCTTCTGATAATTTTTTCCCTTAGAATCTTCAGCTTCTCTTGTACAAAATATGATGCCTCAAGGTTTCTAATATTTCATCACTTTTTTTTTTTTTTTTTTTTTTTTTTAAAGAAGAAAGTCATAATTTCTTTAGGCAATTTGCAAATGTCTTTTTTTTTCTACAATATCGGATCATTTGTTTCTGAATTTTATGGTGAATTAATAAACTTTCAAACTTGTTCAAATTTCATTTTTGTTAATCTCTTAATTCTTTAATGTTACAATCCCCCCCCCCCTCACGTGAACTTAGAAGAGAGTCAATTTTATTTTCTACTTGATAAAATGAAATGCTATATCATCATCATTCTGGAGATGATGAGAATCTACCACTTCAACCTTGTTAACCCCCCTACTTCAAACCATAACCTTTGACCTATTATGCACAAGCGAATTTCTATCAAAAATGTCTGCAGGAAAAATCTTATAGAGTAGAAAATAAACAAAATTGTTCATGGGTCTTCAGATTCTTCCGCTCTTCATTGTCTTTTAATACCTGCTTCTGTTTTGCATCTTCCCCTCCCATCCACTGACATATCAAACATAAAACTTCAGTTATTGTAATTTTCTCTTCAAATTAAATTCTGTAAAACTTCAAAATTGTTTGTGCAAAAGTTAAAAAAGTTTTTTTCTTTAATTCTAAACCACTTCAAGAATGTGTCCATTCCCTTTATTTTTAACCATTTCAGTTCATTATAGACATTGAAGAGACAATTTTGTTTGCTATACATAAATAAAAAAATTTTTTTTTAAGTGGAAAAAGAAAATATTTTGATTCTGGATTATTTATGTGTATATTAATATACTAAGGAGTGTATTTAATCAAATGATCTAAACCCTGATTTACATATCGTATTACTTGAAAGATTGACTTGCTATAATGGCTGCTTAAGTCTTTTTGGCAATGAATAAACTGCCAAGATTTACCTGCAATCTATTTACAGATCTAAGAATTTGGGGTTGCATGTTTGCTTAAGTGTTTGGTTTCTTTACACATCTGCTGCAAAATGCAGTTGTTAACATTCATTCACAAAAGTTAAGGCAAGCCAATGTTAGTTGCATCTTTTTTTATGTTCCTCATTCATAAAATGGAAAATGAGATTCATAGATTTTCACACTTGCTTTCATTGGTAATCTTTTCAGTTATCATAAAGTGAGAAAAGATTGCAGCATTTCTGAAATAAAGATTTTTCTTTAAATTATTTTTAATTTTTCTATTAATACAATCTTTGGCCATCTTCAGTTGTATCTGTTTCTAAAATATTCTTTTTAGTATCAAAAAGAACATCACATTCCAACAGCACACAGCTAAATGTTAACTATTGTCAGTAGCATTTATGTATAAAGAAGCAATATTAAAAGTTGTCCTTTTGTTGCATTGCTCTCTCTAATAGGAAGTTAAAACTGAAGATATTATTTCGTTTTGGATGTCCTCATTTTAGGACAAATTGATAAAATTAAATGTTGAATATGTTCACTTGAACACAAACTTTTTACTTTTGTAAATCCAAGATGGTGACGAAATAGTTTTAAGTGAACACATCTGAAATAATTTAAAGTTAATCTAACCTGTATAGTCTGTTTTCTTCATTCTTGAAATTTTAGTCAGAAATATTAATTAAATAAGCTGCAATTTCAAACTCTAAATAGACCGTATTATTCTGGCTGATAAGAATTGGTTGAGGATACAACTCAAAAAGTTTGCATTCACAAAGGATTTGATGATTGGGCAGATTGGGGTTGCACTGTTTATGATATTTATTTAATTAAATCTTTCTTACTCCCACTGATCCATATAAATTTGGGTGTATCCGTGACCGATAATTTTTTCCTTTTCAGGAAACAAACAAAACGGGCGCGTGATTTATGGTGGAATGGCTTACCCCCCAGTGTACGAGGTCGCGTATGGAAACTAGCAATTGGAAATGAATTAAATATTACCTCAGGTAAGAACATGTTTTATATGTTTTTAAGTAGTAAGACAGTTTTGAAAACATGTGGTAAGATTTCCACTGTGCTTATCATAAGTATTTTTCCTAACTAAAAGCTTTATGCCAAAATGTCATGAAGTCACAAAAAGTTTTCCAATTTCATTTTGTCAGTGCTCTTATCAGCTGCGAGGAATTTTGTTGTCAGTTTCTACAGCCTCCATCTTTGACATGAAAAGTCCAAAAAACCATTAATCTTGCAAATATTAATAAGGCTTCAATGCAAAAGGTAATCTAGTTATTGTTGTCAGTTATATATTGTTGACAAAAGTTATGTCCAATTATTGAGGCTAATTGTCATATCACTAGTTATACTTCTTGGATGGTTAATTTAATTCTTTGTAACTAAATTGGTTGCACTTATAGAATATTTTGAATATATTAGTTTGATTCTAAAACCTGCTTTAGTACAAGTCAGATTATAGCAGATTCTTTCGGTCAAGAACTATTATGCGTCTGAACTGTTAAGTCGTGTACCAATGTTACAATGGTCACTCATTTTTGTACCGATTTAGTTGCAATTAATATTTTGCTAATAAAAAACGTTTTTAAAATAGGACACAAGATTCGAGAGCCACTCAAGGTAGAGGTTACTTTTAAAGCATTTACAATGAATTAGGTGTGATATAAGTTAGAGGGAGGTGTTAATAATTGAATATTATGAGGATAAACTCTTGCGAGACAATTTTTGTTTCTTTTTGTTTTTTTAATACTATAAAAACAAAAATTTTCATTTTCATCCTTTCAATGTGGATATGAGTTATTTATTTTCTCACTGACATATGCTTTTCTTTTACAACTCTCAATTGTTAAGCAATTAATCAGGATAAATTTGGTAAATGCACCAAACGCCTCAGTATCTGATCACTGGTAAAATTCCACAGATGTTTGGATTTCATTAAAATATGAATTTTTAAGTTTTATCTTTACTTTTCTGGGTGGAGAAGCTGTTTATTTAATGCAAAATATTAGACTATTTTCTGCTTACAATATTTGAAATGAACCTTTTGAAAATTGCAATTTTTAATTATTTTATTTAACACTGGAGCTAAGCCTGCATATAATACAATATATCAAATAACTTTTTGTTCTTCTTTTAATTTAATGCTACTTGCACTGCCAAAAATAGTGTGAGGTGAAAGGTCAAAATATAGACTTAATAACTAGTCAACGATAATACAGAAAAACATTTTGCCTTTTCATAAACAGGATACAATTGCAGTTTTGAACAAACGACATTTGAGAAATCAGCAAAGACATTTATTTTCTTTTGGTTTGATTATTCTTTAAAGAAGCTAATAAATTAATTTTAATTTATCTCCTGTTAAAAAAAAAAATCTTTTGCTTAATTATTTCTTTAAGGCAATTTTAACATCAATAAGAAGGTCAATAAAGAAAATTTATTTGATTTTTCCAAATGTTTTCATTTTGATTCTTTCAATTTTCATTTCTTTTAGAGCTCTATGAAATCTGTTTGAATCGTGCCAAAGACAGAATCAAATTATTAAGTGAAGAATCTCATGGCTCTGCAGAAAGTAAGTGATATCAAACAGTTTTCTTAATGTCACAAACTGACATTTTATACATCAAGGTAATGAGTGTAGGTTGCTTATCACACCACAGAGGCAATTTGAAGAAAAAGACAAGTAGGAAAATTTGTTATTCTAATCTTTCAAATGGGGAGAACCTACCTTGAAATTCTGCATTCAAAATCAGTTATTATTTAGCTATTAATAATGTAAGGCATTCTTTTTTTTTAACTCTAATGTTTAATCTGTTCAATGCCATGAACAAGATAACTCATCTTGGGAGTGTAATGTAATTTTTTAAAGTACTTTATAAAGTAATTCATAGTCAGGTAATGTGGGAACATGAATTAGCTGGAAGAAATATTCTAACTAAATATAATGGGTCTATTGTTTTGTTTTTTCTGTGTAGCATTTGCTCCTTTCCACTTATTGAGAGTTCCCTTCAAGAGCGGTAATCAAGCAACTCTGTACTATACTGCATGGCAATTGCTATTACATTCTCACCCATTTTATAAGTCCAAACATTGGGAGCAGGGACAAATAGTCAATAATGATTGCCTGACCACTACAGTCTCAGAATCTGTGGTGTGCCGGTCTGGCATTTCCGATTCTTGTATTCTTGGTCTTCTTCATTTCTACCAGTGGCTTAGTGAGGTCACAGTTCAAATCTCTTTTACGAGTTCTGGTTTATCTGGTAGGGATGCCAAATCCCTAAAGGAAACTCTGTTGTATATAAGCGTATTCTGGGTTGATTCTTTGAACTGAAGGTTCATATATGTTCTCTCGGACATATTTCCATAAGAGTACCTTCTTTGAGTTGGTTAACGAGCTGGTATGTAAGATCCTGTATCCAATTTACGCTGGTAGTTAAACAGGCTCTCATGTGAGGTGTAGTTGGTAGAAGTACACATACGAATTGTATGGGATGTAAGGCATCAGGTTGCACTCCCTCCCACATAGACAGGGACAATTGTTTTGACTTAAGACCTAATTGTACTGACCTCCATTGTGTTCCATTTAGCCTTTCTACTTGTCCATTTCCCCCAAGGGTTGTACAGCTGATAGAAATTCCTCTTGAGTGTAGGAAGTCTTTCAACTCGGGGGACCTTCTTTCATCATGTTAAATATCAGAATGTATGGAGTGTGGCATGCCAAACATTACAAATAGTTGGCATAAGCACTCTATCATCCTGGCTGAAGAAAAATATCTCTGCATGTGAATGCAAAGGTGTAACAGAGAATTGGGTCAACGTGGTAAGAGACTGTCAGCACCAGGATTTATGTCCTTTTCCACAATAGACTGTTGAGAGAAGACCAATTTACAGTAGGTAGTGCTATTTGCATATGAATGATACCAGGCAGGTATTAGCCAGTAGTCTGGAACTGGGGGAGCTATATAACACCAATTTTTTTTTTTTCTTTCTCAGTTGAGAAAGCGCTCTTAACATATGGACGTGTGAAAACCAGACAAGACGGACACAAAAGTGAAACCTGCTGAACACATCAATGACCTAGAATGTACTAATTTTTCTTTGTGGGCAAGTGGGACTTTGAAATTCATATTTAGCCTTTCAAAAGGTTGTATTACTTTTATCACTTTCCCCTTGGATTTCCCAAATTGTGGTTTTTCACACACAAAGGTTCTGCATTGAGTGGTAATGTTGCGAATGTCCTCCACTGAGGAGGGAAGGCTTTTGGTGCACACAAAATGACCCATATGTGCAACTTCCAGATGACGTCTGTAATATATTGTACAATTTTATGTCAATAGCTCAATTTGCCACCTATTCAGCTTATAATTCTTGGATTGAATAACTTACTGCCTGTAGTTGAATATGAACGATAATGCTTATTGGTCAGTTATCAGGGTAAAATGCTTCCGTATTAGATAAGTATTCTCTCAAGGCATCGACAATAGCTGCTGTAGCCCCCCCCCCTTGTTGCATGTGTAAAAAAAACCTCTTCTAGCCTTATTGTTTCCTATTGTTTTGTTTTTTACTTTCCACAAAAAACATTATCCACTTTCAACCTTCTGAATACTGTCATTGTTGTCGGTAAGGGTTTGTCAATTTCCTCTTCATTAACTATTGTCAAGGCCAATTTCAACATCACCACATCCTTTGTGGCTGCTGTCTTGTATGTTGTATTTGTTCCACTGATGAAAATGTACGCTTGGGCATTTTTGTGTGCTAGCATGAGACCTCAATCTCGGTTTAAAGCTTTGTTGAATTTTCCATTCTTTAAAACTTATTGTCAAATTATACGGCTAGCTAGTTCAGTTATGAAGGCCTCTCAAATGTCTAGGTCTTTGTGCTTAGTTACAGTAACCTGTTGAAAATTGAAGTCCTTAGTGAGACTCTGTAGGTCCAGTGTTTCTCCACTTTGTTGTTTCTTAGTGGCCAGGATGTATCTTGCTATTTTCTTGTATGTACACTTTGTTTAGTAAGTTCAAAACCTCCATATAAGTTTCCACCTTGCTTATAATCTCAAATGTCCGGTGACACTGTCGCAGTTAGCTCCCCTTCATTTCCTTAACCCTTCACCAGGGGTCTCTCTCTCCCGGGAGTATAAATACTGGCTGACCTTTCGCCTCTTTCTCTCTTTTTCTCTGCTTATGCGCACGTGTGAGCAACTATGTCGATTTCGGCCACGGGCCAAAACCTCGCACGTGGGGTGAGGTACAAAAAACTTTCTCTAAAAATTTCCAATATGTGAACTCTTATACACAACCAGCGTTTCCCATATTCTGGGAACATGCTAAAACAAAATTCACCCGTACGGACATTCAACTATAAACAACACACATACACAACTTTCCACACAGACACTGTAACATTTTATTCATGTCTTCAATGTATTGTAACTCGTGTTTTAATCTATTTGTAATTCACGTATTAATATATATTTGTTTTGTATATATATATATATATATATATCGGTCTTGTTTGTATCTTTGGACTCCATTAAAGTCCAACATTCTTATGTAGCTGGACCGGCCAGCGGAAGCCTTAACTTAGAGATAACTCATCTTCTCTTCTTCCATTTACACCACCGCATGGTCCACTACAACACAAAATTCTCTAGCAGTTGTAGTTTATGTGCTTCAGTTGTCACTTTGGGTGTCTGCTACACACAATTTTCAAAGGTCTTCAGTGTTTCCAGGATTTCTCAGAACCTATGAATTTTGGTCAACTTCAAACACACAAGGTTTCAGTAGCTTCTTCATGTGAAATTCATACACAATTGAATTATATTTAGTTATAATAATTGTAATTTTTATAAGGCACATACTAGTTTGTAGCCAGAGGCTGTGGGAAAATATGAATTAGCTGGAAGAAGTATTCTAACTAAATATAACTGGTCTATGTTGTTACGCAACTAGCAGTTGTTTTGGGATTTTTTTCTGTGTAGTGTTTGCTACTCTCCACTTACTGAGAGTTCCCTTTAAGGGAGGTAATCTAGCAACTCGGTATTATACTGCATGGCAATTACTATTACAGAATGAGTGTATTATTCTTACAAGGTGAACAGGTGAAAGGAACTTAAAGAAATTGGAATTGGTTTCATTAGGCTTGATTGTGGAACAAAAAAAAAAAAATGATCAAATCTGTAAATCTGAAGAAAAAAATTTCCAAAAATAAAATTTTGAAGGTCAAATGATAATTTTTGAACAGCTGTGAATATTTAAAATTTTATCTCTTAAATATCCATGGATATTCAGTGAAAGAATATTTATTATATGAAAGTATTTAATAATTTAAAAATAATTTTAAAGCTGTTATTGATTGTGCAGAAAATTTAAAACTTTTTGTTTGCATTTTATCTTCAGATTCTGTTGATCCTCCGTCCAACAAAGAAGCCAGTGTGGAACTCATAAAACTTGATGTTTCACGCACCTTTCCTCAGTTTTGCATCTTTCAGAAAGTAAGTTTAGATTTTTGTGAAGGGCAACAGAATTGTTTTTTTTTTTGTTTTTTTTCTAATTGAACTTTGTCATCTCAAATCTGTTATTTCATTTATCTTATTTTTTTCCCTCTCCCCTCTTTTTCTTTTTTTTTTTTTATAATATACATAAACAAAAATTAGTGTGAGGAACGAGATGATTCGCCTCCCACAATTTCATGGCCGGTGTTTGTTAAAGGACTTCCTCTAATATTGTAACACATTTCTGCTTTTATTCAGTACTCTGTTTGTAAATGAACGAGTTGGGTTTGAGGAAACACACTCCAAAGCTTTGAAGATTCAAAATAGCTATGAATTGGCAGACAAAATGAAGAAGACTGTCATAACATTAACATTTGAATGTAAAATATTAATATTGAATTGAAAACATATGTGAGTGTGATTCTTTCTACTTTAGTGTGTAGTGTGATTCTTTACTAATAGTTTATTGTTAGTAATGAAAGTATAAAAGTTTGGTTCTTAGATAAAAATAAGAACCCAACCATGAATGACATTCATGGTTGGCTGAAGTTTGTACAAAAGACAGACTGTAAACTTTTCAGTAAGAGATTGGCTTGTTGGATTCAAAATTTATTCATCATTTCTTCTTGGTGATTAAAAGGAAAGAAATTACAGGTAAAAATTGAATTATTTGATTTAATTCTTCAAATAGCCTCAATATAATTCAGCTGCTGGAGTTGGTTGGCAGTTTTCAGAAATTCTTTGTTTCCACAGAGTCAGTTAAACATGAAAATATAAGTTTATATGTTGTTCTTGTTGTAACTTACTGAAGTTGATATGCATGAGTAACATAGACATGATGTCTCTGATCATGAAGATGATATGAAAGACCAAAATTCTAAGCCTGATGATGAATATTTATGCATTGAATAAAGAGTGGGGCCCCAAAGAAAGACTTTGAAATTATATCCATTTTAAATTAAAATATTGTTTGAATGTTCTCATGCTGCTATTCCTTTTTTGCACTGACTTTTGAGAAAACTGTCCTCCCTGACATCTTCTCATATTTTTAGGAAAATCTCAACAGGATTTCTAAAGGAACATTGCAAAATAATTCTAAAAATGATATTGTTTACCATTGTTAGAATCTCACAATATTTTGAATTATATTTCCTAGGATTTTAAATATTTTTCCTTTCATCTTTGTATTGTTCAATTTTTATCTTCTACCAATTTTATTAAACAACAATTCTAAACATTTTGCTCATTTTTAAAGAAAGTCTAAAGTATCTATTTTTAATTTTCACTTGATTTATCAGTTAAAATTGCAACGACTTTTATTTTTTCCTAGCCTTATCATTTGTTGTAAAAGTCATTAATTTTGTTAGTGTATGATTATTTCATTTGACAGGGTGGACCATATCATGACCTCCTCCACAGCCTTCTTGGAGCCTACGCCTGCTATCGGCCAGATGTTGGATATGTAAGTCCTTTTATATTTCATTTTGACAATGTAGTCTTGTTCAAAAAATTATCTTGCAAATATGTGACTATAATATCTTTAAGTATTGTTGTATAAGCAGCAAACTTAACGGATCTCTCCCATCTCCTCATTAATGAATCGGTAACAGAAATAAGTTTTTTATTTGGATGTCTGCTCATTTTTTTATAGTAGAATCATTATCAATACATTTACATATGTGTATATAATGGATCTATTCTGTCACTAATGTTTACCTTAATTTCTGATCACTGAAAATTAATTTATTATTCTTTTGCAATGCTTTGCTATAGTAAAACATTATTAAGGATGATTTTATTTTTGTCAATATTTCTGAGATATGGTATTATGTACATTATTTACATTATTCAGACTATTGTCCTCATCTTTGTCGCCATATTTATTACAAAGTTTTGGCTGTTGTACGCTCTCCGACCTTCTTCAGATGGTTGGAATGTCGATTTTATTTTTGCTTTTTAATTGGGTGTATGGGTTGTTTGTATGTTTCTAGAGTTATAGGGATGTTTTATTTTCTGAACACAGCACATTGTAGCTGTGTTTGTAGTTAATATTATTGAGTGTTGGCTTTTTCTTTTTTATTATTAAAACTTCCATTATTTTTAATTACATTCAAATGCTCCTTAAGGAACTGTATTGCTTATCAAACCAAATTCATAAATAATTACATTGGTCAAACTACTACATGCCTATCCAGATGCCTTATGTTACACCTATTTGATCACAGTTCTATTAGAACCTTACCAGACTCCATCAGAAACATACTGTAAGCATTCTGGGATTGCAAAGGAAATATTTGTTGCAGATTACTTCCACAACGCAGAGAATAAATTACTGTAAGTTCAGACTCAAATGTCAGGGGCAGAAAAAAATGCTGAAAACTTGATTCACAGGTACTATCTCACAAATCACAATGCATGTAGCCAGTCAGAAAAATAACTCCCTCACCGAACGCAGTAGCCAAAATACACCAATTGTATTTTTCTCCCCCGTCTCGAGAACACTAACTGCTTTTATCAGCCGAGCATTTTTTTTTCCATTCGTCAACAACTGAGAGAGGACACCCAATTTTTGCATATCAAAATACTTTTTTGTTGTGACTCTTGAGACTGACTTATTTCTAATTTAAATATTCTGTCTTCAGCATGTCATGCAGAATAGGTGCCCCCCCCCTTTTTTTTTTGGTAAATAATTTTCTTTGTCACATTTTCCATCATAGGATACACGCGACATGCTGTCGCTTGGTTTGATGAGGTAAGTCGCCGTTTTCTTCGCTATACATACTAGTAGAAAATACAAACATAATAACCTCATCCACATGTTTAAAAAAAAAGATTAAAAATAATGGAAGCCTTAATAATAAAGAAAAAAACCAACACTCAATAATATTAGCTACAAACATGGCCACAATGTGCAGTGTTTGGAAAATAAAACATCCCTATAACTCTAGAAACATACACCTAATTAAAAAGCAAAAGTAAAATCATCCTTGATAATAGCTAAAAGTACAGCTGAAAGCACTTGGAATTATAGAATATTTGGACAGTTTCTACACATGCTGTGTCCAGAAAAGAAAAATTAAATAAAAAGCTTAATTAGAGTACTTTGTCTGTCATTTTTAATGAAACATGTATAAATGAAGGATTGCTGCCTAAATACACTATATATATATATATATATATATATATATATATATATATATATAGGAATGTGACAGAATGATAGGATAAGGAGTAAATAGGAAACATTTATAAATCTAACATGTTTCACTTTTGTTAAATCTTTATCAGAGAATAAGATATGGAAAAAAAGAAAGAAAAATATTCTGATATTTTTTTTAATTTTTGTTTGTTTTTCATTGGTTAAGCGTTTGGTTTCGGTTGGTCAATGTATGGCTATTTTAGACGGTGTGACATAAGGACAAACAGAAGTCACAGAATTTTATATATAGATAGATAACAGATGTTTGGTGGTTGTCCACATGCCGATTATGTTATATATATAAATAGACAAACACAGTGTCACTACTAAAATGCAGTAGTGATTGATTGTTTTCTGTTTCCTTTCCTAATCACATGTAATCATTCAAATGAAAGTTTCAGTAATTAATAAGTCCCAATTATATCATCACTGTTTGCATAGATAACAATAATCTATCAATTTTGAAGATTTAAACATTAAAACATTTTTTGATAATTTCTCAGATTAATTCATATTTAATACCATTTGGAAAAATAGTAAAAGTTTTGCCTTTTAAAATTAGAAATGATTTTCAAATTAAGTAATTTATGAAACATCCACAGGATTGAATAAATGAATTTATAAAATTTTGATTGGCTTGCCATGAGGCAAATATTGTAATATCAAATACAGTATTCAAGGCACCTGAAATATAATGCATCATTTTTTAGAATAGACTTTAATGATTGGAGCTAAAATCTGTTGTTTTTTTCCCCCTCCTTTGTATTTTGATTGGTTGTTTTAAGAAGTCTTTGTATTTTGATTGGCTGCTTTAAGATCTTTGTTTTTTTATTTATTTTACTGTTTCTTTTTTTTTTTTTTCATTTAGGTGCAGGGTATGTCTTTTTTGGCTGCAGTGTTGCTGCTGAACATGGACGTGGCTGATGCCTTCATCTGCTTTGCCAATCTTCTAAATGGACCATGTCAGGTGGCCTTTTTCAGGGTGGATGAAGGAATGGTAAGAATAGTGTTCTTGGAGTGTCATAAACCTTTGCTCAAGCAAATACAAACAAATCTCTCAATTACAGAAAACACCAAATCTTTTTGTTTTCCATTTGAAAAGTTTCATATAATTTATGACAGTGAATTAACTTTTGTCATAGTTATCAAAATTTCAAAATTATTTAGTAGTTGCTGGACACTATGCAAAATAGGGCAAGTCCATTTTGCCTGTGTCACTACATCTCCTGGAAATGAAGAGGTTTTATGCCCTTTGTTGATCTTGGACTTCTTTGAACAAAAATATGAGATCTTATCTCTCTCTCTCTCTCTTGAGGTGTGTACCTGGTTCTTTTTATTGAGAATCTAGGTCTGAACTCCTCTTCCTTCTGATCTTCCAACTTCATGTCAGATTCATGCAAAGTATCCTCCATAGTTTCTTTTACTATGTTCACTTTCTCCATAAGAAACACACATACTTTCCTCACTTTCAAGTTCCCCCTCCTCTTCTATCTCAACTTCATCATTATCACTTTTAGGTCTTATTTGGTCAGAATGAGCCAATAAATTTTGTCCACTTGTTGCTATTACGGCTATATTCTGTCCCTTTTATGTAAGAAAATGAACTTTTTCAGGACTTGACTGTTTGTTTTTTGTTTTTTTAACTACATTTTTTCATTTATTGAATAGAACATAAGTTATAGGTGATCTAATTTGTCTTTCCATCAATGCAGAGAGACTTTGCATTCTACCAGCGGCAGGAATAGTTCTGTAACTCATTAATAGTCTTGTTAGATAACTATCTATGGTATCTCTAGATGGGGAAATTGCCTTCAACCCAATTTTTCGCTATATGGACTATTCTTTCTGCAATTCCATTTGATTGCAGATGGTGGTGTTTTATTGAAATAAGCATAGAAAGAAAGAAAAGATTTGACATTATTGAAGAACTATAACATTATTTGACCGAAAACAAAGCTTTAACAAACTTAGTTCTTCACTGTCCTGACTTTGACATTCTTGCCACGTTTACTAGTCACCTTGTTTCTCATCATATCAAGCTAGCAGTTTTATGCTGTAAAGAGATACCATGTGATACAAAACTATCAGTGCATATACTGACAGGAAAGATTAGCACTTTACAACATTTATAAAGGAGCCATCCAATTTGTTTTAACCGTGAACAGTTTCATCAGAATTCTGATGCATTGTCAGAGACTAATGTTTTTGGCACTCCATTTCTGGAAAATATTACTCATAATATTTACTTTATTGTGGCTGCCTTCCTATCCTGAATTCTAACCACTTCAGGCCATCCAAAGAATTAGTCAACCAAAATTAAAAATAGTCCTAAGCTTTTAACATGCACATGATTTATATGATCACAAGTTCATATTTCTTTTTCTTTAGGCCATGAATGTATCTTTGTTTAGCAAACATTTTTTATTTCACTACATTTTGCACACATTTCTTTACATCATGCAAATACGCAGGCCACCACACCTCAAATTTTGATTGTCTTTGTGTTGCTGTTATTCCACAAAGAAACATTATTGTGTATACTTTTTATTACATCTCTTTTAATGTTTCTGGTAGTATTAAAACATCTCCATTACATATAAGACCCTACTCTATAGTTAACCTGTATCTTATCTCTTTTATAGAATCTCTCTGCCCCACAACAATCACTCTATTTGTTTCTTTTTATTCTACATGAAATCTTGCTTAATCCCAGATCCTATAAGGTTTCAAATGCAAGATTATCTAAGGGTAATACCTCTGTTTCAATCCAGTGCAATATTTTATTTTTTGAATTGTCTGATCTTTCTAATGATTCATTGTTGGACTTTAATCTTGATAGAGAATCTACATGTGGAATAGTGTTTCCTTTTAAATATTCATTGTCAGTCAAAGACCATGAGCTTTATTGACTGTCTTAAAATCCTAGAAGATATAACTTTAGGTAACTCCCTCCTGGGGTTAAAAAAAAATAAATTCTAAAGGTTTATGGTCAGATCTAAGCAGAAACTTCCTGCCTAATAAAAAATGACAAGCTCTATCTGTCCTCCATATGATAGCTAATGCTTATTTTACAATACTTGAATAATTAACCTATAATTGACCTTCTAGAAAGGATGGCCTTCTTGAGACAAAATCTTGTTGATACAGCATGCTCACTTGCATGCATAGTTAGTCCATTTCTTTTTTTAAGTTCAAAAATAATTACAACTAAAACAGTTGTAATTATTTTTATAAATTCTTTCTTTAAATTTTTGAATGCTCTATTCTGCCATTGAGCCGATTTAAATTTGTTGATCTTTTTTCATAACTCTGCCATGAGTTCTATCAATTCACTTTGGCAAATATCTGCTGTCAAAATTGGCTAACCCTAAAAAAGATTCCAATTCTTTTTTTAATTTTATTTGTAGCTGTAGATACCTCTGTGATGATTTTCTTTATCAAATTTGTGTCTGGTGAAATTTTGTCTTTGGAAATCTGGTATCTCAAATATTGTGTTGCAATTTAACATACATTCTTGTTTATGGTCATCCTAGCATTTTTGAATTTCTTTAACATACTCCATTTTTTGCTTTATCTCTTCTCTACAGGTAGCACCAATATATATACCATCTTGATAGATGATCATATTCTTAACATCACCAGTTAGTACATTTTCAATGGCTCTTTGAAAAATAGCATTTGCTCTGTTTACACCATAAGGTATATGCTTCCATCTGAGTAAGTGTTATGGTAATTTACCCATGCACACATGGACTCTCACAGTTATAAATAGGAACAGGTACTGCCTTTTGGAGGGGAAAGTTTCCAGCAGTCAGCTATGACAGTCAAACCGAACATTCTTGCTGTAACACTCTTGTTTGTATTACTGTTTCTATTAATATATTTGTTTAGCTCAATTCCTTTCTTTGTGTCTTTATTTCTGGCCCTAACAAGGCCACAATAGTAAGTCTGTTGGAGAGTTAATCATATTGATGTCTTTAAATTTTCCATCAGTTTGTGTTTGGTTATAGGCAGATTTAAGGTCTATTTTAGCAAAGTATTTAATTCCAGACAACTTGTGAATAACAGTTTCAATGTTAGGAATAGAGAACAAATCAGAGCATATTTTGGGTTTTATTCCTATTTTGTAATCCCCACATATCCTTAAATCTCCACTTTTTTTTTTTTTTTTTTTGTAAAACAAAGGCCCAATTACTATCACCAAAAGGAACATACTCTAAAATTCCTTGATCCACCATTTTTTAGTTTAGCAACTACTAAAGGGAGCATGTGAATGGACAGTCTTCAAGACTCAAAGTAAAAGGGTTGACTATTTTCTTTTAATTGAATGCTTGCTTTGTATCCTTTTAACATCCCCATACCATTACTTTCCAATTTCTTGGGCCATTCATGGGCTGTAAAAGAACAAATCATATTTTCACAAAGTCAGGCTCATCCAAAGTTAGAAATCCTATCAGCAATGCCATATTTTGTTGTAATGTCTTCTACTCTGTGATGTAGAAGTTCCCCACCTACTGAGTGATGACTGACTTATTTAGTAGTTGCTGGACTCTATGTAAAATAGGGCAAGTTCATTTTGCTTATGTCACTACACTTTTCATTAATTTTATATGCCATGTTTGTCCAGATGAAGAGAAACAAACATATTTTGAAACGGTCAATATAGTGAGAAATCAGGAATGTATTAAATTTTTTCTTCCTTTTTATTTTTTAAGAACTTTAAATAATTTTCTCTCTTCAGATGAAATCATATTTTGATACATATGATGAGTTCTTCCTTGAAAATATGCCCCAATTGCATCGACATTTTGAGAAGCAGTGTTTAACTCCAGACATTTATATCATTGATTGGTAAGTGTATTATAATCTTGTAGCCAGAAGACACATACAATTTCTTTTCTTTTCTTTAATGCAAAAAGTTTTCTTTTTTAATCCTTTCACCCCAAGCAAGGCAATTAAGCCACTAAGATGCAAGGGGTTACTGAGTGTGAGAGAATATAAGAAAAAATTAAGGAGAGAGCAAAGTTGAGTAGAAAGCAAAAAGCCAGAAGTTCCACAAGTGAAAAGTTTCTTCTGACTTTTATATAAAAATTTTATGCTTAGCATCTTACATGCATGATTGACTTTTGAAGAAAAATGAAGCAAAATATATATTTAAAAGAAAAAAAAAAAACATCAATAAATATTTCCATGAATTTTTAAGGTGAAAAAATCCTTATACTTTTTTTCTTGGGATTTTTTTAAATGAGGAATCCCAATAATAATGATAATTTCTCATTTTAAAAATATGCCTATCTAATTTTAGTTTTCATATATACGGACTACAGTTTCATGTCACTAATCAATCAACATATGCTGTTCTTAAATATAGTGAAGTAAAAGGGAGGTAACTCTTTCTAACACTTAGCTTGTCCCATTAAATGAATTAATAGAAACTGGCTGGACCCGTGAAAAAATTCACGGATAATTTAAATATCGTCCAATGAACAATTATCAGTTAATCAAAATTGTTTAATTTGTACTAGTTTGGTTAATAAAAAAATTATATTATCCTTTATTTCATATTTAATAATATAAGTTTATTTTAAGTTACTGTGTGAAAGTATATATGAAATAAATCCATTACAGCATGTCCCTACATACAATGTTTCTAGTGAAGGTGATTCCCCTCCTTCGACCATGAGTGAATTTGTTTTGAGATATCACTTTAATTCACACACTGTTCATTGCCTTTGCTCTTGAAAACGCTAGGTAAAGCTGACCATGAGTGAAGCATGGCTGTGGCAAGTGTCTGCCAACTCTATCAAATGTTTGCCCCTGTGCTTTACTGATTATCATAGAATAGGTCAGACAAACCAGAAACTGGGTCCGATGCAGAATGAATGGAATGTTTGCATCACTTGATTTAAGTTTGATTCTTGGAATCAGTACTCTCATCTGAGAGAGAGAGATCCTCTTATAATCGACATTTCAATGCTATGCTCGTGGAGCTGAAGTACCTCCAAGCGAGTTTCTTTGCATAGACCTTGTATTATGGAGAGGTTTCTAAGAAGCATAATAATTGCTGCAACTTTTAAGTTAAGGTGATGCGGAGACGTTCCAGAAGGTGTAAGAGACGAGGTTATAATGTCATAGGATAATGTCTGGGCTTCTTCTTCATTATCAGAAGTTACGGGTCGGTGCTTAGATGTTGTCTTAGTTTCAGTGGGCAATCTACTTAGAATTTCTTTGTTTACTGCTAAGTTGATAGAATTTTTAGGGGAGATATATATATATATATATATTCACTAATTTGCTGAAAAAAACAACATAGCATGATAAAAAAAAGGCACCAAACTTAATAAAGACAAAGTTTTATCATCAAAAATGATTATTATTAAGAGGAAAGACCAAAGTATTTTTAATTATTTTTAAAAACTTTTAATCCTTTCTAGCATGTTCGAAATTTTGGTTAAAAAAACTTCTCTTTTTTTCTTTCTTTTATTAACATTAGCGGTTACATAATATTTACTATTAATTTTTTAGCGCCTTTTTTCAGTTGAAAAACACATTAATTTGGAAATGTTTGCAAAAATCAAATAACTGTTGGATTTTAATGAAACTTTCAGAACTTATTCGCAAATAAATGAAATTATTTTAGAAATGTTTATTTTTTAGGAAGTCATGGTAAAAATCTCTTTTTGACATCAGCTACAACCCCCCCATCCCCTTTTCTCAATTTTATGAAAACTCGAAAATTCAACTTTGTGTAATTTTGTGATTATGTTAAAAGCAGAAGACTTTGAGGAATATAAATCGTTTTTTTTTGGGGGGGGGGGTTATAAATCTAAATTCATAGCTAACCAAAATTCAACTCTGAATTGTAAAATAGAAAACCCAACAAAACTAAACATTATTTAATTAGAAAAACTTTTAATAGCTTTTATGAATAATATATATATATATATATATATATATATATATATATATATATATTAAGGACATTATTGTCTGAAGCCAAAATATTTTTCTGATGAAAAATGAATTTTTACAAGAATTTTCTTTTTTTTTCAATTTTAAATACAAAACGTGATAAAGTTGTTAAATATTTTAAAATTAAGTTTGAATCCGTGTCTTTTTGGAAATGCTATTATTAAGTAGATCTATCTTTACAGATCATAAATTTGAAAGCTTATTACAATTTATTAATATGCTAAAAAATGTATTAAAAATGTTTTCTCCAAAACTATGGATGTACGGTTCAGAAATAATAGGTCAAGTGTTTTAAGAGTTATTTCTCCTGATAGCAAGGCCCAGGCTTCCGAAATTGCTTTGCTTTCCTTCTGGCTAGCATGTGTCAAATTCTCTGACTGACCTACCATCATCATCACATTTCCATTTTTTTAATTTTCTTTTTTATATCTTATTTCACTAAATATTTTTATTTTATTTTTTTAAATATAATTATTTTATTGTTTTTCGGTGAGGGACATACTGCAATTATTAATTATTTTCTTTCTTAGATTCAATTTTAGGATGGAAATAGTACAGGCTTTGGAATTTCTTCATCAAAAAAAGTATCTTTAAAAAAATCAATAAAATATTAGACTTTTGAAAGTATTTAATTTTTAAAAATTACTTTAAAATTTGAAAATATTGTCACTTCCATCTTTCCATCTGATAAATTCCCCTGACATTAGTTGTCAATACATCAACTCACACCTCCAAAACCAATCACCACAGTTAGACATGCTTCTCTTATTTCCAGCTAATTTTTTTGTGATAAAAACTTAAGTAATGTTTGTTTCCAATTACATTAAATAAACTTCAAATTTTCTAATTTTCCTCAAATAACTTGAAAAAAGGTATAGTTGATTTTTTACAAGATTTTTAAATGGAGAATTTCACTTTTGTTTACAAAGATGTCTAAAACAGCAGACATGATCAATTTTATGGCAATTTTGCTGACTCAAAAAAAAAAAAACAAGATTTTTAACTAAAATTTCAGACATGCTAGGAAGGATTAAAAAATCTAAAAGAATAATCAAAAAATATTTTTGGTTTTTCTTAATAACAACAACAACAAACATTTAGACAATAAAAAAAATTGTTTATCAAGTGTGGCCTTTTTCATCAGTGTATGCACTTGCCACGTCCCTACTTTTTATTTGCAAGTGTCTAAATTAAAAGTAAAAAAATTTGGCTTGATCCATTCACTAGTTTGGACATAAAATGAAAATTAAACTAACTTTTTTGTCCTTTATTACTCAATAATTTCCGTAAGTAAAACAAAATGGCCGAACTGAAGATGCCCATAAATCAATAAGTGACAGATGCGGATTTTATTTTGATTTTTAAAAATATTAATGGGCCCCATCTGACAGAATCATAGTTTTAATTGTTAATTAAAATCTTAATTTAACACTTTAACTAGTTGGTTTGTTTACATTATTAGCTTAGGCACAATTTTTTAAAAGATTAAAAAAAGAAACACGTGCACACACATACATTTTAATTATTTTATATTATTCTTATTATTATTAATAAATTATGACTAGAGTTTTGTTCAACAACCTTCCTAGAGATGGTGCTGTGAATAGGTTAATCAAACTAGATATGTCCGCCTATTATCTGGCCCATGAATAAGAGTAGAGGTTTATCCCTCATTTCCTGTTTAGGGTGTGATTTATCAGTTTCTATCTACCATGGCTTTAAAGATTTAACTCTTTTTGGTGATCTGACTGATCAGTGTCTGTGAATTTTCATTTTGCGGCAACTGTGGGTTGACAGTTTTCTGATTGTTGTATCCTGATGAATAAGAAGCCCAAAACTCTTTGGTAGCACTCACTTCAAGAGGGGTGGCTCTGGTCAATAGTCACATAATATCAGATATTTGCAGTGTCATGCATGGATGTGTCGCTGCATGTACTTCTGGTGGGCAAGCCTGAGACCACGTTGCCACAAGGTATTACAAACTTTCAGCCAGTTTGTATTGACTGATAATTATTTTGGCCTTTTTCTCCTGAAAAATCTTGGGTGAAATGATTAAAAATGCAAAATAATTATGCATTATATTCTATTTTGGTGAGTGATTAAATCTTACAAGAATCATTTTTATGAAGCAAATTTCTATCCAAAATGTCACTTTCAACTTTTTGATAATTGTTAAAGTTTAATTTCAACTTCCTCTTTTAAATTTATCAATTTTGGAAATTTAAGAAAGTAAACAGCTGCTGAGAAATAAATTCTCTTGGAATGTGCAATGCTGCAGGAAAGGAGCATATTTCATCTTGAATCCAAAGATTCAGTAACATTTTTATAGTTTTTTTTGGTTTTGTTTAAATCGTTTTAATCTTAAGGCAATAAAGCCATGGAGATACAAGGATTGTGAAAGAATATGTGGTGTGGGGAACCTCCCCCCAAAAAGAAACCCTATTAAGGAGAAAGAACAAAAATTAAGAAGGTAGAAGATAACGATTGACATTGCATTTAAATTTTTGAAGATCAAAGTTGACTGGGAAGCAAGAAGTTTGACGACAGTTCCACAAGCGAGAAGTGTGTAGAATTTACAATTACATCCATTTAACAACAGATAGGTAATTTTTGAGATCAGCTGCCAATTCGACCATATTGAACCAAGCAGATTTACTATTAAAACAGGAGTAAATAGTTGGCCTCAGCAGAGATACTGAGTTGTCATTTTTTTTTTTCTGGGATCTTTTTAAACTAGTTACATAATAATTGGAACAGGAAAAATCATTTCCCTCTTACCAATGTAATCAAGTTAATCTGTTCAGCAGGGATTTCTCTTTCATGCTCTCACAAACTGCAAAAAAGAAACTGGACATTATTTCTTATAATCATATATTGTGGTTTGAAATAACTTCAATTGGGAATAATTTCTGCAGTAAATTTACTTCCTAATTTTATAAATTTTAATTATAAATCTATAAATGGTAGAATTTAGTGTAACTTCATAGATCCCAAATTTGTTCTTTTTAATGTCATAAAAGTTGGGAGTGAAGTTAAAAATGATTCTGATAAAGGTATTCTGAAGCGAAGGAAAACCTAGTTGGATTGAATTCCATTTCTCAGAATTGAAATGATTGTCAGATTTGAATTGTCTCCCTTGCATTAAAAATAAATTCACTTTTTCTTTTTCTTTTTTTTTTAAGGATATTCACTATTTTCAGTAGATCTTTACCCCTTGACGTTGCCTGTAGGGTGTGGGATGTTTTCTGTCGTGATGGCGAAGAATTCCTTTTTAGAACTGCCTTGGGTAAGTATTTTATAAATTTAAAAACTATTTGCAATTAACAATGTTTGTTTTAAGTTTAATTTGATCTAAAATTTTTCCATTGCATTGATCCTAAGTTTCTAGTTCTTTCTTGAAAAACTAGAAAATGGATCAAGAATTTTTTCATCCCCGCCCCCAGGAAATTTTTGACTGCACTTAATATTCATGTTTTATCTGTTAACTTCAGTCAACAGATGTTGATAAAGTACTTTAGTTTTTATTAAAAACTAAATCTTGATTGATGAATTTGTTTTTGCTTTCAGGTATCTTGCATCTTTATCAATCTCTCCTGCTTGATATGGACTTCATCCATCTTGCCCAGTTTCTCACTAAACTGCCAGAAGACATTTCATCAGACCAACTATTTAGGAACATTCAAGCTATCCGACTTTCTATTGACAAGAAAAAGTTTGCTCAAGTCCTTGCTGGACATCGAGAGGCAAGGGAACGCTCCGATTATTTCTGATCCCTTCTTTCAAGAATCCAGCAGAACCTTTTTATGACTGTGATTAACAATCGGATTTTTGCTCGCTTACTCACTCGATCACTCATACTATACTTGCTACTGACATCTGTGGCACTAATTCACCAAAATAGAACACTGACTGTTTAAAAAAGAATATCCTTTAAAAGGATCCCAAATCCTAATCTGCTGATGTCAGTTGCTGATGACAGTGGCAGTGTGATTGCTGGTTCTTGTGTACAGGGAGACAATCTGAAAAATGGAAAAAGTTTTTTTTTTTTGTGGTCACTTCATATTTGGCAGTAAATGGACAGTTCTGTGTTTTCAACTATCCCACAATGCCTCAGCCAAGTTATAAACAAAATTTTATTTTTTGCTTTCTTTTTGCTCTTAATTTTTTGTTTAGTGACATTAATTCCACATTTTTGATTGACTTCTCTTTTCAGTTTTTAATTTAACAACAATTTTTATTTTATGTTTTATAAATACAGCAACAAAAACAAAATGGGGAAATTAGTCATTTCTTTTTCTAATAATTGATATAATTATGACTTTGTTGAATTTTCTTTCCCAATTGTTGTTCAGTTTGAAACTTTTTTTTTTTGATCAAAAGGAAAAATATGTACATAACCACTTAACAAATGCATTAATTTTTACATCAAATTTTATTAAAAAATAAACCCCCGGCTTTTCCTTTTCATTTCAATTTTTAATCTCCAAAATGGAATGCCAGTTGGTGGATGACATCTTCCCTCTCTATTATTTTTTTCCTTTGTTTTGTACAGTTAACAATGTTTCTTTTCTTGGCTGTTACTGCAGGATTGTGGGCTGTGCTTTTCACAGATCAACTTCATGTTGGTCCCTCTTCCCCAACCCCCTTGCTACAAAACATGAATATTCAAATGACCCCACCGATTTGTCCTTTTGGTTAACTCATTATATCCAAGGTCATGTCATCAAAATGTTTGGGCCCATAACAAAATAATTTCTAAGTTCTGAGGTAGATATATTGGCTTTCATTAATATTTCCATTGTCTTTATCTTGAAAATTGAATAACCTACTTGATTTGTACTTGAAGCTGCTTCTCAAGTGCAACAGGTTTTACGATGCCCCTCCCAGCCCCAGCTAGCCAATTATTTTAATTTTTGGCATCCTTTTTCTATCACTGCCGGCTGACACGGCCATTTTGGACATACAGCCAAACTGTTCACAATTGCAAATATCAATTATTCATCATTGGTTTGGTTCAATATTTGATCCTGCCCCCACCCCACCTGTTATCAACACCAATTTGTTCTTGACTCCCCTCCACACACACAAAAACACTTGTGGTTATAATTATTCATGTTGACATTTTTCTTGTTGTTTCTTTGTATTTGGTCTTTATCCCCCGACCCCCATCACACCTCCATCTGTAGATAAAAAACTTTTTTCTTTTTTTATATTGGACATTATCTACAGATGTGGATGTGCTATGTAATGTGATGTAACCAAGATATACATACATATGTTAATATAGGATTTGCGTGGTGGCTGAGTTAGTTGTCTTTTCTCACTGGTGCCAGTGGTCAGGTTTAAAGCCCCAAGTAGAAACTAGGATTTTTTTTTATTATTATATAATCAGAAAATCAGGCCAACCTATTGGGAGATTAAGACTATATTCTTTCTCTCCCTCATTTGACCTTTGTACCAGTCAAGTTAAGTATCTATATATATTATGTTCTCATGTATATATCCTGAAAGATTGTTCTAGTAAGTTTGCTTTTCTTGACCCAACCCTAAATTTTCCAATTACTTTGGGAACTGAATCTCTCAAGGTGGATAGGGAGGTACTAGTCTTAAAGAATAACTTTTTCCCTTTCACTCAATATCCCTCCCAGTTTTAAGTTGCTGTATGGCTGAAGAATTCCATCAACAAAGCCACCAATTCTGTGAGATCGTTTTGGAATGACTTGAAGCTTATTTCAGTCACTTGCTCTTGAAATGGTAAATGTCTGTTGAGGTTCTGAGACTAAACCCAAATAAATTTTTTTGAACTTTTAAAATTATTAAAGCCAAGTGTTTCAAAACATAAATATTAAGATTTCATAAAGTCTATTCTTTTCTTGAAAAGAAAAAAATTGGATGTGGAAAAAAAATAAACAATGATCCCAAATATTAAAATTTCAGTTCCTCCACTATTAACAGATTTCACCACAGAATTTTATTTTTCTTGAAATTCTAGTGGACACTTCAAGAAAAAAAATGCAATGAAATAATTTCATGTTTTCAAATAAATTTTCCATCTATTTTGTCAGTTATGTTTCTAGAAACTGCAAAATGTTGTTTGATTTTTTTCCATTGTGTCCATTTTTGTATCTTTGCTCTCTTCTAATGTGACATACCAGTGTCAAGTCCCCAAAGTGCAAATTGTCAGAATCTTTCAAGTACAAAACTTGTCCATAAAATTTTGGTCAGCCCTTCCTGTGTCTAAATAGTTGTTGTTGTTGCTTTTGGCTGACAACACAGAAAATGGCCGCCATGAAACTGGATTGTAGTTGCCCTCAAAACTTTTTTTTTCCACCTTCCATTTCAGTAATGCTTTGAAATTCAAATACCCACTTGTTTTCGAACTAGGATTTGCAGACACGAAGATCTTTGCATTATGACCACCACCACATTCTATGCGTCTTTATCCTTAAATAATTTTTTTAAAACTAACAAAAATAAATCCACTGAAGCACACGTGTAAGAGGGGGGGAAAAAAAGTCCCTGCCCTTAGATTTTTTTTTTCTGGGTAAATTTGATTGGTTTTCATGACTTTTAACTCTGCCTCCAAATTGGCTTTGATGCTTTTTACAATGTTTGAGTTTTTTCTTTTTATAAAACAAAACTGAAAATTTTTTATAATCTCATGTCATTAACAGAATAAACTTTGAAAATTGAACACTGTTCTTTTCTTTAGTGCAATTGTTTTTTTCTTTCCTTAAACCGTGTCTCGTTCATTTAACTGTACTTTTCATCTTAGCATCAGAAAAAAGACCTTACCACCTTGTTAAAATAACTCTCATTTCAAAGTTTTTTTGTTTTTTTTTCCTGTGGTACAAAGAGTATTTACAAAAATGAAAGAACTTGAATTTGTCAGGTAACGGTTCTAAAATAATTGTTGAATATTTGTGTCATTCTTTTTCATCTGAATTATTTTTACTTTCTTTTCAGGTCCCTTCCTGCTTCTGTTCTTCGAATTCTCAAAAGCTTGAATAATAATTGCATTGGAAAAAGGTTGGGTGTTGCTTAAGGCAAGCCTGGGACAAGATTTCTGTTCAACTTATTTTTTAACTCTTTTTGTAGTAATAATGAGCAGAAGGAAAAGGTTGTTGTGGAGGGGGGGGGTACTACATCTTCAGTCTTATTTTATTACAAAGTTATTTTAGCCTCTTTTCAGAAGAGATAGACTAATAGAAGTGGTATCAAAATGAAGGAAATTTACTTTTTTAAAATAAATCTTCACTTGTATATCCCGTAGACACATGGCTAAATAGTTAGAACATTAGCATTCTGACCACAAGGTCAAATTTCATCCAGGTTGATTTAAGGTGACTTCGTATGATCCCAGAATTTTGTATCTTTTAAGATGTGTCTGAAAAGGACATTGGTCGGCCCAAGTCTTGTGAGTGAAATTGGGTAGATGTGATTTTGTGCTAGCACAACCATCAATAAGTCATACTGACCGAGTTTAATCATAATGGCCTCTTGTTGAATTAGTCATTGTGTTGGGATTATGTGCTCTCTCTCACCAACTGTAACTAATGTCGAATTTGCTCTTAGAACCAACCAGTCAGAAAAATAGTACCCAACAATCATTATTAACCAGGTTTTGATCAAATTTGTTCAGGATTCCAAGGTTTATGCCAGTGAGCCAGCATGGAATCTCTTGCTATTCTCCTGTTGACCATATTTGTGTGTCTTGGACAATCCAGTTCTATAATTTGGGAATCTTGAGCCTAATGTCTGTACTTGTGAATTTTTGAGTAACCTTTCGTTTTTAATCAAAGGCTCCCACATAATGTTCATCTATGTGCTTGTACAACACACTCCTGTAAGCATGTTCCATTACCTGTCCGTCCATTTGCTTAATACAAAGAAATTCTCTTCCAAAGAGTCAAGGGGTTCTACAAAAGATGTGATCCTATCCACTAAAAACAATTTCTATGCATTATTCCTTAGAGGTCAAGGCAGCCAACTGACTTTTTACCAGAATCCAAGAAAAGCATCCACAGGTGACAAAAAGAAAAACAGCACTTTGCCACTTCTCTTCATTTCTGAAATTGCAGACAACTGCAACAACTAAAATGTGACTGATGACCGACATGTTAGGGAAGACATTACTATGAACTGTGCAAACTTGTGAGTCTTATACAGTTCTTTTGAAGTTCACAGAGTCTGAAAAGATGCAAATTTTCAAGTTGCTTCTTGACAGCATTTATCTGTAACAGATTAGCAAAGTGCTACAAAGCAAAAAGAAGCTTCTCTGTTCTGGAATATCATAGTCTATATAACAAAAGGATGACCTTCAAACATGGTTTGACACTTTGCAGACAAGTAAGACAAATATAGAGAACAATATGATTAAGGACTGTGTGTACCCCATCCCGTACAGTAAGAAATATAGAGAAATAGTTTGCCCACTTAAGGTAAGACTGCAAGAATATTGTAAAGCCATAACACAAAGCAAAATAGAAAAATCAGATGTAGCTGACCACATATGGAGAGCACTGACCCCTGTGTGATGAGCTTGAAATAATGGAACTGGAAAATATGAAAACTTAAGGAATCAGCACATATGCAAGGCCACAAAAATCTAAACTGGCCAAGCATAGAAATAAATACAATATGGGAACTAGTAATATGGAGTGCTAGAGAGGAAAAAGGGCAATAACAACACAATTGGAATATAAACTCTGGTTTAAAAAAGGGACACAACTCTGAAAAATTCTCACATCAAAGACTGCCTCCATTGACACTGTGGTTGAAAAAAAGCAGGCAGTGAATTATCCGATAGAGTTCCTGTACTCATGGAATCCCTCCTGGAAAGCCATCACACAGGCTGGAACTAAAAGATAAATGTACCATTTATGCTATTGTGAAATCTGTATCCTTAAAAGCTTTGTAATGGAACAAGGTTAATTGTCAAGAGATCCTTACTGGTCCAGGAAAGAATTTTAATTCCAAGAATCCTCTTGTTCCTCCAGATCTTCCTTTTGAGTTCAAGAGACTCAGTTTCCAGTGAGAGTGAGTTATGCAATATCAATAAGTCCTAAGTACAATCATTGAAAGTAACTAAACTTCATCTGATGGAACCCTTTTTCCATGGCTAGCTCGATGTTGGTTGTTCAAGATTGTTTTCATTTTCAATCTATTTGTACTGACCCTGAATGGGGAAAACCAAAAATGTTTATCATGCAGCTTTGCAATAAATTCCAAATAGGCAAATTATATCAATGTTTTGATGAAAACTGTTTGAAAAATCTTAATATGTACTCCATGCATGAAATGTAATTGTTGGGCCAAAGGTCCAATCAAGAGTCTGCCAGGAGCTAGCTTCAGTACTGCCGCCCAACAGGGCAGCCTTTAAGCTAGTTAAGTTTATAAGTCACAAAATTTATACACTGATGTTCTGAAAGATGCATGGCCCAGTGACTTGACCAAAGAGTTGTGAGTTCAATACTTGGCTACTGCAGTTGTGAACAAAAACTTGGAGACTTAAATTAAAGGAAGATAACAGAGACACCCAGAAGAGGCATGGCATGTGGAACTAAAACAATCTAACCTGGTGGACAAAATAAAGGGTTTGGTTCAAAATTCCTATCACCTGAAGAAGGCCAGAGCAAACAGCCAAAACATCATGAATATGGTTTAAAAAGAAGAAAAAAAAAACTTGGACAAAGTAAATAATTACAATACGTCATCTCAAACACACAGGTACGGTTAGGTTAAAAAAAAAAAAAAAAGCATTCCTGTGATATTTTAAAGTAAATATTTGCTTCAAATCAGATTGAAATACAGCAAAGTATTTTGCTTATTGGAAATATTAATTTTAATCTTAGCTTGCAATTAAAAGTAATAACATCTAGAAAGATTTAATTTTTGAAAATTCATTCTAAACCGTTTAGGTATTTTTTTCTTTTTAGGTGTCTTAACAGTACGGCGGATAATGTCCACTTTTTAAGAAAAACATTAGAAATTTTTGCCACCCATAGGACTTTTGTAACTTTTCTTTTAGCAAAACAAACAAACATGGAGGGCAAGTGTAATTATTGGGAATTTATGAAGGAACGGGTTGTCATTAAAAAACACACAAACAAAACACTTTATAAAAATATAAAATTTAATACAAATATAAATTTATTTACATATAAAAGTGAAAAGCTGCCCTGAGAAAAAAAAAAACAGGAATATTTTTTTTTTAAGACAGAATGGAAGCAGTAAAAACAACAACAGGAGAGAAGGAAAAAAAGAAAAAAGACCTGATGCAGAATGTGGTGTGAATGTCATGAAAAAATATTCTTTCAGAGAAAGATAAATAAATTAAATATTGCTTGAGGCAGAGTGAAGCCGAATCTCTGGGGGTAAGGGGCTCAGATTCTCCTTGCTATTTAGGGGGTGGGGGAAGAAGGTGACCTTGTATCACAATGATAGAATCCAGCAGTTAAAAAAAAATAAAAAATGACTCTGCAAAGAAGCTGTTGGTTAAAGTTTCATGCCTGCCTTAAAAATTATAAAAACCCATCAACAGCATTGGGGAGGGGGGGAGTAGGAAAAGGCACACTAGTTTTACAGACTGTCAATATGAAGGAAGGGGGGGACTTGCTTTAACAGGTTTCTTGTAATGAGTGAAAAGCAGAATTCTATTTGATAAATTGGACCAAGTCTGGCAGAAGTTTGATACCTGAGCAATGCTCAGGTCTTCATTGCATTGAAATTTTCTTTTCACCTCGTGACATAAAAATATCACAAAATGAATTTCACTAAATAGTCGATTTGTTGTATACAAGTGTTTTCATGCATGCATACAGTTAAAAAGATGGCGAGAAAGAAAGCAAAAAGGAAAGATAAAGACTCAGAAACTGATTGCCTGTTGCCACTCCCTAAAAATCTTTCTTATCAATGTTCCCAATTCACAGCCATTATTGTAAAAGTGGACACTTCATATATCACAGGCAAAATACACCCTGAAAAATATCAGTAATGAGTACTGAATATATATATATATATATATATATATATATATATATATATATTAGTGAAAGTGTTGAGGCAGTAACCAGAAGATGGGGGAGATGAGTTGGGAGAAGCGAAGCAATTTTTCATGCTTATTAGACTCGAGTAATTTGGATTATATGGAATCATGAAAGACGTTTGGCATTTTCCAGCAGTGTCATCATCTCCATAACAAGGAAGAATGTAAATTTCCCTGACAAAAAACAAACCCCCCACCCCAAAAAAGAACAAAACAAAACACACCAACATCAATGCTTCCGGTCTCTTGAATATTGTTTCAGAAGCTGTTCATATGAAGTTTCTTCGTTCCTAACAGTCGCAGGACCATATTCCTCAATCTGTTCTGTGATACCATCTGAGGAGAAGAGAAAAACAACTAAGATGTCTGTAAGGTCTCCAACAGGAATTCTCTATTGCTATCATACTAACAAGTCAAACAGGTTCAATCTATGCCAGAAGCTCTCATAGACTTTTCCTTTTAAAGAAATTTTTTCAGTTACATAAATGGTTAACCAAGTCAGAAGTTTAGGAAAATTAATAAATTCTAAAATAAATTCTTACCAAGGTCAGCATACTCTTCTTTGCAAAATTCTCGACGTCCTCCATAACAGACCTCAAAAGGAAAATCATGGATTTGATTTGTAACTGTTAAAAAGAGAAGAAAATTTTAAATGTGGCAAAGAAATTGTCAAATTATGCATTTTACTTTGCTAAGTCAAAAGATTTTATGATTCCAAAACTTTTCTGAAGAACATTGCCAACTTAACTTATTCCACAGGAGTTTTCCATGCATTGGTGTAATTATTCAAATCTATATTTTTGTTTATTTTTCTTATTTATAATAAAATTATTAGCAAATAAACTTACCTTCCAGACAACGAAATTATTAGCAAATAAACTTACCTTCCAGACAACGAGTGGCATCTCCTTTGTCTTTGAAAGTCACAAATCCATAGTTGTCCCTACAAATAATGAAAAGGAGCTGTTAAATGGATAGGGGTCTGGATGGGTACACATGTCAAGATCACATTGAAGGCAAATGTGTCGAGTTAAACAGAGATCAGAATAGTTTGTGGTCTTCAGGATTTGTATTGCAGTCAAATAATTACACATTGTCGAAGCGTAAATTACTATGGAAGGGGGGGTACAACTTGGGTAGAAAAGGAATCAAACTCAATTTTTGATTGAAACCTTTTATTTTATTTTTTTTAGCCAAATGAAAGAACATTAAAAAAAAAAAAAAAAAAAATTCAATTTTGTACCAAACAAAAGATGGTTTTCAGTTCAAAATTATAAAACTATGAAAAGAAAAAAAATCTATCTGTGCCTTTGTGAGAGAGAAATTCTTATACCAAAGATTGATAGAAGTGAAGAAAATTCACCTGTACAAGTTAATTAACAGTTCTGGACACTACTAAAACTGTATCTTAATTCTTTGGAGCTATCTCGAGTTCATCCTCACAAGCTTAAACTTTAAAACAAAAGGAACATCATTTGTTGTTGTCTACCGCCCCCCACAAAAAAAAAAAACAAACGAATGTATTTATTCTAGCAAATACTAGGCATCTTCATTAATTACAAACAAATTGTGACATTAAAGAGATTTGCTTTAGAATTTTATGTGTATTAAATGCAGAATTCTATTTTTCATTTGAAAGAACTACTTACTTTGAAGATCTGAAATGCAGACTGACTTTCTCAATGTCCCCATGTGACCTAAACAGGTCTTTTAGTTGATGTTCAGTGAAATTATTGGGCAGTTTTCCCACATAGACTACTCGCCGTTGTTCCTGCAAATAGAAATGGTTCAAAATGACAAATATATCAAGGCAGTTGTCAGAAATTGAAGAATTAATGTGAAAATTATCCGGGGGGGGGGGACAAAATTATGCCCCCTTGACTTTGTTTTAATATCGATTCTATCAAAGTGTGTTGAGGAGATATTGTTACCACCAAGGTTTTATACTCTGTATCAAATATAATCTTTAATCACTGTCACAGCCAATTGCACACGGTTTATGATACAATTCTTTTAGGACAACTTGATATTCTGCTTACTGGCAAAAGAAATCATTGTCTACAGACAAATTTGAATTAATTAATCAAATTCTTTTCTTTTAACCGCCACCCCAAACTTCTTTGTGAAGTTCCCAGTGAGGTCAGCAAATATTGCCCCAGAGAAGAAATGGTGGTCAGCCCATATTAATTACTTGAATTTTAGGTCATTCATAAAATCTGTTACAAGACATTTAAACTGCAGCTGTCAAAAAGCAATATCAATTTAGATGACCTGATTTAATTTGGAAGATTCCATTATAGAATTTTAACAAAATCTAATTAAAATAAAATATTAACTTACATCATCAATCTCCTCTGTTGTTTGCTTTGACATGTATCGTTGCCTGAAAAAAAAAAAAAATGAAAATAAATAAAAAAAAGCCAATTATTACAAATCATTGTTAATGATCTTCTAAAATCTGCAATTGAAGTAAACTTAAAATATGTTTTTGTTTTTTGTTTTCTTTTTACCCTTTTTTTGTTGATAGAAAAGAAAAACCAAAATAAAAGGAAATAAAATAGAAAAAAAAAAAAAAAAAAAAAAATATTAATATAGTCTTATCTTTAATGTAAGTTGGTTAAAGTAGGGCCTACCATAATGTTTATAGGCAAAGGGGTTTAATTGTAGCTGAGGGACAAACTCGTGGGTCTAACTTTTACACCATATGCATATCCAAACTACTATGAAGCGTGTCAAAGGTTAATCTCTGTACAACTTTATGGGGAAGAGAGGAAATTTAGCAATTTATGTAGCGAGAGCCGGGGCAACAAAGGAATGTGACAAACAGGAAGAGAGGAAATATTTGTAGTGGAATCAAAAGTCGAGTTGTCGTCAGGGGGGAGTGGGGGCTGGTAATTGTAAATACTTACTTCTGAGGATAAGAGGGTGATCGGGAACGTGACCGAGACCATTGACGTTGCCTTTGTCTGTAACGGTCGGTCTTTCTATGATAGCTGTCACGGCGCGGAAGACGAGAGGAATAGTTTCTCCCTGTGTAGTCAGGTGAAGGGGATCGAGTTCTACAGTAGGACATGGAAAATTCCGATGTAGACGCTGATCCATTTTCATATCTGAAAGGAAAATTTCTTAAAATTAGATTAACGAAAACAGCTTCCATTTTATACATTCAACTTTTACACAATTTATCCGTACATTTTTTAAAAGGTCGTCTGACATGTAATTCAAGTTGGAATGAGAATTATTTCACTCAACTTGGAGTTCAATCTGTTCTCAAAGCAGTTATAAAAGAAGTCACAAAAAAAAAAAAAAAAAAAAAAAAATTCCCAAAAGCAGATTCAAAATCTGTAAATTGGGAGAAAATTCGAGACGAGAAAGGGAAATCACTTGGTTAAAGAGAGAGAATAAAACAACCTTTAGCATTCTGTAGGCGACTATTTTTGCAAAGTAAAATGTTAGTCCTGCCAATGCAAGTTGAATTTCTTGGCTGTGAAGTCATATTCTTCCATGGCATCACCTAAAACAATCTTGACTGAAATTGAGAGCCAGGCTACTGCAATTTCAAATTTATAGAACCATTATAGAAAACATTATATTTTGAGAGGATGCCATATAGAGTAAAAGGGGAAGGAATATTAATAAATGATGCAAATCAATTGCAAAGTTCAACAATGTACATTCTGAAAGAGAATCTGTAGTGGTTCCAGACGTCATTACATTTCAAAAGGAAATACACAGTTCTACAGACAGGGAGGCTAAAGATTGGAAAGAGAAGAGCTAAGAGCCAATTGCACTCTAATCACCTCAATTGTAAACAGTTGTACAGAATTAGAAATGCTTACAAGTTCAACATGTTAAATGAATAAATCCCAGATTGCATAAAATTTGGATGGATTCTTTAACTTTATCTAAATCTTCAAAATCGGAATATCAAGATATTTTTCAAGTCGGTCAGAAGCATTTTTAATAAAGTGACTGGTAGACATTTGAAATTAAATGAAATTTCAAAATTTTTAGGTTATTAGTATCCAAGCCAAAGAAATTGTAGAGTAATAGATGAAAGTAGCATTACAATCAAAGACATGACATAGGGATAGTTTAAATTAAATGCATTGCAACTATGAAAGAAAAAAAAAAAAAAAAAATCCATTACCAATTCCAAAATGTCAAAGAATGGGCAACAGTAATATTTAGCAATGAAAGCAACATTGAGGAACTATTCCATTGTAAGAGATTATAGGGACAATAAGCCTTTAAAAATAGACAACAAAGAACGTAAAATTCTATGCTGAAAGAATAACAGTTAAGGTTTGTATCAAATGCAGTGGGGCAAGAATAAAGATTGATTCAATACTCAACAGCAAAAGATGTATTACTTTTCTAACGTCCTACACATGACAAAAAGGTGAAATATTCCAACTTGATGTGTCGCCTTGCCATACTCCATAAACAACAAACAAGCTCTTAACTCAGTGTTACAAGATTAACATGCCCAAAAGCCATGTGATCTATAACCAGTCCTTGAAGAGTTCATATCAATGACAACGGTATCACAAATGGAATCTGGTTTTTCACATAATTTTCAATCCTTATTAGGAATCTTTTCAAAAGCTTTATAACAACTTTATGATTCTGTTATTAATGAGGATCTATTTTAAAATATTTTTTTTTGTAATTTTCAAAAACATAAGGTAGCTACAGACAAAAACAAAACAAAAAAAACCCCTAGAATTTTAATTCTCTCATCAAAAGAATTCATTAAAGAATTTATTCACAAAGACATTCATTTCCTTAAAGACATTCAACTTTCAAACTTGACAAGTGTGAACACCATTTTTTTTTTCTTATTTGTTAAAATTTTGTTTTCATTTTTGTCTATGTCTTCCAATTTCTACACCAACCTCCATTTTACCTGATTTCTCTTTTTATTCCAGTGTCCACTTTAACAATAAACTATCAAACACTGACTGACTCGTCTGCTATAAAGCTACCTGGCATCTTGTATCCAGTCACACATTCATTAAGAATTTTCACCATTGTAAAAATTTTTTTTTTAAATCCCTTGTGACAATATTTAACATGGTGTATGGACGAAAAGGGTTAAAAAAACGATTTTTTTTTTTTATCAGAAAGACTCATTTTTCCAGGGCATTGAGAACAGATGTACGAATTCTGTTGATACAAAAATACAATTGTTACTGTCTGGCAAGACACAGCTGACAGGTTCAGGGGCCAGGGGTTAAAGTTGACTGTTGAAAGGTGTCAATGTCTACGTGCTGAGAAAATTATCAACCAAAATTTCCCCCGAGAAAAAATTATAATTGTGAAGACAGAATGAGCAATTGTGAAGGCAGGGGGGAGACGTCATATAATGGCTCCTCCCGAAGGAGGGGGGACCTTCCAAAATTGGAAGTGTGAAACAGAGAACGAAGGAAGTATACTGGTTGAATTTTAGGATATTTGCCTAAAATCCCCTTATGCGCCTTTCCCCGTACCAGTTCAGAATGGACACCCATAAATACAAGCATCCACAGGGGCTAAAAGAGTTGCGATCCGGAATTGTGGCAAGTTGCAGTAGTTGCGGACGGGGAATTAAGAGATTTTTTTTACCATTACGCCGTTTGCCAACCTAATAATAATTATAATAATAATTATCTGCTGAAGAAGAAAGACTTCAACGATATCCTTGTATCATCCTTGAAAGTACAATCAACAGTACTTGAAGAAATCCAGTTGTCAAGTCTGGCCATCCTCAGGAGTTAGCTGAAATTTTCGTTCCATCGCCAAATATTAGAAATGGATTAGAAAAAGAAAAAAACTAATTATTTTTTTTTATTTTGATATAAATATCATCTAATGGCTTATTCAAGTATCGTTTATTTTATTTTCAATTTTGTGTGCGTATTCAACTTCTTTGTTTAGCTTGGTTGAGTTACCCCAGTGATAATTCAACTTGACCAACTCATGATCAAAAATCACAACATGGGTAAGAGTTGAATAGGTCACTTTAAAGACCAGCTGCTGTGTCAAACACCACCAACAACCGATAAGTGGGGGCTGACGGCTTGTTCTCCGATACCAGGATCAATCCTGACCAAAGACAGCAGGCCACTGCCCTAGCCACGCTACAAATAAGATACCAACTATTATTATTATTTCCAAAGATATGCTTTTGGTACTTTTACATATTTTTATTTATATTTGCAACATCTAAACTTTGTATTTCTGATATGAATGTGCTTGGCCAGATGGACGAATTGAGCTGATCACCCATAACCTCAGCCTCAAAAGCAGGATCTGCTTGACTGGCGAGTTGAGGAGGAAAAAAATAAAAAAAATATGATCTCCATATTTAAAATGTGTGCAGATTAGGATGATTTTTATTCAGCAGATCATGTTATTTTGCAAATTGTCTTCAGAGTGTTAACATTCTAATGACTGACACTACGGAAAGATCACGTAAAATCACAAACCTATTTGGTGGGGTAAAAAAAAAAAAAAAAAAAAAGTCGTCTACACAAAAACAAAAGACAATTACAACTTTGATGAGGCCAGGATGATTTTGTACTTAATTTTTTTTTTTTTTGCATCTTGTCTGACATCACCCTATACAAAATTAGGCCATTTATATCAAAGTATTGAAAAAAAAAAAAAAAGTGATGCTATCTCATGTGTTGGGCAACTTCATCTGGAAAAATTGTTTGCTTCTTACTCAGATGCCCTGAAATCCAAGCCCATCAATGAATCTCTCTGTATTGTAGCAGAGGAAACAACTGTGTTATGAACACCACATTTTGAAGGCGACTGCAAGCATTCATGAGACTGTCATTCTTTTTTTTGATGCTGTAACCCTGACAAGAATGCAACCATCAAACTGTAAAGCAAACATACACCTGGGTGGCTGCAACATATGCTGACAATGCTTTTGTATCAAATGCAGCAGCTGATAGCAAAAAAAAGCTCACAGAGAAGCTTTGTCAAATGTGTTTACTAACAGTTACCATGTGTAGGGCTTAGCAGGCATTTTAAATCTCATTGGTGAAATATTCTCCCATTGGCCAATACTTGTTAATACTGCCCAGCTTACATCTGCTTTCATCATCAGGTCTTTTTCTCAATATTTGAAATGGTTCGAGGACTCCTTGCCTAAGCAATTAGTGAAGCCGACTCTTGAGCTAATGACGACGACCTGATGATGGAATTCATGGTTTAATGCAACCAAATATTACACATATGTGCAATTTGATGAAAGATTCTTTACACAAGGGAGTCATTGCCAGGCTGTCAACTGATATTTGGGAGTAGATGCAGGGTTGATTACACCATGCATCCCATCATCATTGTCATCCTCAATCTGCATTTCATTAACGAGAACCAAAGCCATTTAATTTCAGCAAAGTGCTGCATCACCACAAGCATATGAAAAACTAAATAAACACCTAACCGCCCTGGATACAACTTTACAAGGAAGCTGGTTTGTTTGATCCACCCCCTGTAGAAGCCCAGAATATTGACAGTTCAGTAGCCATTAACGTCTTACAAAATCATTCAACTGCTCTTATTGAACAGTTCCAAATGTATGGGAATTACCAAATCTTTTTAATGCTCCAGAATTTTGGAATGTAAATCAGAGCAGATGTCCTCTTTTGGTATGAAGTGCTGACAATATTTCTTCTTAAAAGAAGAAAATCTGATTAAAATTCTGCCCCAAAGATAATTATACACAACATTCCATTGTTTTATGTGAGGAGTTTTTTTGTTACTTTTACATATAATTTGTTTTTCAATTTGAATTTATTTTCATTTTTTATTGGAAGATATTATCTGCTTTCTATATCTTTCTATGTAACACAGATCTCCCAGCCTAATCTTTCAATGTAAAATACTTTAATAATTTCCATGAAAAATTCCACTGAAATTCCAATTTTGTCAAACTTCATGATAGACAGTTTATGGCAATATTAACAGAATCCTTAGAAGGAAACATTTGGTATTCGTTGTCAGTTGAAATTTATAAAATCTCACAATTTTACAGAGAAATTGGTTTTACAAGTCTGCTATCACTCTTTCCAGTACTGATGGGGGTTTACTTCCTAAACTTTTAGACTTACATATGCTATCCATTTTAATTGTTTCCACTGTTGAAAGTTTTCAAGCGAGATATTTCCATTATTCGGTACAGTTCATTGCAATTCTGTCATGACAGTCATCAGGTTTCATTGTTAAGTGTTTATCTGAGTAATTGTTTGTAAATTTCTTGGGCTAACGTCCTCAGCTGACACGAAGTGGAAAGACTATATTTAATCCATTGCTAGGTCAGCTGCTAAGAAAGTTAGGTCATTGTGTTGTACAAGAGAATTTTTCTCTCCAGAATCTCTTACATATCTGTATGACTACCATTCATCCATGCTTAGAATACTGCTGCTACATATGGTCCAGTGCCCGGCTATTTACCTTGAGCTCCTTGATAAAATCCAAAGAAGAATCAGCAACATTATTAGTCCTAATCTAGTAGCTCGGCTTCATTAACTTTCCACTGCCACAAGGTTGCTTCTCTGTGTCTTTTTTATAAATACTTTCATGGCAATTGTTTGGATGAGCTCTTCGCTATGGTACCTAGACTTTTTAAAAAATTTAAGTGCAATACTAGACTGGTGCCAATACCTCATCAATTTACAGCCAATCTGGCTAGATGTAGGCGTAAGTTCTCTAACAGTTTTTCTCACACTTCTTGCTTGTGAAACTCCCTTCTGGCTTCACGCTTTCCAGTCAACTCTAATCTGCTCATCATTAAATGCAATGTCAATCGCTATCTACTGCCCTGATTCTTTTCTCTTCTCTTTCTGCTCATCATAAATGTTTCTCTTTCATGCCCCTTGTGTCTCAGTGGCTTTACTGCCTTGCTTGGTGTGATACAGATCACACACCAAAAAAAACCCAAACAGTTGAGCTGACAACTTTGATATATCTGAATGTGTTTGGTACCATGCATAGTACCCATTCTGAAAGTTTCAATCTAACAACGCTACCCCCACGCCAACTCAAGTTCTTAAGCTAATGTTTTGGTTTTTTAACGATTTGTTGCACTGAGATTTCCTTTTCTATTTGTTATAACCGATCTATACATTAGGGTATTTGAAGCAAGTTTAATATGTAGTAATTCCACATCCTAAACTTCCTCCAGCACAGGTGCCATCAGTGTTCATTCCATTTCCAGATCCGAGTTTCCTTTATGGGAGGGGGGGGGGGTATGCTAGAGTGCATAGCTAAAACGAGGAAGGGACAAAGAAATGCACATTGTAGAAGAGAAACTTTCTCATGTACAATGTAACATCTCTACTGCAACTTTAATTCATTCAGTTGTCTTTCTTTTTCCTTCAGCAAGTACTTTTTCCTGGTAACATTTTAATTCTTCTTGCTAGTGAGTATTAGAAAGAAAAACAAAAATTCCCTTGGGTACAACGATTAGTTTGGTTGATGTTGTTAAGTGGCATATCAACCTATTGGGGTTACTTAATGCTGAAAACTAAAATATTTTGAATGCAACTGTATGCCTTCAACCACAGATAAAATGTATTGCTGATAATTTTGTTTTTAAATTGTTGGTAATTTTACTATAAATACATAATGCTGCTAATTTTCTTTTTTATATATAAAAATGTATTTTGCTGGTATTTTTTACTGTAAAAATGTATTTCTATACTTTTATAGTGTTTTTGTTTTGAGTTTTGCTATTTGCTCATAGCTGGGATCCTAACAGGTGTCGTTGTACCGGGTCAGAGTGAACTGGGAGCAACAGCAATTAACAAGGGATTCCAGGCTCCCAAATGTAGTTCATCAGACCTACGACTAGGGATATAACATCATGTACTGCATTTACAGAAAAATCATTTTCAACATTTTTTTCCATTGGGAAATGTCAAAGAATCAAGATCAACTGGCATTTACTTGACAATTTTAAAAATTGTACCTTTGAGCCAAAAATGTTATAACAAAATCCATCCAAATGGTTCTTGTTCCAATTAAACCTACTGAACAATTTCAATTATTCATCTGAAACTTGAAACGTTGCTGTGAAAATACTGGTTTAGCTTTGTCAGCAATCACTGACAGTCATCATTTCCTATCAAATATTACTGGAATATGGCATTCCATTTTCTTTTTTGAAGCCTTCAAATTCAAAAGGCTACCCTAGAAAACAAATATATACCATATAAATAACATTTTGCTGTTATTCTCAAACTAATATATATATATATATATATATATATGTGTGTGTGTTTTAAGGTGTGCTATATTTATGGGATAAAGTGCTCAATAGCAGAGAGAGTGTATGTAAACATAAATATAAAAGTGAACATTGAAGTCAACACTCAAGGCGACAGGCTGTTTCATGCTAGGCGCAATCGTCAGGCAGCGAATGTTGGATTTTCCCTTGACTATTTATATATATGGGTCAGTGGCGCACTATGGGTAATCTATTCTGGCAGTTATTTTTGAGGGAGGGGCTTGTTTATTTATTTGTTTGGGTTAATTCATTTGTTTTCATTTTGTATTATTTATTCTTTTCAGTTTTTGATGTTTCATTATTCTGTTATTTTGGTGAGAGAATAGTTTTTTTTATTTATTTGGATTTATTAATTTTACTTGTTTTTGCTTATTTATGCTTATTTTTATTAGTTCTAACGGTTATTTTAGCGGGGACAATTTGTTAATTTATTTATATGGATTACTTTTTTATTTGTTTTTTTATTTTGCATATTTTATTTACTCTATTTGGTTTTCGAGTAACAGTTTTTTTTTATCGTTATATAGCAGTTATAGCTATTTTTTTCGTCCAATTTTTGGATTCATTGTTGTAGTCTATTCTAAGGGTTATTTTGGTGGGATTGGTTTGTTAATTTGTTTATTATTTACTTTATTTGGATTGATTATTTTTATTTGTTTTTTCTTATTTTTATTTATTCTTTTTTGTCTTTTCTAATAGGAGTGGTTTGTTAATTTGTTTATTTCCTTTGGTTAATTTATTTTACTTTGTTTATTTTTATTTATTCATTTCAGTTTTCAATTTTTAAGTAATGTAGTAAAAATTTGTTTTCATGTCTGCATTTTGAGATGAGCTCAGATCGTTTATTTAATAATTTATTTTGGTCTGGGAAGGTAATAATAGCTATTTTTTTCCTCCAAGCAAAGTTTGCAGGTTTTTGATTGATTGCTGTAGGCTGATGATCTTTTTCTTATTTTCCATATTTTTTGGTGTGATTTGTTATTTGTTTTTCAATTTCCCAGATATACTTGAAAGGCATTGTGCTGTTCGCGTATTTACTATTTGCAAAAGATGTTTTGTGTGCATAGTTTCTTTGTTTCCAGGGTCCTCCGGTTACTCCTATGTAGACTTTTTCTTCATTTATGGTGGGTTGAACCATATGATATTTCTCTTCCTGTTGGCCTTTCTTGTGCTCTGTGGTATGTATGTAAGTGTTGCCGGGAATCTACTATCTTTTAGAGCTGTTTCGTAGTCTTTCTTAGCTTTGTTAAATATGGTTTTGTTGCAAGAATTGTCAGAAAGCCTGCAGTTAATCGATTTTGGTATCTGTTTGATTATCGAAGGCGGGTGATTGGAGGATGTGTGTATATATAGTGGTCTATCATTGGGTTTTCTGTATGGTTTATATGTGCTTTTTCTTAGGTTGAAGGTAACATCTAGAATATCTACTTCGTTTAGGTTTTTATATCTATGTCAAATCTGTTATTTTTAAAAATCCTTATTGCTTTTCTAGCTTTGTCTGTGTTTTGTTTGTTGTAGTTTAAGATTATGAGACAGTCATCCCTGTAGAGTCCTCTATCATTTTTATCTATTATTTCATTTAGTTCATGTAGTAAATATATACCTATGATTTCGCAGGTCACTGCACCATCAAAGCTCCCCATTGTAATGTCAAAGATCCCTTTCTTTATCCATGCGTCTTCATTGTAGAATAGTAGTGATTTATGGGAGTGTTTAATGATATTGATTTCATTTGCGTTTATTTTCATTTGTTCCTGGGCTAACGTGATGGCCTCATTTAGCATGGCTTCTGTTATGGATGGGTAAAATTCTTTCATGTCTAATTGTATAAACTGGCAATTATGTTTGTTATTTATGTTGTGGAAACAGTCAATAGTCACTTTTGCGTTCTTCCAATTTACTCCTAACTTCTCCATTAGTTAAGAATTAATTCTCTCTAGTATAAAAAAAAAAAAAAAAAAAAAAAAAATATCACACCAAAAAATATCATGGAAAATAAGGAAAAGGTTCATCAGCCTACAACAATCAATCAAAAACCTGCAAAATTTGGTTGGAGGAAAAATAGTTATTATTACCTTCCCGGATCAAAATGAGTTACTAAACAAATGATCTGAGCTCATCTCAAAATGCAGACATGAAAACAAATTTTTACTACATTACTTGAAAATCGAAATGAATCAATACAAATAAACAAAATATAAAAAACTAAATTAACCCAAACAAATAATAAACCAATTAACAAACCACTCCCATTAGAATAGATGAAATAGAATAAATAAAAATAAAACACATAAAAAGCAAGTAATCAAACCAAATAAGTAAAGTAAATAATAAAGAAATTAACAAACCAATCCCACCAAAATAACTGTTAGAATAGACAACAACGAATCCAAAAATCGGATGTAAAAATAGCTATAACTTCTATATAACGATAAAAAAAACAAAAAAAAAAAAAACATTGCTACATTACTCAAAAACCAGATAGAGTAAATAAAAATGTACAAAATAAAAAATAAGTATATGAATAAAAAACAAATAAAAATTAATCAAAATAAATAAATGAACAACTTAACAAATCGCCTCCACTAAAATAACTGTTAGAACTAATAAAAATAAGTATAAATAAGCAAAAACAAATAAAAATAATCAATCCAAATAAATAAAAAATTGCCCCCCACCACCATCGCCAAAATAACAGAATAGACTACGGTAAGCAATCTAAACATTGGACGAATAAATAGCTTTAATTATCTTCCCAGATCAAAACAAATTAAATAAGCGACCTAAGCAATACCCCCCAATCTTTTTACTACGTTAATAAAACATCAAAAACCGAAAAGAATAAATAATACAAAATGAAAATGAAAAAACAAATAAATTAACCCAAACAAATAAACAAGCCACTCCCATATATATAGCCGAGGAAAAATCCAACATTCGTGGCCTGACAATTGCACCCAGCATGAAACAGCCTGTTGCCTCCGAGTGTTGAATTCAATGTTCACTCTATATATATTTCACCATTTGCCACAAGGTCCCCAAATAACTCCCTGCTGGTTTTTTGAATTCAGAGTTGTCCTTCTAGACTAGTTGCCATCCAAGGCTATAGAACTTGGTCTGTCCTGCTATTTACCCATAGCTGGGGGAAGAAGAGGTTTCATACCTTTCCCCAAGGGTATTACCACATCAGTGAGTAATGGATTCAAACTGACACACACAATTTATATATGTGCACTACTTATTGGAAAGCGCTCAATATCAGTGATAGAAGTAACATTTTTAGTTGAATTGATGCGAGTTTGTGACCCTGGGTTTCATACTCTTTGCAATTGTCAGACAAACTGATTAATTTTTAAATTTTGTATTTAAGAATGTTTTCTCTCTCTCACACACCTACGTGTGTGTGTGTGAAAATATTCCTGACAAAATAGATGAACGGTCCGTGTTGACACTGCAACTTGCGAAAGAAGTCCACTACACAATCCAACAGTGAATACAGTGACCAATTGAGTACGTATGCACACAACACACGGATGCGCATATACACCCAGCGCCATGCTGTTCATATATGTTTATGTGAGCTGCAATGTGCAAACATGCATGTATGTCTGTACGAGTGATGTCTCAACAACAATTCTTCCTCCCACTAGCATAAAACACCGATATACACAACCATAAATAAATCCAAAATTTAAAAATTAATAAGTTTATCTGACAATCGCAAAGAGCATGAAACTCACATCAATCCAACTATATATATATATATATATATATATATATATATAGCAACGTTTGCTGCATGCCAACTTGCATCAGAAGATTGGAATTTTGTCTCCCCCACACCACTTAATAATAAAAAATGTTTTATTTATTGCAATTTCCCCACAAGATACAAAAAAAAAAAAAAAAAAAAAAAAATATTTTCCAAAAGTGAAAACAGAATTAAAGAATGTTCAGAATAGAAAATCTATTCCCACTAAATGGCGAGTGATTACGTGTCCCTAAATATACTATATATAATTACGTGTCCCTAAATATACTATATATAATTACGTGTCCCTAAATATATTTAATGCTACTTTTTAGTGGTTCTTTTGCTGCACCCCATTTTTCACATTCTCATCTATTCAAATCCGTATAATCCCTTTGTATAGATTCAATATGAATGCAAGAACTTACAGAAATAGTCCAGAACACTACTCTTGTTATTTAAGCCAGAGACTGTTCACTTTTACTTACCCCTGGTATCAATGAGAAAAGAAAACTGAAGCCTGAATTAATTAAAAGGGAAATAAAACAAAAAATAAATAAATTCAAGACTTACACAATAGAAGTGCTGCACCTGTTGTTTTTCTCTCGATCTGGACTCAAAGCTAACTTAATACAAGACTCATCCCAAGAACGATTGCAAGACTCATCCCAAGAACGATTGCAAGATCCAGGAGGTGACTCAGGCTCTTGTTTGACATTGAGTCTTTGAAGCACGTTTTTCTTAGTGCCAAGCTTTCCCAAGTTCAGGAGATATGCTGGAACTTTGTTGACCATATTTTCCTTACTCTCATCAGGAGAAAGGGAATCTGAATCTGACATTTCTGACGAAGTCTGCGACAGGGAAGTAAGAGGAGAGACCGACCGATTCCCATTCACTACACTCCCTACCACAGATTGTTCCATCTGAGGAACAAAAACTCCTGCTACAATTTCTTCCTCAGTTTGAACAACAACTTCAGACACAGAACATTCCACAATTTCATCCTCAACATCGAGTTGGTCTAGATAAAGATTATCCAAATCAACTGATGAATCGGAGTGTTTGGCAAAACTTGGCACTGAGTAAAACCCTGGCTCTTGCAAAATGTCCAAAAAATCGGAATCAGCCCGATTCACAAAATTATTGATAGCAGCAGCAGCATCTGACACTGTCATAATTTCCTCATCTTCATCCTCCTCTGATAAATGAGAAATAACAGATCTTTCACTATCAGGAGAAGTACTGTTTGCCAATTCTTCTATTTCTTGCCACCAAAGGCCAGTGCGCAGACCAAGTGTATCCGTATATCCCAACAAACATCTGTTATCCCTGGTTTTTTCTACCCAATTTGACGGATCATTCAAATCCGACTCAATTTCCTTGAGTATGTTTTGATACATTGGACAACTGGCTGCTGCATTATTGTGCTCATTAGAGTAACAAAGTTCGGCTTCTTCATCAATGAACTTAGACTCTGTTGAAAATTCATCACAGCCATACAGCATAACCACAGACTTTCCATTTTGAGACGGTTTCTCATTCTTGTCTATTAAACCTCCGCTCCCATTCAATATTATAGAACCATCATTCTCTGTGTCTGAGCATTCCATATCAACTACTTCCAAGTTGTCTAGCACCTCGTTCTCATTCTTTCTCTCACTAACAACTGCGGCATTTCCCGCCTTCTTTTTAGGAATGATAAAGGTCCGTTTCAATCTTCTCTCGACTGGCTTTTCTTCGATAACCGTGCGCGAGTAGTCATGGTCCAATAGTACAGAAATGGACTGACTACTTTTTTCAACAAGTTTCTTCTTTGGCGCACTTGCCTCGATGTATTTAACGAGGTTCTTTGGCTTCAATAATTCTGGTAAATTTTCCTGATTTTGATGGTCTGCGCCTCTCACAGACAGAGGAGGTAAAGAAAAAGAAGTGGATGACAGTGGTTGCCTTTCATCCCCTGATTGGCATTTTGCAGATGCGGCTGCAGCTGTTCTTGGGAAATGGTTTGAAATTGGCTCTTGAGCTATCACAGACTTGCTTGTAGTTGACACTGATTCTTTATCTGAAAAGAAAAATTTACATTTTTAAATTTACATGTACAAATATTTAAACTTTGATAATCCACACTATATTCTATAGTTATCCATCTTTACACTGGATATATCAGGTGATATATTAGGAATAGACAAAATCTTGATAAATAAAACTTTGTAATTATTTAATAGAACAGAATGTTATTTCTCAATTTATTTTTTTGGTTGCAGGATGGGTCAAAATATTGAGAAATGCGCGTACATATGCAGAGAAATTGAAATTGCAACCGTGTAAAGGACACTTGCCAACTTTGATCCAATTCCAATATGTGTAAGTAAATAGATATTCTGATAAATTTTCTGTCACCAGCTATTGCAATAACACTCATACCAGTGTACTGCCTGGGTCCAAGATTTAGACACCAATAAGTTCGGTCTGCAATAAGTGTCATGCCACAGAGATACACACATGCTCCTTTTATTTATTGGAACCCTTTGAGATAGGTTGGATTGTGGGCCTTCAAGAGACTAGTTTGAGAGGGGTCAAAGTGTGATTTTTTGAGAGGCTGGATTGTCATTTTAAAGAATTTGGCAAAAGCAGTCAACTAGATGCTAACTGTGATCGAAGCATTGTAAAGGCCACCCACAACAAACCTCAAAGGTGATCTCAAGAGTATGAACATGGATCACCGAGAATTGCTCACTTTGCACACATACTTCTAGCCAGACTCCAGTTATGCCACAACACCATCATTGCACACAAATTCAATGTTGTCATAAGTGGTCACCTGAAGACCTTTCAGATTCAATGATGAGAACAGGTTCTGCTTTCATGCAAAGTATCGTTTGCAGATGGGATATGGATTTGGGAATATCTTCCAGTGCATATTCAGGCCCCAAAACCCTGGAATCATGGTGTGAGGTACTAGATGTTACAACTCTCTCATCTTTGGTGTTTGTGGGAAAAAAACTATAAACATCTATAACATTGTCCAACCGTCTCTGCTGCTATTCCTGCAACAGAAAAGCGAGGTGTTGTTCCAGCATGATAATGTCCACCCTACTAGTGATGATCTCCAAGGTGTTTTGACAACTTTAAACATGTATTTAACATGTACAGGATATGATGGGACAATGCCAGACTCAACCAGCTAGATCACCCACCCACCTACAACTCTTGCTATATTACACCAATAGGCACAAATGGTTTGGGATAAAGTATCACAGCAAGCTATCTGTTATGTGAACATTCATATGCATGTGAAAGTATTTGTTTGTATTAACTACCAAATGTGAGATCAGAATACTGTTGATACACTCCTTATTTAAAGCCTGTACATTACCAATTTGCTGTAATCCAGATATATTAACTGTATATGGTAATATGTTTACAGGGTGTTATGAGTTCAGTGTGTGTGTTTAAACAAGTTGCATTAGATTCAAGGTCTGCCCTGCTTAATTTTTTTGTATTGTTTCAAATCTCAAATAAGTTATTGTACATCTGGATTTAAATTATGGATACCCGGTCTGAATTTTTAATTTTTGTTCAAGTACAATCAGTCATCTCAGGAAGTGAATATTATTGCCAGTATCAGACAAAAGGGTTGGCTACATTCTGGTCCAATTTTTTTTAACATAGTTTAAATGTGTGAATTGTATAAACGATGTTGTGTATAGTTTTTACATTGCTCGACGACACCAGAAACAAGTCTATGAATATTTCATATGCATTTTAAAAATGTTTTCTTTTGTGGTGAAAGATCTTTCGCTTAATGTGTTTTTTTTGTCAAATAATAGCGTTGCATATTTGAGTCTTTCCTTCTAGTGAGTACTGCATAGTAATTTGATTCTTATCAACTAATATTTGTCTTATGATGGCAGCGTGTTTATGCTTCTTTGTGATATGATGGTCAAACTGCACACAAATTCTAAGTTTTACTAACTGACAAGTTAACCTACAAAAGAGTGTGGGGCATGTGTGGCCAATGTAAAAATACACAGAAGAGGCATAGAAAAGAAATTTGGTCATTTAATCAGGTCTGGAGAAATGAGTTAGAACAAGAAACTTTCTGCATCGACTTATGCACATGTGTGCATAAAACACTATCAAGATCTACTAAATGGTGAGATGGGGAAAAATATAATCTCTTTAGATTCTGATGAAATAGAAATTTGTTATTTTAAACTGGTCATTAGTATAGTCAATTATAAAAGATTTCACAAACTTTCTTTAAATTTAGTCATGATTCAAATTCTTTCTTATAGATCTTATGGAAAAAAGCATAAAAAATAAAGATCTCACAAACCTTTCTGATGAGTGTTCACTGGTTTTATCATAATTTTATTTGTCACTGGGTCTCTCACAGATGCCAATTTTTTTACGTCAAAGTTCACCAGACCAGATGCTGTAGGTGCTTCAACACCATTATGTATAGACGTAGATATATGTGTGGAGTGTGAAATTAGGGAAATAGAAGTACCATGTGTTGGTGAAGGAGTGCGTGACACTTGTAGAATTGGGGAACTGTGTGTTGATGAAGGTAAAATTGGGGAACTTTGTGTGGATGATGACATACTAGAGGTGTGTAAAATTGGGGAACTGTCTGTAGATGATGGAGAATTTTGGGAGGATGCTAGCCTAGATGAAGAGGCACATCTGTAAGAATGTGTGTTCTTGATGGATGAGGTCTGGGTGCTGGAAAGCCTCTTCATGTGTGATGGATATTCTCCAAATTTGTTGAAGTGATTGAATTTCATTAAATTATTTACTGGTTGCTGGAGTCGATTACAATGTTCATTTGCTGCTTCTAGGTTCCCTTGGAGTGGTCGGTTTGAACTAGAAAATAAGAAATTTTTCCCTTCTGAAACACTCAAAAGGATTCAAAAGTCTGGTGTTTTCATTCTAAGATAAGTGCATAGTAGGCCCTAACCATCAGTTCAATTAAAACTTAAAAGATGCAAAAATTATTAAACAGATATTATTAATAAGTTTTTTTTTTTTTTTTAAATAAATTGTAGAAACACAAGTCATCAGTATTAAAAGTATTTTTAAAATATTTAAATAAAAAACAAAAAACATTAAATTATCCTGAAAACGTGATCAGATGTAGAGGTAACGATGAGTAAAAATTCAGCATTCACTAACTGAACAGCAAATATTATTGTCAGTTGAAATTTATAAAATGATTTCCTTAAAAGTTTCTCAGGAAATGAGACTTATTTTTGTCAACAATTGTTTTTGTTAAAGAAAGGGAAAAAAAAAAAAAAAAGTTAGAGAAAAATATTTTTGCTTAATTCATTTCATTTTTACAGTTTGTTAAATTATGCATGTGTGAGGTGGGGGGGGGGAAGTTGCATCCTCTCAGTCATCACAAGTTTTTAGTGAAGCATTAATTAGCTTAAGAACAGTCTAATTTTGTATTATAATTAATGAAAATTTATTAAATCATCCATGCATTGGGGACCTTATAACAGACTATGTTTTTTATCAAATCACATTCAAGCTTAATATGTAAGAATTCTATTTAAATAAATGTAAAGATGGATGTGGTTGATAGTTGAAACCAGAGACTCACCATGAGGCTTGTCTTGAAATAACAGGATAATAATCTAAAAGGAAAATAAAAAGTGAACATTAAACACTCATAGAAAAGAAAGAATTCTTTGGCATATCTGAGAAATTCCGCTGAACTTGTATCAGCAGCAGATTTTATCAGAAAATATTTTCCGGTTGGGAATACAAATCAGACACCAAGCGATTAAAAATTTTTGCTAAAGAATCATTAACTTAATTTTTAGTCACTATGGCTACAGTGCGATAAAGAAAAGCGATTTTTACTTTGTCTTAAAAGTGTTTAGTTTAGTGAAGATGAAAATATTTTTTTATGGCAGAAAAAGTTGAAATAAGAATTGAAACTCGATTGCAAGCTCAAGAGAGAAAAAGTTTCACGTTCAACTAATTTTTACCACAATAGGTCATTAAGTGTGATGTATACAAAAAGTAACAAAACACTGAATTTATGAGAACTGGGCTTTACCTGATGAGGCCAGAAAGTCTTCAAATTGAAGAAGCAGTTTTGAATTAGTGTTGGCAGTAATACCATGTATTGAAAAGTATTCTGAAATTAAAAGCCACGTGGTGTTAAAATTGTCATTACTATCAGAAAAAAAAGCTAAGTGCAGCTGAAATTCTAACCTAATTTATTAGGAGAAAATTCATCTAAAGCGACTAAGAAGAGGCAAGACGACATTATTAGCAGACCAATAATTTATATTTTTAATATATGAATAAGTATAAATGGCGCACTTCATCGTAAAAAGGTTTTTTAATATATATTTTAACAACAGATGACTATCTTGGGTTTGGGGTTATCATCGATAAACTATTTTCAAGCAAATATACAATGTACGTAATTAGTTAAAAAAAACAAAAACACCAAATGATTGCCCCACAAGTACAAAAAAAAAAAAAAAAAAAGTCTTTAGAGTAACAGTTGGTTCCACGGATTTCATTTAGAATAAAAGGTGAAATATTCGGCGAGTGGCTATTTTATGAGGGAAGCGGATATCTTGCAAAATTGGACAGCAACAAATAATCACGGCAGATAAATTTGCTGTTATTGTAAAAAAGAGAACAAAGTGACCTTAATTTTTTTTTTCTAGTATGCATGGAAAAAAAAAAAAAAAAAAAAAACAGTTGTAAATCATTTAAATAAGAAAGAAAAAGAAATGAAGAAAATATCGTATCCAACTCGGTCCTAAAATCCAGGGATATCGTAGTTTGTTTAAGTATTTAAAAAAAAAAAATTAAATTTAATAAATAACATCGGTTTCTTCAGAAATTATTATTATTATTTATTCAGTTTCATTTCAAAAGAAATCTTTGTTTTTAAATGCAAAGTTGAAAACTCAGCTTTTCGCAACGTGTCACAATTTATTTCACATCCAACACGTGTTGGAGACTTTTTTTTTTTTAATTGTATCAGACACGGACGGTAATAATAAAATAAATAGTACAAACTTTACTTACCATCGTTGGTAGAATTAATTCGTCTGTAAAAGAAATAACAATAATTAAGTCCTTAAATAAATAAATGAAGTTTTCTCTAACAAGGACCAAGGTCTATAAAAAGGCGACGAGGGGGGGGTGACATGTGGGGGAGGGTGGTGGTCACAACAGGTTTTTGTCAACAACAAAAGACAATTTCATCGTTTTTAAACTAAAACAAAGTTTAAATATTTTAAAGTTATATTTACATTTTTCAAAATAAAAGTTCGTAAAAGATGAAAAAGTGAAACGAAAATAAAAACGTTGTGATACTCATGCTTACAATGAGGAGGCATGTACATGATTATTGTTGAAAGTGCGTCGGTTATAGGTAAATTGGCCTTTTTTTAAAACTAAGATCCAAAAGAAAGAGAAAAATAGTAATAATTCTATTCGAATAAAAAAAATAGTTTTGATGGGGTAGAGAAAATAACTAAGTAATAAGTTAAAAACTTCCAAATACCGGAACTGCGAAGAATTCGGTCAAGAAAAAAAAAAACAACGGTGGGTGGTGGTGGGGCGCTTTGTTAAAATTGCAAATTAAAACGAAAACAAATAAGTCTATTTTTTAAAATTTTTATTAAGACGAATAATATGGTGTTAATGGCCTGGCACGAAATACAGTTTATTATTTTTTGATCGAGTGTCGAAATAATTGATCCACATGGAGAGAAGAAAAAGAATATTGATGATAAATAAATGAAACGACTTGAAAAATCTTTCAGATTTGTTATTTCCCGCCATTTCCAAGACAATGCTGAAACGCGTGCATGACCCATGACAATACACTAATTAATAATAATACGAAGTGGGTAGCGAGTACGGATAATTTTTTAACTCGATCAGTAAATGAGAAATAAAAAATCTCGCTTAATGAAAATGCTAAGCAACATATGTTCTCCCTTTAAATACGAAGGAAAATGGGAAGCAAGAAAAGTAAAACGGTTATTTTAATTACAGAAAATCTAAAAAATCCTTTAAGGACAAATATTTCAATGAAGAATGGTAACAAAAAAAAAAATAAGACCAAAAAGTGAAGACAATACAAACTACAAAATATTTGTCAGGTTCGTTTACGTTTAACGTACTTTTTTTCTTTTTTTAAATATTTTAATCAAACGAGTTTATGTAAAATAAGAAAATAAATAAAATTATCAGCTGAGACTTCATTCATTCATCGTCCCCACCCCACGGGTAGAATGTGAGGGTTAACCCGATCTGGGATTGTCAACTTCCTAAATATGGACGCAGTAATTGACAAGCCGTAAGTCTTCTTTTTTTCTTTTTTTTTTAAGCTAAAAATATGACAGCAGCTGATATTTTAGGGTTAAGAAAACATTAAAACAATTTATTTTTTTTTATTTAAATAATAAAAAACAAAACACCAAAAACCTTTCTGATCAGTAAATAAAAAAGTTGCTACGTTGCAAAGCTTTCCATAAAAAACCGGTTTCGTTTTTATTCGACACCAAAGATTATTGCTTTCCTACACTCGGAAAACTGGAGCAACACAATCTTCTCTTTTTCATTTTTGTAACAAAATGAACTAAAAAGATTATTAAAAGATGGAATGGAAGACACCGGGGTCGAGTGACACTTTTTAGTAGAATTCCATATTAGACAGAATCTTGTATCTTCTTCCACAAGTTGATAACCACCCAACAAAGCCAGAGTCTCACGTGCCTTTTAAGAGCCGGGTGCGAATAACATGCATCATCATCTTTATTGACTAGAAGGAAAGAATTTAAGGCCACCAACACACCAATGCAATAGTTTTTTCTTTTTTTATAAACACATTAGTGAAAACAAATTTTGAATTTATGATGTAAAATAAAAAAAGATGATGCGAATCTTTTACTTTTCCTAATAAGAAAAAAAAAATCCTCGTCGCCATCAAATCCGTTGGTATCTTATATAACATAATATGTTAGTTTCTAAAATCAAGTAGATAAAAATACAAACGAAACTAGTCACAAAAGTGACTATTTAGCACAATAAAATAAAAGTGCTTTTGTAAATGTAAGTAAAAGAGAAGCTTAAGTGGTGGGAGACATACCGGCCTCCTTTCATGACGAAGTTAGACTTTCTTTATTACGGCGACGACTACTACTGGTCTTACTAATAAAAGACTAAAAATAGGAGGAGTACCGTATTACATTTTTTCTTCTTCAAATTGAGACGAAAAATGAGGACTAATAAAAAGAAAGGCTTTAAGAAATTCAGATAAATAACAGACATGAATCTTACTAAACACTAAAAGTAAGTGAGGTCTAAGCGGATAAAATGACCATATTGTGGTCAGGTGTAAAAAAAAAAAAAAAAAAGTGCGTTGGGGAGGCGGTGGCGGTTATAGGGTGGGGCTGGAGGACAATGCTACCACTTTAGTTAAGTTTGTAAACAATCAAGATGTGATTACAAGTTAAACATTTAGATTAATTTAATTACACAAACAACACAACCTGCAATAAGAATTATTATCTTCGGAAGAAAAAAAAAATTAAAAATTAAAAAATTAATATTTCTAATTCCTTCCACCCAGTTTTTCTACCCGGTAGAGTTAAAGTTTATTATATTAAAAAAATAAATATTAACTCTAACCAAAAGTAATCATTAGTAAGCTATTTGAGAGTTCTAGAAAATCTTACCTACTAAGGCTGTAATTAGAGTTTTTGACTACCACGCGCTATAAATATACATTGGTGTTAATCAGTTTACTTTACTTACTACTTCAAATTTATCTGAATTTAAGGAATTTTCAGAATTTATTTTAGTAAGAGAAAAAAAAGGCTAAAATTAAAATATCTCATTGACAAGGAAGGAATAAATTATTAGTTATATTGGATTTATAAAAAAATTAAACGAAAAAAAGCAATTGTCTATTTGTAACAAAAAGTATTGTACACGTGTTTAGTCGGGTCACTTTTTTAAAGTACTTTTTCTTTCTAATTCCTTTGAGTATCCAACAAAAAGAAACTCAAAATAAATTAAGTCAATCTATTCTGACAATTAAAACACGCATTTCATTCTAAATTATTTATTAATTATAAATTAAAATGAGACATTCCTGAAGGTAACCTCATTTTTTTTTATAGACACGACTAAACAATCGATGACACATATTTTCAATAAAGTCGATCTAAAGAGAAAATTAAACAAAAAATAAGACTAAAGTTTTAAGTAATATTTTATAAAAAGATAAGTATCGACAGTTTTTTTAAAAGGTCGATTTTTCACAAGCATGAAACTTTAAAGAAAGTTTCAAAGCTTTTCACTCGATATATTTTTAAAACGCATTTAAAAAAACAAGAAAAGCATTCAGAGATAAAGAACTAATCAGTTTAAGGAATAAATAAGCTTTCTAGTATTTAGAATTTTTCTTGGATGCATTTTTAAAAGATATAAATGAAATTAAAAAGACTTAACAAAAAAAAAAAAATATATAAAACTAAAAAAAAGGAAGACTTCTTGTCACGTGAGAACAGTGAAAGGAATAAAATAAAAAGAAATCACTTTAACACATGGTTAAGTTTTAATAAAATCAATTTTTTTTAAAAATTAATCTATTAGATGTTTAAATAGAAAAATAAAAGTGTCGGTCATAGAAGAAAAAGAAAAATTAAAGTCAAAAAGAAAAATAATCATAATAATGCACCCGGACCAAAAGTCGGGGACTTTTCTTAAACGAAAAAGTCTTCTAAATAAATCCTCCAATTTGAGGCCATTGATATTTGCGTTCAGGACAGCCTCAAAGAAGACTTATTTTTAAAATTTGCGCAGTCGATTTCATAATCGCTTCATTTTACAATATATTAGACTTTATTTATCAATTTGGAATTATTTTGGTTTCTGAGAGTCAAAAATAAGACACGAAACCGAAAAAAACCGACTGTAGTGAAGAGAAAATAGTTATATGTCGAGACAAGATAAATAACACGTGGCTGAGTAAAAAATTACAACAAAAAAAAAAGCCGATGACCATAAACTTAACAAATAAATAAAGAAATAACATTTAAATAACTTACGTGGACATTTCCATCTTAATACGTTGGGTTAATCCAATGAATCAAAACATCACAGTTAAAATAAATCAAACTCAAAAGCCACAATTTTTTTTTATTTAGTGGCAAAGAGCGGACATGAAACAAAAATGTAATGTAGACGAACCGAGGCGCGTAAATTCGCTCTTTTAACAATTTTTAGTGGAAAAAAAAACAACACGTGGGGTGTATCTTTTTTTTTCCCCCTTGTCCCTGCCTAAGTGTCTTAAGGGATCACCAATATTAATTTCGGACTCTCCCTGTAAGGTCTTATATATATTATGATGAGCTGTTGCCGGTTCATGTTGGACACTGCACAAATGCTCTCAATTCAACTGTTCCCCTCCCACTCAGGTTGGGACTTATAACGCAGACTTTCTTCAATCAGCAGACCCCCACCCGCAACATTCTAGTAGTACTAGTTGTCTTTGCTAAATTTTCCTAGCACTCCTTTTCTTCGTCTTCCTCTTTCCTCTTTAACCACTGCTTCTTTCTCTCTCAAGGGGCTTTTACGGCAATTATGGGTTTTTTTTTTCATTATTTAAATTTTTGGAGGTGGGGGTCTTTGTCCAGGGACATTCCTGAGGGTGTGTGCTCTTAAAAAAATTCTAATACGTAGTAAAATGTTCCAGATTTCTTTTATTATGGATTGCATTAAAAAAAAATCTTGCAAAAATTATGAATTTAATTTTTTAAAAGTTTTTATTAAATTCTGGATGCAGTTTTAACTTTTGATTTACTAACAATATTGAAGCTTAGGGCACCCAAGGGAGTTCTTCGTTTAGAACGACACAAGGCCACGTAAATAGAGCGCCTAGAATTTTACAACAGCTAAAAATCAACAAACCTTATTTATTGATCGAAAAATATATAGATATATGTTAATTAATTCAGAATGATTGAATAAATTGCATTATTATTAAGTGAAAAAATCTTTTTAAAAAAATCAATGAATATTAATGCTGATCATGAATAAATAAAAATATCTTCATCGAAACATTTACAATATTCATTTTAGTTTTTTACTTGAATGAAGAAAATTGTCCCCCAAGAGAGAAAGAGAGTAAAAAAAAAAACTTGTGTCTATTGTCCTTTTTCTTTCTTTCCTTTTTCTTTCTTTCCTTTTTCTTTCTTTCCTTTTTCTTTCTTACCTTTTTTTAATTTCAAAATAAATGAAAATATTTCTTTAACTGGAATACTTAATTCAATTAATCACCTCCTAAGTATTTGTAAATAATTAGTGCTTTCTCAAATTTTGAAATATTTCTAAATATAACAAAATAATAGCTATCAAATTCTAAATTTCTTTTGGTTTTTTAAAATTTATCACCTTATGGATTCAGTCACATTAATCTTTTTTTTCTTTTTCAAATTAATTGATAAAAAGTTAATAAACTATTTGGATGTACTTCTCAAAGTCTCTTCCCAAATGTTTCTCTCTCTCTCTCTCTCTCTCTCTCTCTCTCTCTCTCTCTCTCTCTCTCTCTCTCTCTCTCTCTCTCTCTCTCTCTCTCTCTCTCTCTCTCTCTCTCTCTCTCTCACACACACACACACACACACACACACACACACACACACACACACACACACACACACAATTAATTTTAGATTTCAGCTCCTTGTGACACTTTCATCAAATTTGGAAATTGCATGTATGAAGATTTCCTTTTTAGAAAAATCTATTTTGGTAAAAATAAAAAAGTTCTTCTGTTGCAAATAAAACTAATGAAGGAATATAATAATAATGATACAACAACAACATGGATTTCGGTGATAAATCCTTGGAATGAGTTTATTATTACTTTTTCTTGCCTTTGGTTTTGAAATCAGGATTTAATTATCTACAGACAAGATGACTGACCTTTGATGCAATATTTTTTTCTGCTAGTCACTAAAAAGATGGATTTTTTTCAAAATCTCTTTTATTAAACACTGGTTAATGATTTAAAATATAGAAGTTGATTTAATCATTAAATTTTATTCATCTTTTTATTTATATTTCCTACTTTTTACAAAATTATTCCAGTTAAGGAAAAAAAAATTCTTGCAATAAAAATGTCGCTTGATGTCAGTCTATAGCTATTTATGTATTTGTCTTTTAATCAGAAGAGGAAAAAAAATTGATTGAATGAATTAATAAATTCATTCTTGTGAAGATAACATTGGTTTCTCTTATAAAAAATATTTGATTAATTTCAAAACTATATTATCATTGTGGAATTTTGGGGTTCAGAAAGCATGGCTCAAAGCTTCTATTGAAAGAATTGAATTTTTTTGGCCTAGCATCAGGCAGTTGACTTGACCATTCAACATTTTTGGTGGCATATGTATATGACTCATCCTGGCATCTTGAGGGTGTATGACAACACAACTTTCTCTGCCAATCAACACTCAGCCCTTCTGGAAATAGCCAGGTTAAGGAGGGAATCACCACCAGCCAATCACTCTCTTTAAATTTGTTATCATGAGGACCATGCAAGGCCTAATGCCAAAGAGGCTTGGGCAATTTTTCAAGGTATTGCTGTTAAACCCACTTTAAATCTTGACTTTGTGCCACATTCAGCAGTGATGTGTATGCACTGAAAAAGAAATATTTAAGAAGATAAAAAACTCATGAGATGGAGTAGAATATTACTGTTTTCATGACATTGTTGCTCCTGGACTAAATTCCTGTCCTTGCAAGAAGAGTGAATACATTCAGATTCAAACCCAACTTTTTACCACTGATTCCAGAGACAACAAATTCATAGCTGCATCCGGGTACTAAACCTCAAAGTCAAAAAATACTTTCATCTAAATAAAACAGCCATACACCAAGGCCCCTTTTTGTAGTGAAGTGTTGTCTCTCTTATGATTCCATTTTCTCTCTAGAATTTTAGGGCTATTTACACTTTTTATGTAAATTAATAATAATGAATACTCTTGCATTTTTTTACATGTCTTTGGGAACTTACACGTTTTTTTTAACACCCATGTGCAAATATTGTTTCTCTTTGAAAGTCTGTGTTTACCTTTCAGTGTTAATTGGATTTCTATTGTGTTATTTGTAATGGAAAAGAAATATTTTGATTTTTTACAAATGTGCATGAATGTAATTGCCTTTTCATTATTTCATAAAATCTTATTAGCCTAAAATTTCATATTTTCCCCACACAATGCACTAATATTGTGTATGCCCAGAATAACCTGTAACAGCTTTTTTTTTTTTGCAATAAACTTTCTATAATTCTTCACCTGTGTCTTCCATGTCATGTGTGCCACTATCGTTACACCCATAGTTCCCATACTCTCTACAAATATGGTCAAACAGTTTGTTTTAAAAAAATCTTATACATTTGAAAATGGTTTTTCTGATTGATTATAAACTTTTGTTCTTAACCAGTGGTGTTAATTAATGATCCCTGTGTATGATAATGATGTCTATTGCCAACAAATATGTCGTGTTAAATATGATACTGAGGTTCAAATCAGGCTCCTGAAAGGTTAAGCCAGTGACAATGTTTCAGCTTAATTCACATTTACTTAAAAGAATCAAATGCCAGGAAATATCATGTTTTCAGAAATAAAAATTATTTTTATTCAAACTCTGAAAACTGCAGATTAAAGAGTCAAAGTGTATTGAATAGTATCAGTCTATATTTCTGAGATGAGGTATTATGTACACTATTTACATTGTTCAGACTCTCATCCTCATCTTTGTGGCCATATTTATCACTTCGTTTCGGCCCTTCAGTATCAGTCTATATTTCTGAGATGAGGTATTATGTACACTATTTACATTGTTTTGACTATTGTCCTCATCTTTGTCGCCATATTTATCACAACATTTCAGCCACATAAATCTCCTGAGCTGACCAAGCATAGAAATAAATACAATATGGGAACCAGTAATAAGGAGTGCCTGAGAAAAGCAATAGTAACAACCAATATTGCAATATGAGCACTGGTAAAAAATGATTGCTGAAGACATTATAATACTCAGAAATTCATACACAGATGTCCTGATGGACCCAAAATTCCCAAATTCTAACCAAATTCTACTAAGAAAGTGAGTCAAACACAACTTTTCAGCTCCTCTTGAAGAAAATAAATTAATTCAATAATAAAAATTTTAGCTTAATTTATGTAATTTTTTCCATTACAAATAGGGTTTTTAAGCAAGTACAGACTTCTATAATGTATTAGTGTTATTGTTGAAGCACATATATTGTAGCTATAGCAGCAGTGGTGAATTTAGAGCAAGATAGTCTGACAGAGCACATCCCTATTTAGGCTTGTTTGAATTCAGAGTTTTCCTTCTCTTAGACTGGTTGTCACCTCAAGGCAAGAGAGCCCAGGCAACAAGAGGAAGAAGATATGGTTTCATATCTTTCCCAAGAGTATTTGTGTGAAAGTGAAAATTAAAAACTTGGAACTCGGCTAACCAATTTCTCTTTCCGAGTTACTGTTATACTTATTAATATGGTACAAGATAAGCTGAAAAAAAATAAAAAACAAGCATTTAGCAAAATTTACTTCAGCAATCATGCACAAACTCTTTAAAATGAAGATATTTAAATATATTCCTATAAAGTCTCTTTTTGAAAGTTTTTCAACATTCCTTTGATGAGAATAAAAATATAAACATTATTTTAGTACAGTCAAACTATGACTAAATTAAAAATGATGAAAATACACTTGGCACCTTTATCGTTATGAAATTTGTTCTTTGTTAAATTTGTTAATGAAATATGTAACAAAAAATGTATGCAGTGAATGTAGAAAAAAACATCAATTTTTAAAATATAGTCTTAATAGTCATTGAAAGTGATTTCTCAAAAGACTATCTAAAAGCTGACATCTCATTAACAAACAGAAATGGATCATCAGTTAGGTTACTGATTATTTAGCTATCTGTCATGTTGTTCGAGTCAGCATGATTTTGTAATTAGCAAAATATAAGTTGTTTTTTTTTTATTTTAAATAGGTTATGAAAATTTCACAACTTATGTACTTGAAATATGACAGGAATTTGTTTTATCATTTATTCTCATCAATTTAAGAATAAAACAAGTTCTTCATTTCACAGATTAAAATGACCTCAGGTTAAAATGTTGAAAAGAGTAAAAAGTTATTCTTTCAAATTATTTTCATCAGTGGCATAGCTCGTGTTTTTGCTGCCCCTCCCCAGAGGGAATGCAATATTACAATGCACATTAGCCCCTTAAAGATTACATATATATATATATATATATATATATATATATATATATATATATATATAAAATGAACAATGAAATTATACATACACCCATCATTTTTTAATATTTTTATCCATTTCTCAGAATCTAATGCCCGTATGATGCCAGGTATTTTATATCTTAATAAGCACTCAAAAAGGAATATATATTTATTATGTATTTGATACATAATTGTGGCACAAGGCCAATGGGGGGAAGTGGGTTAAGGATGGTCATCAGTAACTATCTTAGTTAACTGGATTCACAACCCATTCATTTAATACAATATACGCAGTCATCACAAGAATTTATCCATTGCCATTCACTCCTATGTATACCACAATACCACATATTCACAGGGAACCTACAAAAATTATTGAATTTATGCTATTGTTTGTTTATTTTCTGGAAACTCACCACAGATCAACTGTGCCACCCAGGGAAGACCACTCTCTCCACCCCTCTAACTACGCTACTAATTTTCATAGACTTTACATTACTAAAAGTTCTCATTTCTATAATTAAAAAATTGTTTTTATTTTCTTTCCTCTAATCACAAGAATTTTATTTTTTGTAGATCTATGAAATGATATATAAAATTATAAGAACGCAGAGAAAAGAATGCAGATGTAGACAGAGCCAAAGATTTGTTAAATGAGAAAATGTTCAATGTAAAATAAATAAATAATTTTTTCCAAAGTAAATATTTTTAAATATTTTTCAAACATTTCAAAATACTGATTATGTTCTTGTATACAGCAAAAGAAAATATGTCCTAGACCATTATGTAAATTATGTGTGTCTAGAAATTTTGGATAGAAACCTTGTTTTTTGTTTCTCTAAATGAGAGACACAAGATTTTCTACCCTTGAGAAAAGCTGATAAATGGATGAACATAAACAGATCCAAAAATAATTTACTTTTAAAACACTTTTTGAGAAACAAATCTTTCAAAAACTACCAAATTCTTTTTGTCTGAATTTCTCAGATGATGCATTGTTACTTTCAGAGATTGATTTTTTTTTTCAAATCAGTTTTCTTGTCTTTATCTCAATATGTTGTCTGCTTTACACTCTGACCTTTCTTAAGTTACCCAGGACATTTTATTTGATAATTAAAAAAGCTTATGCCTTCCTCATAAACTCTTGGCAAAGGCAAAACTGAGATTTTTTTAAGTCTTTGAAAAACTTTTAGATTGTGTTCTTCAAGTTCCAGGTACTTTATTATTTCAGTCTTTCATTTTAAATATATTATAAAATAAAATATTAACTTTAATTATTACAAATTTTATGAAATTCAAAACATATTTAAGTGTCAGAGGTGATCAAAGTATTGCTCTAATTAATGTCAAAAGATGTTATTTTTGACCAAAGTCCTTCGAAATTTATATCAAATATGATTAAATTTTGCTTTTACATATATTTGTTTTTATTGATTGCTAGACATCTGATGAATTCAGAGTTTATTAAATAGTCCCCAAATACGACTTAGTATCAGTCTGACATTAATGAGGCTAAATTAAAAAAAAAACTGACTTAAAGTTTTTTTAATCTTTCTTTTTTTGTCTTTATCATTTCTGTTTTTATGCATCAGAAATTGAAACTGAAATTTCATTTTAATTTCATATTTTGCTGTTACCAAGAGTGACACAAGCTCACCAAAAGAAACCTTTTGTCGGATGAACAAATGTAATTCAGCCATTCATCAGGCCACAATTCTGATCAATATTCTACTAGAATAAAATTTTTTAAAAAGGCAATGTTTCATATCAAAAACACTTTAATGACTCTTTTTGTCTCTACCTTTGGCAAAATATCTTTTCATTGTATTTTTCTTTTTCTCATAGCATTTTGGCTGATTCGTTCTACAGCCTGCAGCATGTGAAATATTTGTTTAAAGTACGTCATTATATTTCTGCTCTTTGAATTACATTCAACTAAGGAAAAATAATTTCTCAGTTTGTTGTATATATAGCATGTAAAAATATTCTGTTTTTTTTTTTTCTTCAATGTGAATAAAGATATCAAGTTTTACTGATTAAATTTATTTCCCTCTTAAATCAAAGCAAGGGATTATCTATTTCAGTCCAAATGTTTTCCCAATATAGAGAAAATCAGTTCCTTTGCACTTTCTATAAACTGAAAATTCTCAAAGAAATTTACCTATATTCATCTCTTTTCCAGCCAAATGTGTGTTTGCTTGCAACAACATATAAAAATTATTGTCTATTTGAATTGAATTTATTGAATAAAGAAGGATGACATACTTTGAAATTATTGATTTATTTTGTGATTTTCCATCAAGAGACTTCTTCGATTTCATCCAGTAGAAATTGGGCTGACAAAAATATTAAGAAAAAAAATAAGCAAATACAGTTATCTTTGTTTCATATTATTGTTTTATTTTTTCATTAGAAATTAGAGTTGAAAGAGAATGTGTACAATTTATTACAAGATTGTAAAACCCTAAATCAAATAAGAAAACATGTCAAATGTCCTTTAATAAACAACAATGAGGAAACTCAAAGGAAATATGCAGCAATGAAAACCAATTTTCAACCTTTCAAATGCCATGATACTCTCGACAAGTAAAGACTGGATGGCTGCTGAAGGAAACTACTTTCACAGTTTGAAACATCAACATGGAAGAGGTGGTGTAATATTTTGAGGTGGAATTATAGGGGGTCAAGTGGTGAACCCATGGTAAGTTCTAGATGATGCTAAGGTGACAGTTCAGCTGTACATGTTTTGAAGGTATGTGTGCAACAATGCTTCAAGTGACCAACTCATTTCAGAAAGATGATGATTTCTATACAAAGGAAATGAATATCAAAATAAAACACCTTTCAAGGACATTTGTTTGATGAAGTCACTGACTCGATCATCCAATCTTAAACCAATTGACAATAATTCTGAAGAAGGTTAACATTGTCAGGGAGCAATTTACCAGCAAACAAAATGAATAAATGAACAACTTTTAAAACTAGTTTCAGAATATGAAACACATATCACATTAATGTTATCTTTATGACTTTTTGTCTTTACAATGAAAACTATTTGCAATTATTTGTTTATCAATGCAAACTTCTGTAATTATAATTTTAAAAATGTATTCCTTTTTGGAAGTTTAGTAAGTTGTCTAAAAATATGCAACTTGGAGAATCTGATAGAATTCATAAAATTGTTACCATTTTGTAAAAATGACATGTAGTCTTCCGTAATTTATAGATATTATCTGAAATAGATTTTACACTAATAATGTTCAGGAGAACATTATTAGTGTAAATATTTCATTAGTAGTGTAAATATTTCTGTGAAAATTGCTTTATTATTATTTACATTATTTCTACTTGGACTTATCTTTGTTGTTAGTATCAAAACATTTTGGTTGTTGTACCTTTCAAACTGGTGTTGGTCAATCAGGGTAACCTTCAGAGAATTTTGAACTAAGCCATTTATTTTTAATCTATATGGGTAGACTATCCTCTTTCTGTTGATTATGTTGACGGACATCTTGTCTAGTTCTTATGTTTAGTATTACTCACTTATTGCTCGTCCTGTTTCCACTGAATGCAAGTAACTCTACTTGGCTCAGATATGGAATTCACATTGACTCGATTACCAAATTCATAAACCAATGATTTAAGTCTAGTTCTTATTTAGTACTGTTCAGTTATTGCTTACCCTATTTCTATTGAGCCGAAGTTTACACTACCTGAATCAGGGATTGAACACCCAATTACCATGTGAGCAAATTCACAAACCAACAGCTTTAATACATATTGTTGAGTGATGAGTGTAAAAGCTTGTGAATTCATTATGACCTATATTGGCAGGGGGTTGATAACATGTCAATCACAGGTTGGTGGGAAGGGAGTAAGGAGGCAACTTTTCTTTTTCTTTTTTTATTCTTGTCAGGATGGCAACTGATGCCTATTGTTATTGGCTGTCCGTCTGTTTGACCCTTTTTAATTCTCAGTCTATTTTTTGACTTTGGCACAATGACATCTGTTTAGAAAAACAGAAAAGTTGACCGAGTTCAAATTTCAACAAATGGGAAACACTTGAATTCTCTCATCTCTCTTCACTCCATCAGCATATGAGTTGATGATATCTATCTTCATGATCAAATGGCTGACTGACATGAATAGAACTGAATATATAAGTATATATATATAAGTACACACACACACACACACACACACATATATATATATATATATATATATATATATATATGTCATTCACAGACAGTACTGTTTCGCTGTATCACAGCTCCTCATTGCAATAGGTAGAAATGTTGCCCAGCACAAGAGCAGAACATGCCAATATCAGCTAATGAGATGAAATAATGAGACAGGCAATGGAAAAATGCTATATGTCGTTGTATACATAAGAAGGGTATGAATATCTCAAGTCAGTATTTCTCAGGAAAGAATAAAAAGTCGACTGGGTTGTATTTTTGTATATTGAGAGTTGGGGGTCAAGATATCCCGCCTGTGGTTGATTTCTGACAGAATTTCCTCTTTAGCTGAGAAGGATTATTTGAAATTTGGAAAAGTCGATCAATAAGATTAATCAACACAAAGTGTTTGTTGTCTTTAATAACATTTGCCTTAAAGAATATTTTCTGCCTAAATACATACACAATATGCATTGGTTGCCCAGCGTAATTAGACTGACCACAATTTCGACATAAAATATGCTAAGAAGAAAACAATTCACTACAATGTAAATGTCTAGAGAGTACTTTGATCACAACGTCATCTGCAATAAATTTGCGCCCTGGCTCTTACAACATTTCACCATTCCTAGCAGAACTTCTATTATCACACTGTGGGATATCGACTAACAAAAAGAAAAAGAAAAAGAGTCTAAATGAATTCAGCTAGATATAAAAAAAAATTCTAAAATCTCCAGTATCCCACATTTGTGTACATGTGTTGTCATAGTAGTATACCAAATTTAGTCCAATGAAGGATGAAAGGTGTCACAAGTAAACTTTTTCCAATTTCTCATATATTTTGCCCAATTCTCATATATTTTGTTCTAGATATATAAAAATATACATCTTTATCTCACACACACACGCACACACACACATACATATACATATATGTGCGTGTGTGTGTGTGAGAGATAAAGATGTATATTTTTATATATCTAGAACAAAATATATGAGAATTGGGCAAAATATATGAGAAATTGGAAAAAGTTTACTTGTGACACCTTTCATCCTTCAGAAGTTCTAAATAAGAAGGACTAAATTTGGTATACTGCTATGACTACTATATATATGCAGGGTGTATCAGAAATACATTTACAAACTTTGGGCATGGGGTCCTCACACTAAAACAAGGAAAAAAGTCCATATAAACATATGTCCACAAATCCTTTGTTTTTGAGTTATTAAGTTTAAAGTTTAAGGTAGATGCTGCTAAGGGTACAATCTATGATAGAATCCAAAAATACTTTTCCTGACACCAAAACAAGGCCAAATGTCCATGTAAACCTATGCCCAAAAGGCCGTCATTGTGCATCAACACAACAACTCATAACAAATGTTCAAAATGTCCTCTGTTTGCTTAAAAAAAAATATTTTTTATATTTTTATACTCAGGAGTCTATCTTATCAGCAGGTGAATAATATTGGGGTTACTGCATTGGCATTTTGTGAACTGGATCTTGACTGTGCAGTAGCCTCCAGTGAGGCCTCTCTTTGCTTGGACGAACTGTACTGTGTATACTTACATAAATCACTTGGAGTGTTGCTGTCTCGATTCTTCATGAGCAAAAATAATAGTAGAGCAAAATCCAAACCATCTAGACAAAAAGTAGATCAAATTTACCCAACTCCTACACTAACATAAGGGGGCTTTGTTCCAGTTACCTAAAAGTTGAATTCTATCTTCAAATGGTTAAATTTGACTTCATGTTCATAAATGAAACTGGACTCAACCATTCTATTTCAGTTCAAGAATTCACAATCCTTGGTTAATTTCCCCTATTCACAAAGAAAGAGATGACCACAGGCTTGGGGCCTATATGAAGGATGGTCTCCCCAGTGGCAGAAACTCTCAAAACAAGGACCTTAATTTCCCATTCATGTGCTTTCAGGTGACAATTGTTCACAGTATGTCCATCACTGTTAATCACTCTCCAAATGATGGCATTGCCATGTTTGAGCGAATAGCAGAGAAGCTTAATGATATTTCCTTTGATCATCTCTTATCTAGTATTCATAGTTGTGGCCATTTCAATGTTCATCACAAGGAGTGGTTAGTTCCCTCAAACATAACTAGTGAAAAATGTGAATACTATCATGACTTCTTCATCATTTACAAGATGACCTAAAGTGTAGATAAGCCTATTTGGGGAACAGTTTCAGATCTTAAATTTGCAGAAGCACATTTCTCACTGTCTTAAAAAAAAAAAATCCAGAAGCGCCTTCCTCATTTATGAATAGATTCTCTCCATCATGGAAAATTTTATCCCCCACAAAAAAATACCAGCAAAAGCCAAATATGCAACCTTGGTTCACTCTTGATTCTGCTGTGGCCATAACTCACAACTCCTAATCCCATCCCCATCAAACGGAATGGTGTAGTAGAATTCTTGTTGCATTCAGAAATGTCTCCAGCCACTAAAAGAGAGTCCTGGGAAATGCAAAGATCAGTTATGTGCAAGCAGTTCAAACCAAACTGGAAAACAAAAAAAATTAATCCTGGAAAGTCGTAAATACAATTCTCAGTAGAAGAAAACTATCAATGCCTTCCATTCTAAACGACCCTCAGGTTATTTTATTCTCATCAGTTGTCCTTGTAGCTATGTAAATTATTACACATTGGGAGTAATAAGCAAAGTGAAATGTTGACAAAGGAATGAAAAAACTTATTACTTAACTGTGGCAGTATTTCACCAGTGATAAGCAGGTTGAGCCATCATTTCCCAAGCTGTCAGTGATGCGGATAGACATCTGTCTAATTTAGTTGTTTGAAACTCAGTGTGTCTAGCTTTATTTTCCAGCTCATACAAGGTGGTTATGTGAGACTTTTATTAATTACTTTTTTTTAATCTCTACAGATGGATTAAGAGTTGAAGGACTGACTGGGCTGAAGCCAGTGCCCTATATTCTAAAATTCCATCACTGATTGTACAATCAAATTTGTATTTGACACTATGAGGGTTGGCTGAAAAGTTCATAGGCTGACCAAGATACTCTCATGGAATGTGACAAAATGAATTTTTCAACACAGACTCCCTTGCATCCTTCACACTTCTTCCATCAGTGTTGCAGCAGTTGGATCCAATTGGTGAAGAGGCTTTCATCTTGTTGGTCAAAAAAGTCATCAACAGCAGATATGATGTCATTATCACTGTGATACTGATTCCCAGCCAAGTGTTTTTTCATGTTGGGAAATAAATGATAGTTAGATTGGGTCAAATCAGAAGAATAGAGAGGGTGAGCCACCAGTTTAAAGCCACAATTAAGCACAGCAGTCATTGAAACCAGGGACTTGTATGCAGGGGCTTTGTCCTGATAAAACAAGACCACTTTTGTCAGTTTTCCTGGGTGTTTGGTGTTGATAGCCTTTTGTAACTGCATTGATGGAGTGGCCCTTTTGACCATAGTCAACAAACACAATGCCTTTTGCATCCCAAAAAGCTTAAGCAATCACTTTCCCTGCAGATGAAATGACATTGGTCTTCTTTGGAGCAGGTGAGCAGGGATGTTTCCACTGCATGGAGTGTCTCTTTGTCTTTGACTCAAAGTGATGAACCCCACACTCATTCTGGGTTAGGAAAAGTTCAAGGAAACCAGCTGGATCTGCCTCAAACAAGGTCAGATTTTCTCATGATGTGCTCAGCCTGGTGCACTTTTGATCAGGTGTCAGATGTGTCACCCAACAAGCAGAAACCTTTGTCTTGCAAACTTCATTGTGCAGAACATTCTCAACCCTCTCACGGGATATGCTAATAGCATTGGCTAATTTGATTTATAGTTAATCACCATGTGGTGAACATGATTATTTTTCTTGGTGGTGGCAATTGCAAGACATCTAGGTCTTGGGTCATCTTCAAGACTCTCCCTTCCCCTTCTAAATTCAGCTGCCCTGTTTAAAAAACTAGAGTGCCATCCCCTAATGTATCAATTGTGTCCACATGAATGTCCTTGTGGACTAAAACCTATGTCCATTTTCAAGAGAAGTTGCTACTAGCTACTTTTGAAGTTGTCTCTGAACATTCAGATATCAGTTTATCTGGAATGAAAGAATGCAGTTATTACTAAGAAGAGTTGAAATTAATGCCCTCGAGATTTCACAGCTTTAGCATCACTCCTTCATAGCCTATGAACTTTTCAGCCCTCTATTATACTAATCATTTTGATGGAAGGACCCCTGTTTGAATTGGACCTGGGACCGCCCCCCTCAAGGTAAGGCTTCAAGAACACCAGAAAGCTGTAACGCGAGGGGAAGTAGAAAAATCAGGCATGGCTGACCACATATGGAGAGAGAAGGGGATCATGTTGAGATCATAGACAGGGAACACCATTGGAAAATTCGTAAACTTAAGGAATCAGCACATATGCTAGGCCACAAAAATCTCCTGAGTCGACCAAGCATATAAATAAATACAATATGGGAACCAGTAATAAGGAGTGCCAGAGAAAAGCAATGATAACAAAAGTTGCAATATGAGATCTGGTAAAAACATGCAATGATAACAGCAAAATTGCAATATGAGCACTGGTAAAAATTGTTACTGAAAACATTAGGTTTATAATACCCAGATGTCCTCAAGGCACATGGCACAGTGGATAAAGGCGTTGGTTAGACAGACCCAAAGAGTGTGAGTTCAATACCCGGTTAAGGCAGTGGAGAACTTTCAGAGGGAAAATTAGTAGGAGATAACTGATAACTGACATCCATCAAACATGGCACGTGGAACAGTCTACCCCAGTGATCGAAATAAAGGGTTCAGTTCGAAATTCCAACCACCTGAAGAAGGCCGAAACGTTGTGACAAATATGGCGACAAAGATGAGGACAATAGTCCGACTAATGTAAATACTGTACATAATACCTCATCTCAGAAATATAGACAGACTCTGGGACCTCATATTAACGTAATCTATCTCTCATAGAACTACAAGGACACTACTTTTGTCTGAATCCGTGGGATGATGAGTTATCATTATTTTTCATGTGGACTATTAAATAAAGGGTTTATTCTGAATGTGACTCGGTTTGACAAGCATCTGATGAAGACTGAGGGGCACAATGACTGAAACATTGTTATAATAACAGCAAAGATTAGGACAATAGTCCGTATGTAAATAATGCCAATAAAAGAAATTGTTGGTAACAAGCCGAAAGAAACAGCTTAATTTTGGGGATACATGATAAGGAAAGAAGATTTAGTGAATTTAACACTCACAATTCATGTCGAAAGAAAGTGAAACAGAGGAATGTAGCAAGATATTTGATGGGTTTGGACAAATTAACAAAGGAACAAGTAGCACAAAGAAGCATCGTAGATGATCAAGTAATGGGAATGCTGATAGCAAAAAATAAATTGGAAGTTGTGGAGAGTCATGATAGCTCTCGTCTTGAAAGAGTCGGACATACAGAGATATATATTGGCAATATGAAATCTGGAGCTATTTACTTAATCTGTACTGATGAAAACTCATTTATAAAAAAAAATAAAACTTTTCAAAAATATAATTTTTTCGGGTTTTACATATTTAAAAGCAATTCATTTATTTTGAAATGAGACAAAATGCAAATTCACCTTGTGTATAAATGATAATGTTCATATTTTTAAAAATATCGATACACCTTAAAAATACGATATGAAATGAAAATATATTTATTTTAAAATAATTTAAATTGAATGAAAAAACACACCTTTTTAAACATTTTAAATAATTTAATGTGCTTTTTTTCAATTTATTTCACATTTTTCATAATTACTTGGGAAACTTAATTTTCTAAATTATGTTAAATAAATAACATAAAATAATGCTAAATAACTCCGGCGAAGGGACAGTCATAGTCCCTGGGAGAAGTTCGACAGCGTTAGTTCCTACTCTCACCTGTGGCGCCAAATACCTGTTTGCACGCAACAGCGGCCACAATGCGGTAAACCGTATCGACAGACAGACAAACCATGTGAGCGTAGTCGATGGGTCTAAATCCCTCGATAATTTCGGATCTGTCCTATTGCAATTGAAAACTGATTCCTCACGGATCCAGTGACCATGAGGGTGCTGTCAGCGTGTGCTGTGGAGTGCGTCATAGCGAGACCACGTGACACGTAGAAATCTTGGTCATCTACTGCAGCCTGGATATCTGCGGTTGTAACGATTCCTCGTACCACCGAAAAAAAGAAGCTCCACACGCAAATTTACCCATAGTCAACTTAATCATTTATGGGCCGTGGATTAAGCCACTGGGCAACGGTTTTCCCACTATAAGTTCTTCCCGCACTGATCTGTTTTGAAAATCTATCCGGATCCACTGATGAATTGTAAACCAAAATCTTCTTCGGGCCCAAAGGACAACCATGATGATAATAACTGAATCAAATAAATTGTAAAAATGTTATTCAAATAATAAGGAAATAACGATGACGCAACGAGTGATGTATTTTTAAAATAAAATAAAAATTGAATAAAAATAAAAGAAAGAAAGAGACAGTTTATTTTCTAAATACTTTTTTTTTTACCGAAATAATGTCTTTGAAATTTGAAGGAATATGTTTTTGAATGAAAAATATAATTCGAATTAGTTTCAACTTTCAATTAACAAATTTCTTTGTAGGTCAGCTTCGTTAATCCTGAGTTTGCAAAGGTCAGCTATTGAATTTTGAACACTGACCTTAATATCGTTTTTCAAATCAACGGACGGACTAAATAAGTTTTCTTAGAAAAGTGTAGAAGTTCAATGACTGCGCTAAGGTGTCAAAGGTCAACACTTAGTGAGTTCTGTAGCTATACAAAGTCATTATTGAAAGGAGTGATTATCCTGAGAAACAATGTCGTGGGGTGGGAAGAAGCCCAAAGACACACAGAGTTGAATTTTTTGCAATTTCTTCAGGAAAACTGAACTGAAGTTAATATATTGACGGACACTGGGGAATATAGGAGATAAATGAAAAACGACTGATTTATTTTAGAGAATTTTTTTAATGAAGATTTTAAATGTCTTAGAAGATAACGAATTTATCGGAATTTAAAATAAAATGTGTAAAGAAATTTAAATAAAAAACAAAACATCGCATTTTATTTATTTAGGCAAAATAAGGATAATGATAGCCGTTTCCTTATAAGGAAACATTCAACATTCATTGAACGAGCAGCCAGTACCACTGTTAGTTGAAATTTCTAAAATCTTTCTCTTAAAATAATTTAAAAAATATTATTGAACGTCAACATAATTATGTTTATCCCTTTTTTTGTTAGCACGGCCGTCATTTCTTGGTAATTCCGTATAAATAATGGACTATGCGCCGAAAGGGGGGAAAATTTGTTTGTTTGTTTGTTTGCTTGTTTGTTTGCTTGTTTGAAAGAAAGAAAGAAAGAAAGAAAGAAAGAAAGAAAGCGAGCAAGCAAGCAAGAAAGAAAGCTAGCAAGCAAGCAAGAAAGCAAGCAAGCAAGCAAGAAAGAAAGAAAGAAAGGAAGAAAGAAAGATTGATTGATTGATTGATTAAGCCGGTAAGAACAGGCACTTACACTTTGATCTCAGTCAAAGGCTGAGAAAGTAGTAAAAGTAATTCATCCAGATTGGAAACTACCATTCACTTTAGAAATTAGAACACAAATGAGTGACAAATATAGGAATAATTAAGCCCATTAGACTAAAGAACCAACTGACGGGGTTAGCTCTCTTGTCACAGTAGAAAAACTGAACAGGAAATTACGTTTATGCTTGAACCCAAAGGACCTAAACAAGGCAATAAAAAGGAAACATTTTAAACTCCCCACAGCGGAGGAAACTTTGCAGAGATGTACAATAATCCCAAATACTTCACAAAGCAAGATGTCTCAAACAGATATTGGCAGATTAAAGTCAATGAAGAAAAGCTCATGGCTTTTAACTTTTAACACACATTATGAACGATTTTGCTACACTCGTGTTTTACCCTCTATGGAATCCACGCTGCTAGCAAAGTATTCCAAAAATCAGTCGCCAAAATTATTGAATGAATGGAGGGAACAAAAAACTTTCAAGATTATATAATAAACTGGCCTAATACCCTAGAGGAGCACATAACAAGATTGAGACTCGTCTTTGATCAACTTTGCAAACAGGGTCTGAAAATAAATAAAAATAAATGTAATTTTGCCAAATCACAAATAACTAGTGAAGGATTAAAACCAGACCCATCCAAAATGGAAACCGTCAGCAACGTGCCTCTCCCAAAATGTAAGCAAGACTTACAGAGATTGTCAGGAATGACCAACTATCTATGGAAATTTCTCCAGAACTATTCAGAGGTTATACTCTTACGTCAACTCTTACAGAAAGACATAATATGGTCATTCCAGACACCCTAGATTGAAGCAATAAAATATCTATAAAAAAAAAGATAGTTAAGCAACACTGCAATTCTACAACCCTCAGTTACCAACTAAAATCACTACAGATACCGGCAAACAAGGACTAGGAGCTGTAATGGAACAGGTGCATAACGGAAAATGGTTACCCATATCATTCACATCAAGGGTAAAAACTCCTACAGAACAGAACTACTGTCACTTGAAAGTGAAGCATTGAGCATTGTATTTGCTTGCAAAAATACCACCGATTCATATATGGTACCGATTTTGTGATTGAAGACAATCACAAACCACTCAAATAGATATTCCTAAAATCTCTAAGAATCCAAAGATTTTTATTAGCCTCACAACCATATGACTTTCAATTCAACTACATAAAATGTCATGACACAGTCACTGCAGGCATTTTATCTCATGCATATCTCAAACACACATGCTCGGAAATATTTGAGACAGACATGGCAATATATATTCAAAATAAATAAATATCCAATGTCTGACGACAAACGCAATGTATATAGAGAAGCTGTGGAATCATCCACGTCATCCTTCACCCCTACTAGCAGAACAATCCATTTTTACACCCACACACACCTGTTATCCAATCAGAACACTAATTTCAACAACTCTGTTTCTCATTGGTTAACAGCCTAAAATGCACGTGAAAAAATCTCTTTGGCGCTCAAATTTCTTGAGCCTATTTTTCTAGCTAAAAACATATACAAAGAAAAAACTTAACTGCTTAGTCAGTCAGATTCCAGCATCCAGAGAGACGCCAAAACAAATTCATGCAATTCAAAATCTTCATCTTCCCGCGCAAATCAAACTCTGATTCATCAACTATTTGGCATAATCTTTCTCTCTCTGTCAAACAAAAAAACTTTACAAACTTGAATTATTATACTTCAAAAGTGACATTTTCCATCACTACTAAACAAGTATTAATAACTCAAAACATTTCATACAAACACAACTAAGGGTACGCAACTTCGGTTGACTAGAAAAACAATTGTACAATTAAACACTTGCATAATACAACAACTATTTATTTTTTTAACAAAATCTTATTGACACATTCAAAAACGTTTTCTAACGTGCTAAAAACCAACACACCAGATACAATACATCAGCACAAAACATTTAACAGTTTTTTAACACATTTGTATATATTCTAATTGTATATAAACCATTATTGTTTGCATTCAATTTGCCTTGGTTTTCTTAAACTTTGTTTTACATGACTTGTTCAAAAATTAATGAATATTGTTGAGGATTGAATTTTATTGAACACCCCTTCACAAATATTTTTCCTTCTGATTATTTTTTAACATACATATTCACTAATCCCCAACAAAATTGGTAACCCCGACGTTTGAACAGGCAAAACCACCAACAAAAATGGCGACCACCGACATTTGAACAGAAAAAAAACAAAAAACCCACCAACGAAATTTGCAGCGGAAACGTTCAAAAAAGAGAATATTTTTAATCACAGCACAACCAGATTTCATTTTTTTCCTTTCTCATAAAAGGAGCGAAGAGCTACTGTTTTTCCTTTCAAGTTACTACCTGTTCAACAGAAGCAGCAGTTAGACTGGAAGTGTCAGCATATAATCCCAATGTACAGACATAGTTCCTACAACTGGACGCAATATTTCAAGCGTGGCATATCACATCTCAACAATCAAAATTTGCCTCGGTAGTCGAGAAGTTACCCGCAGAAGTCGCTGCAGAGGTAGCTGATATACTAGCCAACCTGCCAACAGACAAACCCTATGAAACATTAAAACAAGCTATATTACATCGAACCGGATTTTCAGAAGAACGCAAAATTAGAGACCTACTAACCAACTTAACTATAGGCGACAGCAAGCCATCCCAGTTATTACGTCGAATGCAGTCATTGCTTGGTAACAACAGCATATCCGATACTGTCCTCAAACAAATGTGGTTAGACAAGCTTCAACCCGACATAGTTCGAATTCTAGCCGCCTTAACGGATGAGGTTGATATTCAAAAATTGGCTACAATCGCCGACAAAGTAGCTGACACCGCTCCGACTCGACACATTTCTTCTACAACTACATCAAATGACCTCATGTCGGATCTTAATCAGAAACTACAATTTTTTTCATCTGAATTACAAAAGATTTCTCTACGGCTCGACGAAGTACAAAACACGCCGAGAAGTTGTGGCAACTCGCAACTCTATTGCCCGACATGACCACCGTAGACCACGCTCAGCGTCGCGTCGCCGACATCACCATCATGATCATCACCGCCGTCAGCATGGTAACTGCTGGTACCATGAGGTGTTTGGCGCGCGCGCAAAAAAAAAAAAAATGCCAACCGCCATGTGCTTACAAGAATACATCTTCAACTAACGTTCAGGGAAACGAATTTTCTGGCACCCAGTAAAGGCGTTGGATGCCAGACCTAATAACGCAAACCGCCTTTTCTAAATTCGTGATAAGAACAGTCATCTAAATTTCTTAATCGATACCGGCGCATAGATTAGATGTGATACCACTCAAATACTGCGATAAGTCAACAGTCAACACTAACCAAGCAAGCCTCGTTGAAATTGCAAGCAGCAAATGGCACATCTATTACTACTTACGGTGAACGCATTTTGTCATTAAATATCGGTTTAAGAAGAGAATTCACATGGACCTTCACGGTAGCTAATGTTCAAATGCCAATTCTCGGTGCGGATTTTCTCACCCACTATAATTTGTCCGTTGAACTAGCTTCACGCACGCTGACAGACACAAGCACTAATTTAAAACGCTGTGGTTTTATTTCAAAACATGTGACACTAGGTTTAACCGCCGTGGTACCAAGAGCAAATGGCTACGAGGATTTGCTATGTAAATACCAACCTTTACTGTCACCATTCACTTACGCGGAACCAATCAAACATAATGCCACGCACTCGATAAAGACAACAGGATCTCCAGTTTATTCCCAGCCTCGCCGTCTCCACCCCAACAAATTACGGATAGCTAGAGACGAATTTAATAACATGCTTAAATTGGGAATAATTCGCCCATCGGCCAGTCCTTATGCCACGCCGCTTCATATGGTACCTAAGGCAGATTCTCTCAACTGGCGTCCGTGTGGTGATTACAGACTTCTCGACGCACAAACAATTCCGGATTATTATCCAATCCCTAAATAAAATATTTTGCTTTATCCCTGGAAGGTGCCAAAGTCTTCACTAAATTAGACCTGCGAAAGGCTTTTTACCAGATCCCTATAGAAGAATCTGATATCCCAAAAACTGCAGTAACAACTCCTTTTGGACTGTTCGAATTTACTAGAATGCCTTTTGGCTTGCGTAATGCATGCAGCCCAGTCGTTCCAGAGACTCATCGACGAAGTCCTCCGTGGACTACCTTACACTTAACTTATGCCTACATCGATGATGTTTTAATAGCCAGCAAGTCGCACAAGGAACAACATGAGCACTTACAAACTGTCTTTCAACGTCTGCAACACTATGGTCTCAAGTTAAACATTGATAAGTGCATATTTGCCGTCCCAAGCTTAACCTTTCTCGGTCATAACATTGACGAACATGGCTTAACTCCCTTAGACCAGAAAGTAAACACAATAACAAATTTCCCACCACCCTCCACCTTACGACAACTCCGAAGGTTTTTCGGGATGGTCAATTATTACCGCCAATTTATTCCTGATTGTGCTTCAATCCTGTTACCTTTGACTAATATATTGTCTAGACACAAGAAAAAAAATTCGAAGATTTCTTTATCACCTGAAGAAATGAACTCCTTTAATTCTGCAAAAGACGCGTTGCAAAAACGTACAAAGTTGTCTTATATCACTTCATCAGACGATGCCAAGCTGACCTTATATACTGATGCATCTTCTGACACCGTAGGCGCTGTCTTACACCAAGTAATACATGGAACAGAGAAACTGTTATCGTTTTTCTCTCTCAAGCTCAACTCCGCACAAAAGAAGTATAGTACCTTCTCGCGGGAGTTACTTGCAATAGCAATTCGGCACTATCGTCACATTTTGGAAGGTCGTGAATTTACAATATTCACTGACCATAAACCGTTGACATATGCCCTACACTCCAAATCAGACAGACACAGTCCTCGCGACGTCCGTTATATGGACTATATAAGCCAATTCACTTCTGACATTCGCTATGTAAAAGGGACAAATACCACCGTCGCAGACACATTGTCTCGTGCAACACTCAGTCCAGTACAAACCGCTACAATCAACTTTGACACACTTGCAGAAGAGCAGCTTAGCGAACACCACACGAAGTGGAAGAACGATAACATTTCCCCTTAGATACAGAGAATAATAATATTGAAAAAAAAATCAAAAGGGGAACATGCTATATAAGAACCCATGCATAAAGGACATTCACTGCTTTACGTCACAGTTGCTGCTGCTGCTGCTGCTAGTGATTTAAGCCTAAAGGAGTGGAGACTAAAAAACCTTGGACATGATACACGTATTTGTCCTATCTTCTTTCTTCAGTTTACTCAAGTATTTTCATACTGTGTCATCTTTCTTTCTTTTAGGTGCCATGTCCTTTCAGGACGTAGGCGATCATGGCTCTCCACCTCCTCCCTCTATTCCTTGCAGTTCTCAACAAGTTCCTTCCCTCTGCTACCTCCCCCAGACCACGTTCTATCATCCACTTGCTTAAACCCGCCAGGTATGTCATGCATTGTTTCCCCTTGTCTCTCTTTCCCTCTATTCGACCCGTGAGTATCAGATTCTCCAGGCCTTCCTTCCTCATTATGTGCCCCAGAAGTTCCTAACAAGAAATGTTTTTCTATTTTTAAATACGTTTGAAGACTAGAAAAATGCCATGTTCGATTGTGAATATATTTTAAAAGAATTTTATTTATTTTTTCCTTTCTGAACTGTGAAACTCTCTGTGGCCAAACAGCTAAAGCACATCTGTTCAGAGGAAGTTTTCTCCTAAATTATCATTGTGATGGGGATATTACCGTTGCTTATTGTCGAGTAAATTGCACAGTAACGTTAGAACCTGTATTCTGCCAGCCATCATAGAACAGTAGAAATATGATGGTGAAATCAGTTTAAACACAAGTTCTCACTCTTACAAAATACACCAGTTTTGTGTAGCATTTCGTTGAGTGTTCTCAGACCTTTCCTTACTTTACAGACATTTTCAAAACATGTCGCACTTAGAATTTATTTCTACGACAAATCTAATGAAATCAAGATAATTTTCCGTCTGCGATGGACAAGAACAAACAAGTTGCCAACAATACAATATCAACAGATATGCAATAAATAGAAATCACACTATTTGTACCTCCATCAGCATTGACATTATTGGCTCTCTACCGCCCACTACTACCCACGAAAGACCCTGTAGGTTCTGTATTGATAGAGATGTAGCGGACCGTGGGAGTGAAGATGTGAAGAGATATCAGAAGGTTAAACTTTCCTGCTGGCGGGTCCAGCTACATGAGAATGTCGGACTTTAATTAAGTCCAAAGAAAACAAACAAGACCGATATATATGGGTAAACAAATATATATTAATAACAAAACAAGTTAAACAAAGACATGGACTGTTACATAGAGTTTGTATGGAGAAATTATGTGTGTGTGTTGTAAGTGTTCGTACGTACGTGTATTGTTCTTAGCGCGTTCCCAGAATTTGGGAAACGCTGTAACTGTGAGAGGTCACATATTGGTGTAAGTGTAAAAAGAGAGATTTTACCTCGTCTCCACGCGAGGTGACGGCCCAAGGCCTGAGTCGGAAAAGAGAGAGAGAGAGGCGAAGGGTCAGCCAGTATTTATAGCCATTAGAGAGAGAGACCCCTGTTGAAAGATTAAGGGACTGAGGAGGAGCTAACTGCGATAGAGAGACGAAATGGATCGAGACGACTCCTTTGTCGACCGCAACTGTCGTAACCACATTTCTGAATTTTGGAATCTCATACCTTGATGTTTCATTAGCCGTGTGATCTGCACACACACACACACACACACACACACACACACGCACACACACACACTTATTCACTCAAGAAACAACGCTGGTTCCCTCGATTTTGCAAATTTCAAAAATATTGCACTGAATTCTTTTTTCCTGCGTAATAAAGAACCATGCCAAACGACAAAAACGAAAAATAATGGACCAGTTAAAAAATCGTTCTAATTTGGTGTTGGAAAGCCATAAGACCTGAACCTCTGAAAATAAATATAAACGAGGGCCGGCAACGAACGATTTAATTATGCACTTGCTTTCAGCTGGATTTCGTTAGCGACTACCGGTGACTTCAAAGGAATTGTCTTCAATCGTCTACCATGTTTCCACAGAGCAAGATTACAGTTGAAAATGCAACGGATTCCTCTCTTCCCCTCTGTCGTTTCACGCACATACATACAGAGTTTTATCTAAACTAAGACATGAAAGGAATATTCATTTCATTCAAAACCTTTCTTTATTAACCAACTTAAGTTTCTTTTCTTTTTTTTTGGATCTCAATTGTCTTGTTTTTTTTAACCATGAATATAAAATTATTGTTATTATTGTTATTGTTATTATTCTGTTCATCCATTGAAATGGTAGAAACTTTTACCGAATTTTGTTAAAGGACTTACGAACCCCAAAATAAATATCAACTTTTTGATCCCTACACACAGAGTCATAGTTAGAGATAACCAGTTTGAGAGTGAACTATTTAAGGAATTATCTTCAATAAGATTTTAAAGATTGAGGATTATAGCATTTCACCTTCAAACATATATTTTATTGTAATGATAATAATGTATCAAGACAGTTAATCATAATTAGTAGGCAAAATTAGTTAAATGCTTTACCAATAGTAGTATTCCTTTGAATATGAGATGCAAAATTTTTCCCCGGATTTACCTAAACAGGTAATTGATAAAGATTTTCAGAATTACATCAGAAAGACTAAATAAAGAAAGATATGCATACAGTAGATTTAACCTTTATTATTAGAAGGTCAGTTACATTCTACCCTGTAAACATAAAACATGCCTTCACGCATGGACCGTTATGAATTGACAGAGATCACTTGAAGCTTTTTATTCTGGAACATTGAAAGTCATAGGACAAACATTTCATATTATAATCGTCTACAACTGCTAAACAGTTTCCATATAATGTCTAAAATCGATTCCACGTTACAAAATGTACAAATAAATAATAAAAATAAACCCTTTTTCTGTCATGCAAAGAAATAGCCTTAATCATCTGACCAGATCGAAGAATTCCAAAACGAGGCTCTCTCTCTTTCGATTCTCTGCCTTTGCTGGGGTCGGACATCAGCGCATGACTCCGTAAACCTGTGAACACGGACATGAAAACAAGATGGAAAAAGTAACTACAGACTAACCATACCTTCACCTAAACCACAGTATCCATCTTTGTTATGATACTAGCTGTCATGCCATAAACCCCGACTTCGCCTATTTGTAAAATCCTACTGTAATGAAGAAATTAGTACAGTCTCTTAAACAATCACTTCATGGACTTTTATTAAAGTAGAGAATCAATTGTTGTGAATATGTTGCAAATATCACATTAATCATTCCACAAATACACTGAAAAAACATTGCTACAGTATTAACTCGTATTAGTTGGAATACATTTTGTTTGTATCTTATCTTAAGATATTGTCTCCAGTTTTTTGTCTGTTCACTGATGATCTTTTATTTTTCCCAGTCAGAAATGTCGCTTTCCCACTTTTATCTTATTACCTCCTATTTCTCTGTTGTGGGATCTTAACGGATAATTACTTTATACCCTTGATACTCCCACTACACATTTCATTTTTACAAATTACACGCATATAGCACACACCGAAGTTCCTGATGCACTTACACACATGCACATATCAAGAGAACTTTTCTCAAATATAAACATTATAAAAATGTAAAAATCCATGCTAGATTTTCAAAATACAATATTATCATTATTTCAGTACACAATAAAATATAATAAATGTTATCCTAAGCTCTGCTTTTAGATGGGGGTGTATTTTGGGAAATAAAAATGAAACATGTTAAATTTATAAACTTTTCGTATTTGTTCCTTATCCTATCGCGCGCGTACACACACACACACACATATACATACATATATATATATATGATATGTTTAACGTTCTTTTTATAGATACAAGTATTTTTAAGTAAATGCTCTGTTTATAATAAACAGTATTAAATAACATTTACCGACCTGAATGTCCGAGAAATTTTCATAATTTATTATAAACAGAGCATTTACTTAAAAATACTTCTATCTATAAAAAGAACGTTAAACATATCAAAAATGTATATATATATATATATATATATATATATATATATATATATATATATATATATATACATATATATATATATATAAAATTCAATTCCTAAAAGAAACATTGAGTTTTTTTCCAACTTTGAGAGAGTTATTCACTTTATTTTTATTTTCATTCTTTCATTGCACTTAAAAGGTCGATTTTACTTCCTGCTTTACCGCAAAAGATGTGACTTAGCGTCATGATACCGGCTGGTCATCTGCGAGTGTCTAACCCTGGAGATGTTGTGAGCGAATTTTTGTGGTGACATTACTTTCGTAGTGAAAATGGTGAAAAATATTAAAAAATTAAAGTCAAAAAAATTCTCACATAAAAGTAAATGAAAAAATTAAGAAGCAAATTTGTGAACTTTGGATACTTTCTCCTAAAGTCCGTTAAAAACATAACGAGTGATTCTTATTGTAAGATAATTGGGATTAATACTAAGATAATTGCGATTAATACTAAGATAATTGTAAAACAAAATTCAAAAGTTTGAAATACTTACGGGCACGATTCAAAGGTGAATAGTTTTCACTGAATGAAAAAATAGCACGACCCAATTTTGTGAACGCTGAATATATTGTCTATATAAAACAAATGTAAAAACAGCTTTTCACTTTCTTTAAGATAAGACATAACAGGTCACAAATATGTGATGGTTGAACTATTTTATGACTAATACAAATTAAAGGCAGGCCCTTAGTCATATCATCATCATCTACATTGTACATGACAACTTCATAGTCATAACTAAATTTTTCTATCCATTTCGCTTATTACAAAGTATGACATCATTACAAATGTTAGTGCCTTATTGGAAAACTAAAAACAAAGTTTTACAAACTCGCAAGAAAACTTAGTCGCCATTGTTTTTAACAACTGTCTCCCATCTACAAACTTATTGATGCCATTTTCGTAGAAACTTCGTGTTTTTTGCTGGAAGATGGTTGTTGGGTAGTTTTCGACTGGAGGCACAGAGTCAAATCTTGTGTCATTTAAATCGTTCTGTAAAGACCGGAACAAATGAATAGCCGAAGGAGCCAAAGCAAGAGAATCCGGTGGGCGCTGGAAGGTTTCTCCATCTCAACTCTTTAATCTTCTGCAAGGTCTGTTTTGCAACATGCAGTCTCGCGTTGTCGCCGTGGAAAATGACACCTTTTCGATTTGCCAAAATCGGCCGTTTTTGTTGAACCCAAGTTCCTTCAAATAGCGAAAGACAGTTGAGATATCGAGTTTCAAGCTCTTAGCAATCTCTTCCGACGAAATCTTTGATTCTCCACGATGATAAGCAGAAAGTCTTCATCGTCGTCGGGAAGTCGCCCAGGGCGTGGTTGAACGTTTAGGCTAAAATCACCCTGACGAAATCTGTCAAGCCATTTTTTGGCCGTCCGAAAAGTTGGACTATGATCCAAATAACCCTTCTGAATGTTTTTTTTGTCGTATTTCCGATGTTTACTTCTTTCTGAAATTTATCTAGAGAAAGTGAAACGCTCCATCTTTAAAGCATTTGCGGAAAATACGTCAACATTCGACAAAGTCTGACTCACAACTGAACAATACAAGATTTCAATTTAGAACACACCAAATATTGGCACCAAAACAAACACCTTATTGTTTTTCTGGCAGGAGAAATTAAATCGATCACAAGAAGGTGGCCAAACCATCATAATGTTTGTTATTTAATTGTACGAATTTAATGTTTCTATTCGTTTATAAACCGTTTCATTACTCATTGATCTTGGCCATCGGATGTCAAGTACCTTTCGTAGAAATGTACCCTGAATATAAATATGCAATATGAATGTTCATATAAAGGTAACTGAAAAATATTAAAAATCGTAATGTTGAACTTTTATCTCATTAAGCAATTATAGGTAAATAGTTTTTTGAAGTATGCCAATTGAAAAATAAGAAGACGTAAAATTCTGAACCCTTAAGTACTTTCTCACTGAAACAATTAGAAATAAATAGTTATTCATACACGTTTCTTCTTATGGTAAAACAATTTGAAAGCAATTAATTTTGTGGGGTTAATTCCTGAAACCCCTATTAGGGGACGCTCTCTGGACTATAAATACACTGCGATATTTTTCTCACACTCTTCTTACTTTTTCCGCTTACACGTCAACATGTAAGTCTCTCGCATTTCCCATTGGGAAACGAATGAACAAACTACACACACACACACAACACACGTACGTACGCACATTCACTCACATCACATACTTTCGACCAAAAGGTTTTCACATTCTTGTTTTCTTCTTTCACATATCATTGCCATGTCACCCGCAACAGATTGGTGATTCCGTCGTAATCATTATTTTTCTCCTGAAAACAAGAAACATCAAAGGCTACATATATGCAAACTGAAATATATATTTACACACCTTTTTCAAACTGAGAGCCAGTGAAGAAAAATATCGACAAACTTCTCTTCCTACGCTACTACGCACGGCGGACGCTATAAACTTAGAGCAAAACAATTTACACAACTACAAAATTTGTGATTAGACACTATGAAAGAACACAATCACAAATTTCAAACACTACAACATATCTACACAACAAATGATGTTCTACGACTCGGCAAATACATTTTTGCAACATGTATTACTCAGAAAAAATCCCTAATGGTTTTTGCAATTTCTACTATGGTTCGTCAATAGGCAAGCAGCACGTTCCTCATCCCTACTGTCTTTTTGCTTGGCTCTTTTCTTCACTCAGGTAACATTACGCTCGACTTGACTTCAACCGGCAGACATTTTGAAAAAAAATTTTTTCCGATAAAACGAAAATACAACTCCTTTTCAACTTTAATCAACACTGTTTCTTTTGGGCTAATCAGATAAAGTGTGACATACCTCAAAAGGCGACTCACTGTCCGTTTATTTTATTTTATTTTATTTTTTTTTTCACTCTGCGACGTTGTCACACGAACAACACTAAGAATTTGCAAGTAGGATATAAAAATCATAATAATACCAAAATTCTTAGTTCTCAAGCATGCATTCGACACTCGGTAGAAATTCTACATCAGCTCAACTTTGCTACAACGGTGTTTCTATTAAATTTTGTGCGCCAACATCATCCACGCATAACAAACAAACGAAGCCTTTCCAAACAAAACTATTTCAACGAACAGGAACCAATACGACAGACGACAAAATCAATTCAACGTGGAGCATTAGAAAAAGACAAAATTTTAATAGCAAACGCTGAACAATTTACACTACCAACGTAACTTCCAGGATGTGCTACGACTCTGGCCTGCTAGAGAAAATAATACAGCACCCTGATGACAGCACAAGCACATTTTCATCGACATGTTTAAACATGCATTTCAACCACACTTCCGACACCTTTTCTTTTCAGCTCATGTGGACAGAAACAAACCTACACGAACTCTACATATGGATAGAAAAACTCTACCCAAATGGAGGGGAATATTGTGGGGTTAACTCCACTTACTTTCCTGAAACCCCTTCTAGGGAACGATCTCCGGGCTATTAATGCTCTGCGATATCTTTTCTCACACACTTCTTACTTTTTTCGCTTACACGTCAACATGTAAGTCTCTCGCGGAAAAAAATACGCTTTCCATTAGGAAACGCATGAACAAACAACACACAAACACACACACGACACACGTACCTACGCACATTCACCCACTTCACATACATTGAAACAAAAATTTTCACATTCTTTTGTTACACAAATCATTGTCCTTGTCACTTGTATACCTTTCTTGTTAATACATTATCATTTGTTTTACATGTACTGCTTCTTGCTGTTTCTTTTTTGTTGTGGCTATTCCAGGAGACACGTGTTTTCCCAACAAAAACACACCACATTACTAATCGCCCGCAAGAGTTTTCCCTATTTAATGTAAATGCAAAATAAACATCCACAAATTGTAAACGCTGACTTTCTTTCTTATTCAAGTAACTTTCAGGCGAAGATTTTTTTTTCTCAGATTAACTGAAAAAAATAGAATATTTCTTTCTAAATCTCTTAAATCAATGAATATTTTGCCAATTATATTAAAATATATTTTAAATGATGCAAAGTTATGAATTAAAGTTTGTAATTTTGTTAAAATATTTTGTAGGTTACAAGACTTAATTACTGATTTAATAAAAACGCAAAAAAGCAAACTAAATATTTCGAAGTATGAAAGATTTTAGAGCAAAACGCAGGTCGTGTTTACATCGTGTTTTCTTCTTAATAGCCTGGAAATTAAGGAAAATACTGTTTAGTATTCCTGTCTCGTGTTGCAGTACCTGTCCTAGTTTGACTAAAAACAACGATAAACAAAATTTACATATGAATATGAGAGGTCGTCATTGTTAGTAGAGGTGGATGGAATAAATTTCAACAAGGTGATATTTTCATCTGAAATTTTTATAACTAACAAAAGAGAGAAAATACATTAGTATGCTTGTAAAAGAAAGAAAACATTAAAAAAAAAGTTAGCAATTATGAATTGTGTGTGTGGGGTGAGGAAGAAATGGAGTTCAGTTACTCAGGGGAAGATATACACATGCTGGAGGCAGGTCTTATGCTGATGTTACTTCTACCGCATGCTAGAAGGAAGATATATATTTTAAACATCGCCGCCTAACGGCGTCTTGGCGAGTTTGGCAAAGCGATGTTGGCGTAAAACAAACTAACACAGGAGCGTTTAGCGATTCGTATTTATGATTACAGGCTCCAAGGAAATGTACAAATTTCTGCAGATAAGGGGGAAGAGGGGACACGCGAAAGATTTATCAACCAATTGAATTGAGTTTTACATGTTTTTTTAGGACTGTCTTATTTCGATTTCATTTTGATTTTCTTTTTGCACAAATCTTGTTCAAAAGGAAATTGTGAAATACATATTCTAGTCGTTAGTTTTTAACATAACTATTTAGAGTCCATTTCATTACAGATTAATGTTGACCCACTTTTAGTTGAATACAGAATACGTAGAGCTTTTAAGTTTTCTATTTAATAAAGATATTTGTTATAAAAATTTGCTTTAATTTTTCAACCACTTAATTTTAATAAATATTTGTATAATATACGTCTTGGGAACTTTTGCGTATATAAATAAAAAAGAGTTCTTCCTGTGACCAACTTCATGCTTTTAGAATCAACTTATAAACCGACTGGTTGCAACTGATACTTTTTTCTTTTATTTAATGTTTGTTTTATTAGTTCTTTAAGAAATTCATTTAAGAAAATTACGTTGAAAACAGATCGATATTTTTAATTTTTAATAATTTGCGTAAATTAGAGTTTCCTTTTAAAATGTGAATGAATGTTCTGAACATCCCCATATTTTTATTCAAAAAGACACTTTAATTTAAATAAAATAGAATTAAATTCGTAAAACAAATTCAACACGACTAATGTTGGCCGTAACTCATGTCTGTGTCTCTCTTCATTTTTTAACTAATTTTTTTTCTTTTCAAATACAAACTTGAAATGTAAGCATAATCGATTTTCAAAACTAAATTCTCAGTGTATCTTGCTTCTACTCTCAAAATAGTAAATTCATCTACGAGAAATGTTTGCTTCTTTAAATGTAATGTTTAAAAGTAAAACTTTAAAATGTCTAAATTCCCCTCCAAAACAAACAGTAAATAATTATTTTTCGAAGAAGTAAGGCTCGCTACAGTTTTTGCTTGAAACAATTATTAAATTAAATATGTTTTATCTTAATTTAAGTTTATTTACTTTTTTATTGAACTTTTTGACAAATAATTGTGAAAAATTATTCAAGATAATAGAAATTTTAAAAATACATATACCGTTTCAAAAGTATCAGCAGAATTAAAAAGTAAAAACGAACGGTGATAATAATTGTGAATAAGAATTATTAGTACTGTTCGTTTTTACTTTTTAATTCTGAGAATTTCGAATTCATTTTAATGCATTTTAATTTTTAAATATCTTCGTAAATACAAACCATACGATGACAATTTTTTTTACAAAAAGCTGGCTTGGGTGATAATGAATCTGTATATATAGTTATTTTGTCACTAATTATTGTAGTTTTTTAGTTTGGGCCACACACATACACACACATACAGACAACTGCCTTTTAGAATTGTGAATATTTGTTCGTTTTTGCCTCAGACATCATTCTTTTGTTTTTTCCTATGGTAACGAAATTTTTATTTAGCTTTTTTCTCTCCCCGAAACGTATATCAGATGGAAACTCATCAATTTAAAACGTTTTTTCTCCAGTGAAAAAATACGCGCAATTTGGGGTCAGAATTTTGATAAATCTTAAAACAACAAAACAGGCTCAACAAAAATGGACTTTGGTGACTAAAAGTATTTAACGTTAATCACTAAGACGATTACCTGAACGTATGTTAATCTTTGTGATGTAAGTAACTGCATTAATCTATCGAGGGGTTAACTAAGTTACTCTCCTGGTCTTAAAAAATCCATAGTTATTAGTGAAAGTATTAACATTGTACAAGTTGCTTCAAAGATAATTATGTCAAACTGAACTGAAACCAACCAAAATTATTGATTCCTCATCTTTGATTTTGTTCTTTAATCTTTAACTGCAGGCATTTTTTTTTATTAAATCTCATAAAATATGAACTGAGATTTTTTTTTTCTTTTTTGGAAAGAAGCGCATTATTATGAAATCTGCAAAAATTTTAATTTGACACAAATCAGCTGAGTTGGAGACTAAAAGACATTTTAAACCTCAAATCTCTAGAAGAATTCTAGAGATTTCAAAATTCTAAGACAAATAGAAATCAAGATAAGCAATAAGCATACCAAGTTACAATAGTAAAGATTTTAGAAGACTTTGAAATGAAAAAGAAAACAAGTCAAATTTGAAAAATTTAAATTAGATTTATGACTCAAAATAACCAATCAAATCGAAGCATTGCCAAAATATTAATAAGTGTTAATATGAGATTCAAAGTGGAATGAAGAAAAAGCATTTTTAACGTGAACAGCTTGTTACCCGAATCTTTGTCAATTTTGAAATCCTGTATTAGCAACGAATTTAAATCAGCAAATATGATTCACTGACTCTCGGTCACGAGATAACTTATACGTGGGATTTATTCCTTGTATTTGAAACAAGTTTTTAATCTGTATATATCTATATATACAGTGTAACCCGGATATAAGAGAGTTGTCGGGACAGGAGACGAATTATCTTATATCCGGGTTTCTCTTATATCCGGGTTTCTCTTATATCCGGGTTTGGTCTATTATATATACATTAACACAGGCTCTAATTTGGGACCAGAGAAAATCTCTCTTATATCCGGGATTCTCTTATATCCGGGTTACACTGTATATATAATATAAAAGACTCAAACACTAAATTCCATGGTTATAATCGTAATCACGATCCAATTCATCAGACCTACAAATTCAAAAAGAAATCGGCCGATTACTTTTTGAATTTGTAGGTCGGATGAATTGGATCGTGATTACGATTCCAATGTAATAAATTATAACCATGGAATATTAGTGTTTGAGCCTTTTATATTCTTTTATATCCTTTATATATTCTTACTCTGTCCTGGACATTGAGTTCTACCTGGATTCTATCCTCTTTGGTATTTGTAGTGGACCGTGGGGTGAAGATGTGAAGAGATATCAGAAGGTTAAATTTTCCTGCAGCCGGTCCAGCTACATGAGAATGTTGGACTTTAATTAAGTCCAAAGAAGACAAAGAAAACAAACAAGACCGATATATATGGGTAAACAAATATATATTAATAAGTTAAACAAAGACATGGACGGTTACATAGAGTTTGTATGGAGAAATTATGTGTGTGTGTGCTGTGAGTGTTCGTACGTACGTGTATTGTTCTTAGCGTGTTCCCAGAATTTGGGAAACGCTGTATCTGTGAGAGGTCACATATTGGTGTTAGTTGAAAAGAGAGATTTACCTCCACACGAGGTGGCGGCTCAAGGCCTAAGTGGAAAAGAGAGAGAGAGAGAGAGGGAGAGAGAGAGAGAGAGAAAAGGGTTAGCCAGTATTTATAGCCAGGGGAGAGAGACCCCTGTTGAAGGATTAAAGAACTGAGGAGGAGCTAACTCCGACATATTTAATTATTGTTGGTAAATTATGAGAACTGAATTAATATTTATCGTGATGGACATTTATTTGGATACAAGAAAGAAGATAAACCATTCTCGTCGCAACATTCGACTTAGAAACTACATTCTCCCATATATAATTTTTGTACGTTTGTTTTCCTTAATTCTGAATGGGTGCTTTTAAGATTATCGCGTCTCTTACAAACGGTATGGTTCCAAGAAATCCAGAGTTGTTTTACTTCTATTGTCTGAGAATGAAAATAGATTTTTATGATGGTTGAGTGATTGGCTGCTTAGTTAATATGTTTATCAAGGCTGTCCATCTAGTGGATTGACCAGCAAAAACAGACGGAAATAAGGCACTTTGCTCTTTTTTGCTTCCGGTCATATGTTCACTAAACACTCCCAGAGAAACAAATTATTATTCTTTTTCTTTTTTGTCTATTTTTTTTTTTTCATTTTCATTTTAAAGTACTAAAATATATAAATATATATGCGTTACTGTATGTTCGGATATATGTTAGTTAAATAAAAATATCTCCTACATATTTTTCTATGGAAAATAAATGTATTTTATTGTAAATACGTCTCAATTTATCTGCATTATCAGCATTTAAGAATCCAAATTATAAAACATACTACATCCAAACTATTGTAGTGGATCTAAGAATGATACGTGAATATTTAACATTGTGCTGCAAATAAAATATGCAATATCCACAAACATAAATTATAAGAAATGGCCAAATGGTAACGATATTCAATCACGACAAAAAAAAAATACATGTTTGAAACAACAGATTAAATTTTATATACACAATTTACAATTTCTTTGTTAGTAATGATGTGTGCAAAAGTATAGAGGAAAAGTTCTTTGCTGTTTTGGGAAATGTTTAATGTCTAAAAAGTTGTCTGCCTTTGATTGAAAGGTTGAATTTAACTTAGACAAAAGATTTTTCTATGAAAGATATTAAGTGAAAAAGTTTGTTGTATGAATTTTCCTAATCTCTCATGAAGAAAGTTTGTTTCTTTGGCGGCAATTTTGACACATAATTCCCGTGTGTATCTTTGCGTGTGTGAGTCTCAAAATGCGACGAAAATTCGTTTGCTGTTTCTATTTATAGTTTTTTTAACAACAAAATCGGCTCCAGCGGCTTGGTAGATTGTTGCGAATTTTTCTGAGAAATGCGTGGATGAATGTTGTATTTTTTAGCCAATAGGATTTCTTGAAACATTTAAATTAGGGATGAATTTGAGAAATATTTTTTATGTTAGTTGAGCCTATTTTCGCACAAATTTTGACTGTTTTGTTATGGAAATTTTTCGAAGCTTATTTTTATTTAATAACCAATAAAATTCAAGAAAATGTTTGAAAATTGGAATGAAGGTTACTAAACTATAAAACATATAGTACATCCAGCCTACCAATTGCAACAAACTATTAAGCATAACGACAAAATTTAATTTGTCTTATGTCGTGTTCAGTTAGATCTTTTTTCAATGAACGTGTTATGAATATTTGCCATCGAAAGTGTAGTTCTTTGGTCTTTAGTTTATTGTAACGAATAAACAGTTAAATTCTTAACATTTTCTTTAAGTTTCCATTAGAAAAATATATCTAGAAACTTTAGTGGAACGATTTCAAAGTTTTTACTGGGTTGAGTTTTTTTAAGTAGAAAAAAGGCCAGTATCTTTTGAGTGCTAGGTTGTTAAGTTGAGACTTTTAGATGTTTGTAATTGGATGGTAAAAATTCAAACCGACATAAAGAAATTTATCTTCCTACAAATGCTATTTAGACTTGTAAACATTTGGAATAAAAAGAAATGAATCAAAGTTTGTCATTGTTTTTTTTTCTTTTGTGTGTAAAGAAGAACATGTATTTGTCTATTAATTTGACATGTAAATTTAAATGCCCTGAAACCAGTCACATTTCAAAATAGGTTGAGTTGATTTGAAAGTAACAAAAGAAGGGAGGTACAATAAAGTCGAATTGAAAAAAAGGTTCTTTCTTATGGCCATGTGTGGCAAGAGTAGCTTTAGTGAGTGCGAAATAATAACTCCCTCCAGTCACTCCCATCAAATTCGACTGAGGAAGAAAAGAAATTCGTGAGCCTATGGGAAATTGCTTTTAGAACAATGAAAACCTTGCCTTCATAAAAATTGACCGGTGAGCTGAGAAGAAGAAGGAAAGGAATTCGCATGCCTATGTGAAATTGCTTTTAGAACAATGGAAACCTTGCCCGCACAGAAATTATCCGGTCAGCCGAGAAGAAAAGAAAATAGCGAGAATTACTACAGTTGTTAAATTGTGCTATAACATTCTTAAATTCAAACTTAGAAGGATTAATGCCGTTAAAGGTGCCACACTGTAATTTGGGAGTTGAGATCATTGAAATAAAAAACTGGCTTTGCTGCCGTGGGAAATATTCGTTTTTTGAACAAATTCCTTACTATCAGCAAGCCGATTACTGACACTGCCTCGAAAACCAAATTCATTCCTTTGTTCTGTCACAAAATGACTTTTCTCTAAATCTAGGTTGGCTTTGATACAAATCTGGATTTTACCATCCAAAGCTCGAATTTCTCCCTGAAGGTTATTGATGATGGCTTCTTCCTCTTTAAAAGAATGTTCCTTTAAGTTATTATCTTGCCCAGCAATTAAAAACTTAAATTAATATTACGTTTTCAAATGTTCATAGAGTCAATAAGGGCTTTAACTCCTTGTAATTATCCATCTTGAGATGGCCAATAAATTAAAATTATGTTTTTAATCATATTTTGGACATCACGTGTCCGGATGAATTTCACTTAACTGTGAAGGCAAAAATTATTATTTTTCATATAAAAAACAGCACACTTGGAAATATTTTCTCTCTCTTGATGACATTTTTGTTCAAATCTGTCCCGTTGTTTAATTTCCCTTGCTATCAAGCTAACAATATTGTTTTATGCGTTTAGCAAATTTACACACACACACACACACACACATACTGTGTATTTAGGCAGCAACCTTTCGTTTATGCAAGTTTCATTAAAAACGACAGACAAGGTACTACAGTTAAGCTTTCTATTTAATTTTTTTTGTGTTCGCATCACAGAGAAGTATCCAAAGATAGATCATAACAAGAGGGGTCAGGTACTTTCTGGACCGATACAAGTAACCGATCATTCTTTCAGCCACCTGAACAATGGATCTTATATATGAGTTCCACTTGCTGTCTGGGGTGAGCTTGAATCCACAAAGCATCAGATAGAAGTATACAAAGATAGATCATAACAAGAGGGGTCAGGTACTTTCTGGACCGATACAAGTAACCGATCATTCTTTCAGCCACCTGAACAATGGATCTTATATATGAGTTCCACTTGCTGTCTGGAGTGAGCTTGAATCCACAAAGGATCAGATAGAAGTATCCAAAGATAGATCATAACAAGAGGGGTCAGGTACTTTCTGGACCGATACAAGTAACCGATCATTCTTTCAGCCGCCTGAACAATGGATCTTATATATGAATTCCACTTGCTGTCTGGGGTGAGCTTGAATCCACAAAGCATCAGAGAGACGTATATAAAGATAGATCATAACAAGAGGGGTCAGGTACTTTCTGGACCGATACAAGTAACCGATCATTCTTTCAGCCGCCTGAACAATGGATCTTATATATGAGTTCCACTTGCTGTCTGTGGTGAGCTTGAATCCACAAAATACATTCAAGGGTCCTCATTGCGAGTACAACCATTCATCACAACTGAATAAAATTCTGGTTTTGCTTTTGGTGACTAGGCTCTAGTCATCTCTATTTTCAGTGATACATGCATACAATGTTGTATCATCTGCATAGACATTTACTGGAGATTTGAGGATTTTCTTAAGCATGTCGTTAACTAAAAGCACTGGGGAAGAATGAATATGAACTAATAAATAAAATAAAAGAAGAATTTCAATTTCCCAGAATGTAAACGGAAACCAAAAAGTGTTTACTGTCCCGTGTGAATTTTATGACGGCACTTCCGGAAATGACATGATCCTTATCTTTTCACGTCCCAACCATTGAGTTCGGACGTGTTTGGTAGCGGTGTCAACGAAAAGGAGATTCGGCCACCCTCACTCAATTTCATGCTGATATTATGGTTGACCATTCTCCACACATTTGCATCTTTGCACCTACGTGTGTCAATAAACATTGGCGGTTTCTTTTCTACGCAAGTCTTTGTTTTGTTTATTGCGGTCCACCGAATCTGTTAGTGGCACGAAGTCTAATACTACCCTCCACAGCAGAAAGATGCGAGGGTCGAATTGAGAGTCTTGGGGAACGCCGACGAAACGTTACAAAATATGGCAACATTGGAATTAAATAAATATTCTTTATTTGTTTCTATCGTTTTTCCTAAGTTATCACGATGTGACCAGGTATTGAACTAACAACTTTTTGAGCCAAGTTGTAGTGGACGCCTACACACACCACGCCCACAAATTACTCAACATTAATTGGACAATAAATAAACAATACTTTCTTTAAAGACAATTTACGCATCGCACGAGCCGCATAAAAATTTCTCGTGTTTTGTTTCACCAAACTTGCTATAGTAAAAAATCAACAATTGGTCGATTTTTGGCTTATCACATAAATTGACACTTTCTTCAATATTTTTCCCGCGCTCGTTCTTGGAGCCTACCTTACTGTATATAAAGCAGAAATTTAAGGAATAAACTATAGTAGATTATAAATTTTCACAACCATAATCACGTACGTGTATTTCTCCATCTTCTACTCAAACACACACACACAGACATTAACTACATTCACACAACACAGTGAACTGTCTGTTATCAAAGCCAAGTGAACTATTCAGAAGTTTAACATTCTTCTGCACAAACATCTAACTTTCAAATTCAAACTCAAACATTCTTAAACACTAAACAAATTTCAACAAAGAAACTCCTTACAACATACACTTGTATTTCCCATCGGTACAAAGGAAATCACTTTTTACTACTTAATCTTTATTGTCATTGTATATATATTTGTTTCAATATACATTTTACTTGTTGATCATTCAATAATCTCTTGTTGTTCTTTTCTGTGTTTTCTTTGCAAATTGAATGTAGAGTGTTAAATCTCAAAACGCAACCTTCGACAAAAACCTTCTGATAATTTCTTACCAACACCATTAGAGCCCCACAAAGTCATTTTTTGGATTACTCAACCAACATTTTTGTTCAAAGATACTGAGATATCCCACCCAAAAGGCATGGCACGTGGAATTAGAACAATCTACCCACCCCCGTGTACTAAATAAAGGGATCAGTTCGAAATTCCAGATACAGCTGTAAGAGGGCGCTGGCGCTGTTTGACATTTTAAGTGTATGAAATTGAAGGTTGGTGATTTGGAGAGACCAATAACGGGATGATGATTGTTGAACAGCTGAGAAGAAAATTAAAAACAAAATGCGTTAAAAATTATGTTTAAAAATAATATAATGAAATCCCAAACAGTTCCAAGGAGAATCGAACCCAAATTTAACTAGATGGAATTCAGTAAGATTGAGCAAAACCAAGACTCGCAATCCCTCCCCACTTCCGGTCGATAAGAAAGAGACAATTAATATATAATCAGAGATGTCGATCTTGGGAAAATAGATCAACATCTGTTATTTACAATACCTTATCGGTAAGGAAAATAGGTGGTCCCCGAAATAATATCTAAACTGTACTGGACGAAGAGCCGGGAAAACATCTGGTTTATATAGAAAAGTTATGTTGCCCACCTAGAAAAATATCATTACAAAATAAAGTTTAGCGCCTAAGATTGGGGATGGGTCAGTTTATTTTCCTTTCTGTGACATTCGTCAAAAATATTATAGCTGACATTATTTTGGATTTTTGGCACGAATGAGACAAGCCAGATTTCTGTGAAACAGAAATAGTGGAATTCGAACATTGGCAATTGCCATTGTCTACCGTCTTTGTGTAGGTAAAGGAAGTCATCAATCATCGTTATCAGGAAATATTCCTCTATACACGAGGGCCATCGCCTGAGCGATTATAAATAGAAATATCCCACGTATAATTGAAGTGTTGACTGGATATCACTTTAATAAGTGCAACCAAAATTTTCAAATCATCATTCCTGCAGTAGAGCATTTGATTTGCAGCAGCTAATAGACATTTATTCAAACAGTTTTCTTTATATCCAATAAACCTGTTGTTAGAATTATCAACAGTGTTGTGCATTTCATTGAAGGAATTCCTTTTCCATCCATGTCCGGGCGAAAAAGACAAATGTATTGCATAATCTTCGACGTCGAATTACGTAATCTTCGGTGAGGTTGTGTAGTTCTGCTCATGGTACACAATGTATATAAGAGGTTCACATGAGACTTCGACGTCAATCCCGCTATCGTAAGATTTGGGGAAACCCGAAACAACTCTACCGAGACGACACACCTGCTCCAAACGAGGCGGTAAAAGACAGACGATTGTCTGCAAGGTCGGTATTACGCAACAAACCTAGCGTAACTAGTGACTTGCGAATAGAAAAAAAAGGTCCGTCGTTGGTAGATGGGTTTACATATCATCTGAAGAAGGTCGGAGCGTACAACGACCGAAACGTCATGAATAAGCCAATAAAGATGAGGACAACAGTTCGAACGATGTAAATAGTGTAAATAGTTACAATACCTCATCTCAGAATTAGTTTTTATAACACACTCTTAGAATCGCCTTGTGGTTAACTCACTCAATTATAAAGAACACCAAATACTGAGGTAAATGAGAATATTATTGAACGGCGTGCCGTTTCTTCTCCAAGAGCGCATCTCCTGTTCTTGGAAGCAGCTTGATGCAAGATAACGCTCTTTATCTTACGGTAAAAACGGTAAAACAATTCTACGAATTCAAAAATTTCGAGGTTATAGTGTGGAAATCTCAATTCAATAAATCCAACCATACTTGGGAAATCTGCAAGGATAATGTATGCAAAATATACAAATAAGTGAAGAAATAAAAAAAAAAAAAGAATTTATCAAAAAGATAGAAAGGAAGAAATATTATAAATAAACTCGAAGCATCACCATTACCGACGAAGGCGAAACAAACACTTAATTAAACTTCTATGTAATTTTACTATCTCTACTTTTTGGTTAACATGCTGATTTGTAAAACCCGGAACTTTGATAACGAGTCGAAATATCAAAGACCAATGAAATATCTCCAACTTCCTACATATCGCACATGCTTACCAATATATGAACAAGAGAAAAGCAAAGAATTTTGCGCAGCCGCTCACTTCCATTTTGACATAAGCATGCGACGGGTTCGGCCCACCATAAAGCGACTGTTTTTGGGGTATTAAATCAAAACCATTACAGTTGTGACACCCGACTTAAGAAAGGAACATGTCCACACCTATAGTTATAGTAGTACAAACCCCAACAATCTATCGGATCAGGAAGAAAACAAAACAAAACAAAAACAACGTCCAAAAAGGCTAGAAGCATAAAAAGAAGTCAAATACAAAATCTCCAACAACGGCAAGTCTGTCCACAACAAGAACGCGGCGACAAAATTCATATGCAACGAATTTTCTCAAACTAAGTTTAGAGTAACATTGTCCCCATTTCTGATATGTTTTCAATTTTGATTACAGATATTCTTTTGTTTTGTAATAATTACCTTATTCATAGATCATTTTCGTTACATTAACATCGGAATAATAATAATAATAATAATAATAATAATAAATGCTTTCTCTGCACAACTCACACAACTGAAAAATTTCAGTCACTGATACATCCCCACGGGTGGTCTAGACTTACCGGAAGATGGGTGATTTTATCGAGACTCCATCTTTAGAATGGTTGCCAAAGTTATAAAACTCTTGCTGTTTAACCCATAGCTGGAGGAAGAAGACAATTATTCATGCCTTTTGCGCGCAAGTGAATGTAACGAACTCAGTTGGAATTCGAACTCGGCTCTCTGATTTCACATTTCGCGCGGCAATCCATTACACCACCCGCACGCCCATTACAATAATAATAATGATAATAATAATAGTGATACACTATCATTGTTCTTCATTTTAGTTACCTCTTTATTATTTATAAAATGCCTCTCGAACATACGGAAATAAATGCAACAATGTCAAAACACTAGAATTTATAGAAGCTAATTTATCTGGACGACTCACTTCATTTTAATAGAATTCCAGTTTTATTTAAGACTTGAAGTGAAACAAATTCTAGACGCGGTGATCAGAGCCTTGCTTCCCAAAAGTAGTCATTAAGCGAACTAACTGAAAGTATCTCTGGTGTCATCTTACGAGAAGACAAAATCAGAACTGATGACGATCAGCCTGTAGTTGTTCAGTATACAAGCAGGGGTTGATAGCGATTACGAATAGAATTTGTCAGTGAGGAAATTGTAAGGTACAAATTCTTTCAAGCACGCCACGTATTATCATCGTAGAAATTTACAGTTAGTCAGGAAAACTAGTGGATGAGTTAATGCCCTTATTAAATGATAGCTCAGCTATGACAACGTGTGGCTTACAGCTGAGCGGGTGAGGAAATCTTTAGAAGTGTCTTCTACAGGGCATTAATACGAAAGTTGGGTACAATCAACGAAACAATTTCTGATTGAAATGAATGTTAGTCTGCATACACAACTATCAGTAGTCAGTATAGGATATTAATTCCTATATTTTATGTCCAATAAGTGAAACACAAATAAGTAAGAGATGCCTTTAAATAAATCCTACTAAAATCAGTAGATACGAAAAAACTTTACAATTTGTATAAAACACGGCTCCAAAATTAAATAAGTGGTTTCTGGAACCTGATTGGATAGGACAAGTCACGGAATGTGATCTCTATGACGCCCGCTCAGTTGAACTCCAAGTGACCTGGAAATAGGTCTGGACTTTGGTTTACAGAGTACGTTCCTGCGAAAAACTCAGATAGGATTCGCGAACTGACACCGGTTGTCAAATAGTGATAAAAAAACGGCTTGTCAGCGACAGTCAGAACAGATCTGCGAAAAGGAACAGTCAGCGAACAGGTTCGGCCACAACACACGTTACCAGGATAACGCGTCAGTCATAAAAAAAGACGTGACATAAAAAAGCTGCGACGAAAGTAAGTTCTAGATCCCCTTCTTTATGTTCACTGTTTTTTTTTAATCAATGCTACCACACACAACCAGTCAGAAGTCACACACGTTTCGTTGGTGTGTGCTTCACACGTGCACGCACGCACACACACACACACACACACACACACTGATCTACATATAACTTCGAACTTTACAGACTCACTTGCAACAAAATAACTTCGACATTTGCAGACTCACTTGTAACAATTCACTTTGAACACTCAAATTATTGGTTTCTTTATGGCCAGAACAATGACAATTAAAATCTAATATGTAAATACGTGTATCTACTATATAAATGTTATTGTCATCTTTAGTTTGGTCTTCATTCTTTTCTGCGAAGATCATTTCTTCGCGTTGTTTATAATTTTGCATTGTAATTTGTGGACATGACACTCGAATTTTAGTTGTCCTCCTAAAATCCGAATAGACTGCCCCACAATAGAAACAAGCTATTTACTGAACCATTCAATTATATGACTGATATTAACACAGACAAGTAGGACCTAGATGATGTTAGTTCAGGCGTTGGTAAGAAAGTTACATATAATAACATTCCGAATGGCAGTGCTTTTTGTACTATTTTGGCAAAATATATGAAACTGAAGATTGTAAAATTTCGCAGAAGTTCAGAACACTTTTGTCTACACTATTTATACCAATTCTATAGTAACTTCCGAGTTATTACAAGTATATTTTAAAGAAACGCAACTGGTTGGCAAGTAAAAGTAAGAAATTTATTCACTTGCTTACTACTACATTTGCGCGTTTCTTATAAAACCTGTAGTCACAACGTCTCTAGGGGTAGACATTTGAAGATGGTCACCCGATAACAGAATGCTGTGTCACCTCATTTGAGGTAAAGAAAATTCTGAGCATGTATGAATTTTTCTTCTGATTATACAACCACACACATATACACTTAAATACAGATCGAGAGATTTATTCTTTCGTTTTAGAACTTTTGTATTTACTTGAAATGCGTGACTTTAAACAAAAGACCTGATCCCAGAAAAGATTTTCGTATAAAAGAAATTGCTATTTTTTTTAACATGCTCATTGCAAATATTATTATTATTATTTTGGTGTTGAATCCCATTTTCCTTTGCAGCTAAATGCTACAAAGGAAAATGGGATTCAACTTCTGTAAGTATGCCCCACCTCCAACCCCGGGCGCCATTTTTATACATTTTCCATGTTTCACTTGTCTATGCATATATCTCTCGCGCTTATTTCAAAGTTTGCATTATTTTATCAAAAGTTATTTTACTGATAAATATTATAAAATCATTTTACATTGCCTCTTTTTAATGTCTCTTGTGTAAACCATATTGCTAGAGAAATTTGATCTAACTTCGCCAAGGCTAAATTTTGGTTGACCTTCGGTAGTTTCTTTCTTACCGACTCATTTTCATCTCTTATAATAAAGATCTTTATTAAAAAGACAAGGAGCCGACGACGAATGGTCAAAAGCTTTCATAACTGTTGTTTGGTATTAAACACGTTTAGTCGAAACTCTTTTTTTTTTATCCCTTTCAATAAATATAAGCAAATGACAATGCTGTAGACAAGCAAAACATAAATCAAATAAAAGAATTACGCTGAGAAAAAAAAATTAATTCTCTTTTTAAATTTTCCTTTTCCTCCACCCTGCTTTATGAACGGAGTTAGTTATGGTGGAGCAATAAGTAACTAAATAAAAACAAGTGAATAGAGTTAAGAAAAAAATTCATGAAAAAGTATAAGAAAATGTAGAAATATTTAAAAATAAACCCAAAGTGTTGTTGTCACTACAAGTAAAGGGGAAACATACATTTAATTCAACTTTTATCTATCTGTTCTATCACATTTTTATCTCCATTGGCATCGTCTGCAAAACACGGAACTTTGACAACGAGTCGAAATATCAAGAACCAATGAAATACTCCTTCACCTCAAACACACCTATCTACATATCAAGAGAAAAGGTAACAAGTGCATATCTCTCATTACATAGGTATGTGATGAGATTGACCCGCCACTATTCGGCATGCATTTTTGGTATTGTTGGAAAATAAAAACTCTACCTTTGAACTCAATATTAAGAAAATATTTTTTGTCACCTCAATCTTGAGTCCCCTACAAGTCATAAGTGGAATTTATGCATTATTTAGAAATTGCGTACAGTTTAAATAATTTGGATGATTGTTTTGGAAACATTGTAAAGTAGGAATTTGTTTGAGTGAGGCTCCAAGTTTCTGAATTTTTATTTTCCCGTAGATATAGTTGGCCTGTATTCACCAATGATTTTCTTAAGTTTCAAATATGCTATTTCGACATTATTAGCAGTAATAAGCTTATTTTTATGTTTGCTTTTTATATTATCGATAAGGTTTGTGTAAGGTTTTTACATTTTGTTTTATCGTTTAAGATAGTTGTAAATTTGGATACATAGTTTGTTTTTTTTAATGAAATCGGTGTTGTTATTATTGGCGAGTCTAATTATGATGATGGGGGAGGAGAGGTTTAAAGTATCATCATTTGGGTAGCAATAGTAGAAGCGCCTGTCTGTATTTTTCTCCACGTCTGTTGAATATTTTTTTACAGTGCTATTCACCCTGAACAAGGTCTGGGAGCCATTCGTGTCGAAGTAAAGGGCTACAGAGCAAGAGGCACAGTTTATGAGGATAATATGAGGAAGATACAGGTTAAGATTGTAGTGATTCGGGGAAGCATCCTCTTGGGAGTCGGTTCCACAAAACAACGGTTTGTTGGAGATGTGTGAAGTGTTAGAAGGTATCAGAAGGCTTGAATGGTGAGAAGGCTTAAAATAGGGTGTGTTCAATAATCTTCCATCCACAACAATTAATACAAGACAGAAAATAATTATTCAAAACATAACAATTGAATTTATTGGTCTTAGTGTACATGTACATAAGCTAAAGGTTTGACAGAGTTATGTCTCTTAGATTTGGAAATATTTGTACCGGAGCTCATAAATGTAGAATTAATTATTAAACTGTAGTTTAGAAGAATGAGTTCCTGTTACATGTTAGGAATTGTGTATTTGTAAAGAGTTCAGAAGAGTTAAGAATTGTACTTGTGTGAATGTTGTAATGTTCTTTAACGTCTGACTGCGAGGTTAAGACGGGAGTTCTTGAAGGTTACATTTTGGCAGCAAGGAATGAGACGCAAGAGAACCACTCGTGTTTTGTTTATATAAGATGGTGTATCACGTGACTGGCTCAACCTTAGTTAGCGGGAAAACAGATTTGTCGCGTGCAGGCGATTTGATTGGTCGGAACTGACCGATCAGCGAGCTAGTTTTGAGTAGATTAACCAATGAATGCTTGTCATACGATTTCTACGTATGTATGTTTGATGGTGACGATAATCACCACAAGGAAGAGTACATTCCCCCGCAGGGGTGACTGGCAGACGTGGCAGATTCCACAGGTTCGTGGGGAAAAAGTGGTTTCGTCGGATAGTTTTATTTTTCGAAGATTTATTTTGTATTTTGCCAGAAGGACTATCGCATAAACATGTTGTCAGGTAGTCCTTAAAAGGACTATTTCATAAACATGTGGTCAGGTAGTCCTAAAAAGGACTATCGCATAAGAATGTAGCTTGTTAGCCCTGAAAAGGGCTATCGCATATGAATGTAGCTGTTAGCCCTGAAAAGGGCTATCGCATATGAATGTAGCTGTTAGCCCTGAAAAGGGCTATCGCATAAGAATGTATGTGGGCTGTTGCTGCTGGGCTCGCCCTGGCTGATTGCTGTTGCTGCTGCTGGGCTCGGCCTTGCTGATTGCTGCTGCTGCTGGGCTCGGCCTTGCTGATTGCTGCTGCTGCTGGGCTCGGCCTTGCTGATTGCTGCTGCTGCTGGGCTCGGCCTTGCTGATTGCTGCTGCTGCTGGGCTCGGCCTTGCTGATTGCTGCTGCTGCTGGGCTCGGCCTTGCTGATTGCTGCTGCTGCTGGGCTCGGCCTTGCTGATTGCTGCTGCTGCCGCTGGGCTCGACCTGGCTGATTGCTGCTGCTGCTGGGCTCGGCCTTGCTGATTGCTGCTGCTGCCGCTGGGCTCGACCTGGCTGATTGCTACTGCTGCCGCTGGGCTCGACCTGGCTGATTGCTACTGCTGCCGCTGGGCTCGACCTGGCTGATTGCTGCTGCTGCTGAGCTCGACCTCGCTGCTTGTGGTCAGCGGTGTGGGGAGCGTATCGCTCTGAAACCCAGATGCAAGATATTCGGTGGAAAAAAATCGGCAGTTTTTATGTCGGCAGGGTTCAGCATCGTAGCTTAGTTAACAATGTCTTTTGGTTATTGACTAAAAATGACCTTCTACTTTTGAATGTACACATGGGTTTCATTTAGGCCCCATGTGTATATGAATTAGTTTCTGGTCATTATTTTAGTTGTGTATGTTATGTTTCGTTTTGTTTTTGTATTTTTGTGTTTTGATGTCTGAAAACGCTGAGTCACCGGAACTTAATGACGTTCGTTCAGTTTTCCGTGGTGACGCTTTCAGCCGTTTGAGTAGCCGGCAGTAACTTCCGGCCGGGTGCGATAAGGCTCCCTTTCTAGAAAATTGATCATGATCAATTCAAAAAAATGTAAGTCTTTACTTTGGATGGAAAATGAAGTCTTCTGCCTGATTTTGTTCGTACGACTGGTGTGCTTGTTTCAGCTTCCGTCGTTGATGGTAGGTTTGCGTCGGGAGGAGTTTCCTCTAACCAGGCTGGTTTGAGTCGGTCGATAGAGACTGTATCTTTGTCTTTGCTGCGCATGATCGTGACAAATTTCTCGGAACGCTTCAGAACTTTAAAAGGACCTTGGTAGTTGGGTGTGAGTGTTTTTTTTACGGCGTCGTTCCTGACAAAAACAAAATCGCAGCTATCCAGTTTCTGTGGTAAGTATGAGCTTGTGGTTTGTTGTCGTGGGGGAGTATATGTGAGTTTGGCCATTCTGTGGCGCAGATCCTGCACAAAAGAACTCGGTGAGGTTGTGCACGAGTTCTGCGGAATGTGGAAATATTGTCCTGGTAAGGAGAGAGGCATGCCGAACACGAGCTCCGCTGTCGAACACCCTAAATCGGTTTTAAGGGTATTCCGCAAAGAGAGCATAATCATGGGAAGGTTGTCGACCCAGTTATGTATGTCGAGTTTGGTTGATAAGGACGCCTTTAGGGATCGATGAAATCTTACGACGAGGCCGTTTGCGCAAGGGTGGGAAGCAGTCGTTTTAATGTGCCTGACACCCAGAAGTTGAGAGAATTCTCGGAAAAGCGAGGACTGAAATTGTGGTCCCCGATCTCTCGTGAGAACTTGGGGTACGCCAAAGTTCGTAATCCAGTTGGCGAGGATAGCTTTAGAAACTGTGGTAGCGGAAATGTCCTTAATCGGCACAGCGACTGGCCATCTCGAAAAACGGTCTATGACTGTTAGAAGATATTGGTACCCCTGGCACATTGGCAGAGGCCCGACGAGGTCAACGTGGATGTGACAAAAACGTGCGTCGGGTGTGGCGAATGTTCCAACTGGTGATTTCGTGTGCCTCTGAATTTTGCATTTTCGACATTGTATGCAGGTTGAGACCCAATTCCCGATGTCTGATTTCATATTAGGCCACACGAATCGCTCGGCGATAAGCTTGACGGTTGCTCGCTTGCTCGGATGGTATAGATTGTGGAGATGGTGGAATACTTTCTTTCTGAGAGATGGAGGAATGTATGGTCTCGGAGTATCCAGCGCGGTATCGCAGAAAAGAGTTTTATCACTGAACGGACACGGAAATTCCTGCAGTTTCAACGAAGTCTCCTTGATGAGGTCGGGTATCGTCGTGTCGTCTTATTGTTTGTCGGATATCAGCTCTTGGCTCAAGATATCGTTATCCAGGGTATTGACGTCTGTTCTGGACAATGTGTCTGCGACGGTATTGTTCTTTCCTTTGACGTGTCTGATGTCCGTCGTAAACTGTGAAATGTAGTCGAGGTGACGTGTTTCACGGGATGTATACTTTTAGGTACGAGATGTAGGGGAGAGGCTTATGGGCTATCGGAGGGTCGTATGAATCCGTCCTCCAGCATATTGTTGAATTCCTTTTTGGCGTATTCAAGCTTATGAGGAGGGAGTCGTCGTGGGTGGGAAAATATTGGCTGTCCACGGGTCTTTATATGGTGCTGCGTTTGGTGTTTTGCCGGACCGGTGCCCGCGAGTGGTTGAATGATATCTGGGTATCTATTCAAGATCTCGACGTATTCTCGCCCGTGGCAAGTTGTTACACTGATTCCAGTAGTGTTGTGTCGGGAGAGGGTACCTTTAACCGAAATGTTGGTGGTGTTGTCCGATAAGGTCCTCGTGTTCATATGCACAGCGAGATCATAGTGGGCCAGGAAATCTGCTCCGAGTATTGGCATTTTTACATCTGCCTGGGTGAAAGTCCAGGTAAAATCACGCCGCATGCCGATGTTAAGAGTCAGTGTGTTGGTTCCATATGTCTCGATTGTCGAGCCGTTTGCCGCCTGGAGCTTATACAGGGTCGCCTTTCGGTCTTGTTGTTCTCTGGGGGGTATCACGCTGATTACCGCGCCAGTATCCACTAAAAACTTTATGCGGTTTTGTCGGTCCCAAACGTAAAAAAAGGCGGCTTCGTGTGTTTTTGCCGGCGGGTTCTGCCGCTCCTACCCGCCGGTTGTTTAGTTTCCCGAATTTGACTTGGATCCATATTTGCAGGGCGCCGAGCAGTGTTTTGCCCTGGCGCCGAATCTTTGGTGGTACCAGCATAATTCTGGGTCGATTCGTCGATCCCTGCTGGTACTCCGTGTTCTCCGTCGCCAATTGTTGGCCGTCGGTCTCGGGTCTCTTGGTTTGCGAGAGAGGTGTATACGGATGTCTTTTAGTTGCTGTTGCAGGTCAGTTACTGCTTTTTGTAATTCTTCGTTTTTGGTTAGTGTGTAGTCTGGGTTCTGCACAGCACACACTCCTTGGTCCAGTTTTGCTGCGATGCGGTCGGCAGAGTCTGCTAACTGGTCCAATGGTGTGTTTTCTGCGATTGGCGCCAATATTTGCGTAATTGTGTTGGGTAGTTTGTCCATTCATAGTTCGCGTAGGATGGATTCGGCCATTGAATGCTTTACCAGTCGGCTTCTCATGAAGCGTAGAAGCTGTGAGGGTGTTCTGTCGCCCCACGTAACGTGGGTAAAAAGTTCTCGGAGTAGCTCATCGTCCGAACGGCCGGTACGTTTTAGGATTGCGTCCTTTAGCCGAGTATATGGATCCTGCTCGTAACACATTTTCCAAAATGTCGGCCACTTCGTCGACACTGACAAGACTTGCACCACGTTGGCAAATTTGGTTTGTTGCGATGTTATCCTCCGTACCGAGAAGATCGCTTCCAACTGCAGAAACCAGTTTTTGGTGTTTGTATGCAGGTTCGAGAGAGGCATTGCAACGTTTATAGGAGAGTTCTGTTCCCACTGGTCTGTTGCCATCCTGATCGATAGTAAATATCGGGGTCACCAGTTGTTGCGGGACGGTCAAGCAGGTGCTATCAACCCCGCAAACAGAAACATTTATATTGGATAATATGATCGAAGCAAGGATAACAAAATCGAGGGTTTTAAATCAAAGCCAAATTTTATTCAACAATTTGGCAAAAGTATGTACAGGTATTGTGTTTGAGTAATCGATATGAAATCGCGGAGTGCCAATCGAAAGATCGTCTTGTTTCAGGGCAGCAGACCAGAGGCAGACAAGGCAGTGCTGAGGCAACCTGTTCGTCCTTAGGGTGACGGTCACCAGGGATGCAGCTTGGTAGTATCCAGAAGGACTATTGCATAAACATGTGGTCAGGTAGTCCTAAAAAGGACTATTTCATAAACATGTGGTTAGGTAGTCCTAAAAAGGACTATCGCATAAGAATGTAGATTGTTAGCCCTGAAAAGGGCTATCGCATAAGAATGTATGTGGGCTGCTGCTGCTGGGCTCGCCCTGGCTGATTGCTGCTGCTGCTGCTGATGGGCTCGCCCTGGCTGCTTGTGGTCAGCGGTGTGGGGAGCGTATCGCTCTGAAACCCGGATCCAAGATATTCGGTGGAAAAAAATCGGCAGTTTTTATATCGGCCGGGGTCAGCATCGTAGCTTGGCTAACATTGTCTTTTGGTTATTGACTAAAAATTACCTTCTACTTTTGAATGTACACATGGGTTTCATTTAGGCCCCATGTGTATATAAATTAGTTTCTGGTCATTATTTTTAGTTGTGGATGTTACTTTTCGTTTTGTTTTTGTATTTTTGTGTTTTGATGTCTGAAAACGCCGAGTCACCGGAACTTAATGCCGTTCGTTCAGTTTTCCGTGGTGACGCTTTCAGCCGTTTGAGTAGCCGGCAAAAACTTCCGGCCGGGTGCGATAGCCTCATCTTGGTAGTCCTAACTGTTTTTTTTTTCATTCCTAGTTGGGAGGGGAGAGAGGAGGAGTAAAGAAGGAAGGAAGAAATAGGAGTAGTGGGAAAAGAAAGCGAGAAACGTTTCTGATCATAATTCCTATGACCTACGAACGTGTTCAATATTTTTTTTTTGGTTAAGTAACACTTCATATGAAAGGAAACTTTTCTTGTCATTACTTACCTGTTATGTCAAACTGTTCGTTGAAGATGAGGGTCGTTCCGCGTGGTCAACCTAAGATGAAGGAAAAAGACGAGCTCGCCGTAGATTCTTTTTTTGTATCGTCTTAGTTGAGGAGGAAGTGACGTAAGTCGGTGGTGATTGGTCAGCAGTGGCATTTATTTGAGGAGTCCATTTGTTGCGTGCTTTACGTATTTTTTTTTGTTTGTTTCAGGATCGCCTGCCGGAATAGTACTGTTTCGGTAGGGTCTCTTGGGCGAGCAAGTATGATGTTGGAAGACCCGAAACTTGCCATGACCCCAAGTCATAACATCACTGACGAGGCGATCCTGAGCACTCATGGGAGTGTTTTCATAAACAGGATATAAAGAGGCCTCAAAAGAACTACGCAACAAAGTAGTATAGTTGAAATACACACCAAAACGACACACCATAAAAGATGTTTACAAAAACCTTCAAGAGTAAATTTTTATACAGAACGACGCAGTTAAACGACCACTCAGACCTAGCTACCAAGCTCCCTTCAAAGTTATCAGCTGAGTTGATAAATTCATAACAGTCAAGCATGATAACATTACAGACACCATCGCTATCGACAGAACCAAACCAGCATTTCTGGAAAAGACGCTACCAAATACAAAACCGGTTCCAGACCAACAACCAGAACTCAATAGACAAACAAAATCAGGAAGGAAAGTCACTTTTTCTAGAAGTGTATATATGTTATTAATACAGTCAATTATCTAGGGGGAGGGTTTTGTGGTATCTTGTCGGTACTTCCACATTTTTAAAAAACAACTGCAAGCAAAAGCTTAACCAGCGTTGTTTAAGATTGGTTCAGAATATACAGAAGACTCAAAAGAAATCCAAACAAGATCAAAGTGTAGTATCTGTTTTAGTAGCAACAGCTGACCACAGTTCCTGGCCATCAGCAGCAGCTTTTCCAGCTAACCAATCATCATTATCTTCAGCTGTGGCAGCCATCCTTGCCAACAATATCCAATAAACTTTCTAGTCACCACAAAAATGACCTTCTCAGAACAACACTATTTCTCACCCTTGACGTGAGGTTGCTTAGTTCATACTAAGATTATTTTTGGTTATGTATTTTTCTTTAACAAAAATAAACTTGGTAACATTTTACTAAAGTCTTCATCTTGTTTGTTGTTGTCTTCCATCATCTGACATCTGTTTGTGGACCAATATACCCACCCACAACAAGCAGCCATTTTACAGCAGAGAAATATTCTGTGTTACCACTACTACATTGCAAAGCAGAAAGAGAAAGGGTTTTCCCTTCCTTTTATAGTCCTGAAACAAATAACACCCACCCCGGGCATTCTTCAAGTCAAGGTGTTGTAAATCCCTACACGTTCTTTAGGACTTCAGCATTTAGTATATTTCACAAGTCTGGGTACATTAGTATTTTGGTAGTTTATAGTGTTTGACTTTTTTGGGAAGAGGATTTCAGTTTTTATAAAATCTGGATAGTATTTTGTAGAATTATGAAAATTATGTTCCAAGTTGAGGAAATCTTTTTGTTCTTCCATCATCTTTGGCATAGTTTATAAAATAGTCAAAATTTGGTAAATATATTTCCCCTTTGAATATCACATGTTCAGGTTGTTAGATATATTTTGTGGAATTTAATTTGAACGTAGAGAGTTGATTTTAGTTTTTAATTTGTCATTGGTTTTGCGGAGTTCTCACTGAAGTCTCATTACTGACTTTTGTAAAGTTTATGGAGTTTGTTTTTAAACTGTTGTGATTATTACTTTCAATGAGTTTCGTTTTTTTTTCATTCTTACTTAGTCATTTTTAAAGTGCGTTTATTTTGGTTACAATTTATGCATGTTTTAGAACCTCTACTTTCATAGAACCACTATCTGGCCAACTGTTATACAATAAGTATTCCCGTGTTGGAAACAGAGTGGATGACATAAAATGGATTATCAGTGGTTGGTAAGATTAGTAGGCTAACTTCTTGCTCTGCATCTCTCTCTCATGTGCACACATGCATATATAATTTCTCTGTATAATGTTCAATATGATTTGTATTAAAAAGGAAGATTATGTTAAAAATAATTTTTTGTAAAATGTTATTAAGCATTAGGTTGACTTATTGATGTAGCTACATCATTATATATATATATATATACACACACACACACACACACAGAGAGAGAGAGTCCCCAATATTGACCACTCTCTTATAAATATAGCAAATTTCCAACAACATATATAAATACAGATAGAGAAAGAGATTGAGAGAGAGAGAAAATAGCTTAGATAAATCAGATTTATTAAGCAATCCATTCATTCACTAATAAATTTGAATGTCCTCCATTTTGGTGATCAGATCCCTTTGAATAAATTATTAAATAAAACATCCTTAATGGTTCTTTGTCCTTGACTTGTATTTCCTTTTCTGATACACATTTTAGCCTAAATTTTATCATTAATAAGCAAAAAGGAGATTAAATAAAATTAACAAAATCCTTGATTTCCTAATTCAAGAGAATATTAGGTCAATGTCAGCAAATTGAGAAGAAAAAGGAATCAAAATGAAATGATTAGATTTGATTTGGATCGTTTTTGTGGTCAAATTGATGAGGACACTGACTTAAATAAACAAGTTTTCTATGGTCGTCTGAGAATTGTAATCAAATATAACAGAAAGAAAATTAAAATACAAGTTCAAAATTAAATTCTGTTGGAAAAGGGAAAAAGAAAAGAAAAGTATGATGAGCACAAAGTGCATTTAAACTTATGAAAAGTAAGGTTTCCTTATTGTTGCCCAGACTTTACCAATACTCCTCTTTTTTTTTTAACAATTGACAAATATTTATAATAGAGACATGTTTAATGATTATACAAAGGATTTTGAAAATTTTAACCATAAATCTATTTTAGCACATATGTGCTGTACCATTGAAACTCAAGAAGGGATTGTCATTGGTCAGGAATTGCCTATGATATTACTATACAAATGCATTGAGAATCAGGAAATTAGGTTTGATTTGACTGTGTGAATGCAGCCTAGTATTGTCCTAGCTGTAACGGTCTGAAACTTATCTGAACATTTGCCATGGAAATATCAAAAGAATAGAAACAGTTTTATGATATTGCATCTGTGGGGAATGAGGATGAAGAGTGGACGAGTCATCCCCAACAAGACCATGGAAACAATTTTCAACTTTATCTAGGTGGGAAAGTGAGGATTTGAGCAATCCCAGTCCAGATATGGCAGTGATACTCCGTTTTGGTCTAATCTGACTCTTGTAAAGATAAAACATAGCAGCAGTGAAAGTACTTTCTGGAGCGCTATAGAACGAGAGCTGATCATTTTAGCAATGGTTCTTTTATAAATATACACATTCCATGGTGCCTCATTGCAAGTGCAAATGTTCATATGTTGAAAATTAAAATTTTGCATTACTAAAAGAGAATTTATTGAATATGATTTCACAGTGAACAAAACTGTTCTTTTGTTGCTTCTAAATAAAATATGCATAAAAAGGTCAGGTTCATAGAACATCTAACTAGAGACAATAAAATTAATTTGTGACACTTAATTTTTGTTTTTGAGATAGAGAAAGAATAAAAGAACAAGAAAGGAAGAATGAGAAAATGGAAGAGAGAGAGATAGAGAGAGAGATAGAGAGGAAAAAAGAAACCTACCAGAATGCATCTGAGGAGAAAGAAGAAAAAAATCCATAATTGTAAAATACATTGCAAGTAATAAACTCACCATCAATGACGTCAGTGACCAACTTAAGCCAAGTATTTATTTTGAAGAGATTGAGAAAAGGCTAGAATTTGATACTATATTGTAGAAAATAAGTCATGAGAATTAATAAACAAATCTGAAAATTTTGCAAGAACAGGTCAAATATTATATGTGTTTTAAAATTCCAAAGATGTTTTTTCCTTATAACTTAAATTATCTGAAGTTTTGAATGAAATCCTTTTCTTCTTTCACATTTTTATCTTGGAAAAAAACTTTCTTATTCCACATTTACAGAATTTAATTTGATCAATGAATACTTGATCCAAAATAGATTTGGATAAAAAAGTCTTTCAGAATCTGTGAAAGAAAGAAAAAAAATTTCTGAACTTCAGACAAACTACTATTATGTCTGCTACAATTAGGTAGGAAACAATAGTTTAGACCAAGAAAGAATGAAGACAGCAATAGTGGAGAAGGAATAGAGAATGAGAATTCTGGTTGACTGAGGCTTCAATGTCCAAAGAAGTATGGAAATTATGACACAATATAACAAATTCTCTTGCTACAAGGTTGAAGTTCAAATGTCATTAGGAAACTTGTTTGAAGCCAAAGAAAATAGCCAAAAATGTGATTAAAAAAGACAAAATGTGTAAGTTTATGTTCTTGTCATGAAATTGTATGTTTATTTAACGATAACAAGTTATGAAACTTTCTCTTGAATGAGGGTTACTTCTTTTACTGATTGCTGAACAACTTTAGGGAGAATTTTCAGAAGCTCTTCCTATTTTAAAGGAGGCTATTATTTCATGGATATCCTTTTAATTGGCAAGTTGAGTTGGAATTCTTGGCTAGTGTATGGCATTCACTTTTGCACTAATGCTCTTAGATAAGGCATGAATCTGTTTCTTCTTCTCCTCACCCCCAGCTATGGATTAAATATCAAGTCTTGAGTGGCAACCAAGCTATGGAAAAGGATTGCATTCTGTGTTATCACTGGACCCCAATGCTACTGCATCGATGGTATCAACAAAAGAGTTTCTGTTTCTTGTTTTATTAGACGAGAGGCTCAGTCATGACAAGTATAACTTTTCTGTAAAACAAAAACTTTCCTACTTTAGTCTATTTTTTCAAATAACAAATGTTTTCTTTGAATAAGCTGAACGACAGTCTCCTTAGAAGATCAGTTGTGTTTTGAAATGACTGTGCCAATTCAAAAATAAAACATCTGCTACGATAGAACAATAGCCTAGTTGACTAAAGAGTCAGTTTGTGAATTTGGTGACATAGTAATGGTGAGTTCAATCCCTGAACTGGGCAGTTTGTACTTTAGACTCAGTGGGAATGGGATGAGCAATAGCTGAACAGTCCTAAACAAGATATCCGTAGACATGATCAGCATAATGATAACAGAGTCTACTCCCATGAATTAAATAAAAGGTTCAGTTGAAAATTCCTTGAAGGTTACCTGGATCGACAAGCATCTGATGAAGAGTGAACGGCACAATGGCTGAAACTTTGGGATAGCAACAACAAATAATAATCCTCATATAAATCTGTCACCAGTTTTATCCTTATTCTTTTAAGTTCATTATGGCCAGTTGAGGTTAGATTCAAAGATTTTCTGTCTTTGCTATCTTTCAGCCACTAATGATGTTCTAATCCTCTTAAGGCTGAAACGTCAACTGATTTTGGTTAATAATTAATCTAATCCTACAGGCAAACAAGCAGCAAAATTTAAACTTCTACACAGTAATTCTTCTGGAAGGCAGTCTGAATCTTGCCCTGCATTATATAAAAAAAAGAATTAATCAGTTAATTGGTCAATAATTTTAGATCAATTAACCAGTAATTAGTTAATTTGTTCATTGGTACAAACCTAATGAAAATAAACAGGAAACAAATGAATGGAATTTCATTTTCACAAAACTCATGATGACAAATAGAATTTCCTCACCATTAAAATGACATTTGAACATGGCACAAAGCTTGAAATCACTGTACCTGACGTTTCTCACTGGTGACCCATTCAAGTAATGGTTAAGTACATTGTTGCTTAACTTTTGTAAACAGATGCTTTCAACATAATTTGACAGAAGGTTATGACAGGTCCAGGCTACAAGCAAATTTTGTAGTTTTTATTTTATTTCAAAATAAAACAAATCTTATTTTTTCTTTCAGTTTTGGTGTGACAATAAATAAATTCTTGATTCAAAATCAACAAATTAAAGAAAGAAAAAAAAATTTCAATCAAATTTGCCAACAAAAGTTTTGTATGAATATTTTTTATTATTTCCATCATCTTATTTTGAAATTTGTTTTAGGATACCCCCCCCCCCTCAACTGGTTGTAATGATTATAAGTCAAAATGTCACACAACCGCATCCATGAGAGCCGAGACAAAGGCCAGGATATAGAAATGATGGCTGAAGAATTTGGAACCAGAGTTATTAAGAAAGGGACATGGACTCTGGTTCTAAAATGCACCTTCATAGTGTCAAAGGTTTTTCTAGATCATCTAAACTGTCCACATTGTTGCTGACTTCCAAATCTGACCGTGACAAATAGTCTTTCTGACCCAAACTCACTGCTGTGTCTACAATTTTTGAAGACATCTGCGAATCACAGTCCGTTGAGGGCAAGGGTTGATGTTCAATGACAAATGGTGAGCCTGGTTTTAAGTAAGACAGTTTTGTTGCAAGTTCATTTGCTGACGCTTCACCAGCTGCTGAGGTGGCATCTGTGGCAGAGGGTAGAGCGGCAACAGAAATTTCATCCTCCCAGTGTCGGTTGCTGGATATGAAACTGCTACATCGACTGCCTGTCCCTGTTGCCAAAGATTTTGTTGAAGCAGCAGAGACGGTTGCAGTTGAGATAGTGTTGAGAAAAGGTTCACATGCTTGAGTCGGAGTGGGAGGAGGAGTGGAGGGTGTCACAGCAAAGGGACAAGTCCCCGTGGATGGAGTGTTGACTTTGAAGGGAGCTGTTCGATGTCTGAGGTTAGAGTCTGCTGTTGGAGTTGAAGTCATGCTGCTGCTGGCTGGAGGAGGTCTGTGACCGGGCTCTGGCCCCTCCGCCCCAGGGGGAGAGGAGGGAGTTGAATTAGACGACGAGGACGTGCTGCATCCGTAGATCAATTGATTTGCTCGTCCCAGCAGAAGCATTGTATTCAGAACTTTGGTGGACATCAAACTGAAAAGAGAGAACAATGTCAAAGATTGTCAAACGCAGAGAAAACCTAACTCAGCAAAGCTGTGGAAATTGTTTTGGAAAATCAAAGGAAATAAATATTAAACAATTTAAAATGACAATAAATCTTTCAACCAAATGACACACAGCTTTTGTCTGATTTAAACTCTCATATGGATCTCATGCATAGCATCCAAATTGTTTAGAAATGTCTGTCATCTATATATAACATTTTCTCTTGATGAAAAATATCTTCAAGCAAATGAACCCTTTAGGTTTTAAACAAGACAATTGTTTATCTGATCTTATATACTAAAACCTCTAATCCAAAATTTCTTTTACTTCTCGCCTATGCAACTCTCTTTCATTTCCTTGCTTCCCTGATAACTCCAATCTTCTAAAATTTAAATGCAATGTCAACCGCCATTTTCTATCTTCGTGAACCCTGTTCAGCTTTTATCCTTTCCTTGGTCTCCCCTATACCCACTTTTTTCTCTCAACTTCACTCTCTGTAATCACCTGCATACGAGTGACATTCCCACCTTGTTTGGGATGAAATGATTAAAAAAAAACAAAAAAAAAACTACAAAATCAGAAAACTTTACCAAATGACAAAAAACCCAACTTTGAAGACTTCCAACAGCAGCAAGAATTAAAATAGATAGCTCATAACTAGAAAGGAAAAAAATGTTATTCTGAAGATTGGTCCGATGATGTTTATATAAAAAATTGAATTTTCTTCAAATGAGGATATCTTCTGCAGATTTTATTCCCACTAATTCTTTTGTCGGTTTTAGACAGGACAGTATTATAACTAGTCAGACCAATATGGAAAACATTGTATAAGACAATATAAGTTAATTTGTAGCAGTGGGTAATGAAGAGGACTCCATCCTTAAATTGCCGATTACAGGAAAGGAGGAAGTGTCCACTGGAGACTTGCTCAGAAGAAGGTCGGGGGTCTTACAGCATAAATTCAAAGATTTTGAAATTGTTTGAATTTTGAACATTTTGAATTTTGTTTTTTTTTATACAAAAATCATCAAACTAATCTTCAGAAAAGCCAACTGACTATTCTGGGTTCACTTTGGAATACAAACAAATATCACCGTAAAAAGGCTAGAGTTTACAATGGCCAGAATATTGTGAATGTGACAATAATGATGAGGACAACAGTCCGAACAATGTAAATAGTATAATTATTCGTAATACCACATCTCAAATATAGAGAGATGTTGAAAAATCTAATTTCCTGAAAAAGTACTTTTATAAAAAGATTTCATAAATTTTGAGCAAGAAGTAATGCTATCAGTCAATGGAGACTTTCATCATTACACCAATGATAAAAATAAATTTGCTTTAAACACCCTATCTCCCTGACAACAAATAAACTTCTAAAAGCAGCCATCATTTTTAGTTTTATTTATTCAATATTCTCAAGAGGTCCCTGTTTAACAAATATTAAGTGAAACAATTATTATTATGAGGATATACAAAATGTCTCACTAGAAACAAATTTTTGTTTTGCCAAGTGCAGATAAAAAGCATTTATTTCTGATTTTGTCTTATCGGAAAAAGAATTTGGAATTAATGGTAAAAAGACTGACATTAAGATAAATGCCCAGAAGTTTTAGATCATGTCCATCTGTTGTAACCTGTAGGAACATCATCACTTCAAGTGAACCAGTTACAAAGGGAGGTAACTCAGAGCAAGCACACATAACTGTATAGATAAAAAAAAATACTTTTTCTGATTTATTTCTTAGCCAACATATTTACCTTTTCCCCATATTATCTTCCATGAGCAAAGTGCCACACGCAAATAAAAGGACAGGATTTCTGGGATGAGGAGTTATTATTCACATTCAGCCTATTGTCCCCATCTTTATTATTATTATCATAACATATCAGACATTATGGCCTCTGGCTGTCATCAGGTGCTTGTTTATCTCTAGGCCAGGTAGTGTATACTTTGACTTGGTGGAAACGAGGCAAGCAATAACTGAACAGTATCAAATAAAAACAAGACATGAGATATTCCTAGACAAGGTTAGAAGAAGAACAATCTTTATCACAGATTACATAATGGCTTCAGTTCAAAATTCACTGAAGGATACCTAGATCAACAAGAACCTGATGAAGGCCAGAGGGAACAACTACTGAAACATTGTGATAATAACAACAAAGATGAAGACAATAGTCCAAGTGTAAGTAACAAATGTAAAAAGACAAGTTTTTTTCTTTTTTTAAATGCTGATTGTACAAAGCAAGCAGACTCCTCACACTCAGGATTTTTGTACAAAGCGAAATGGCACAAATTCCTGTTATTCTGAATAATATTTTGACTAGGATGTATTTTCATTTTAGTTGGTTTTTGTTTTTTTTATTCCCTTTACTCAGCCTCTCAACATGGAGTCTATCCTTTATTTTCTATCTGTGTTATTGTCTCATTGCCAAAGACTGACAGTGGAGCTTAAAAAATCAACTAAATAATTAAAATGAAATGATAGCCAAAAATGTATAATAATGGTTGATAAGACTTCATATTCCTCAACTATATTTAGCCTTGTGCCAGACTTAAGATGAAACATTCTTTTCTTTCCACTGGACGAAATTTGTTTTCAGATGAGAAATAAAAATCAAGCCAGAATGTTAATAAGAAATGGAGTTTTCTTAAATGATGAGATTTACTGCAAGTGACTGCACTTATTCTTGTGGCCTTGTGCCAGGCTGATAAAGAAACCAAACAAGGAAAATTACAGATTAGTGAGGTTCAACATTTTTGTAATTGTTTTTGATTTAAAATTTTTGCTTTCATATCAAAAATAATATATTAATAATCTATAAGATTATTAATATATTATACAGGAGCTGCTGAAAAGTTCTTGGCCTGACCCATTAAGCAACAAGCAGTGTTTTAATGAGCAAACATCAGATGACTGAATCTGGGAACCTGGTCAGGTTCCCATTTTTACATCCAAACTCAGAAAGCTTCTTAAAAATAGTTCTTCCTTTTCCTTTTTTTTTTTTTAATTAATATGACCTGGCAAATATTGATGTCAAATTACAGTGGTTTTTTTTATCCAAGTGAAGTATTAACCTAATAGACATCTCAAAAGAAAACAAACAAAAAGGACAAGGAATGGCAAATAACTGATTACCTTTTAAAAAAAATCAGAACAGAATTCTTTTCTCTGTTTAAAACCTTGAAACACTGAGATCTGATTCAAATTTTACAGGGGACGCTTTCCATTCTGATTAATTTAAGAAATCCAGGTTAATTATTGAACTTCAACCAATATATTTTCATATAAAAAAAAAAACAAACACAAAAAGCAATTTTCCATGAAAGGATATGTAAAAATATTTTCAGTTGTTAATTCTATTTCTACCGAGAAGATAAAAAAGATGGAAAATTTGAAATATGGAAACCTATTTCCAAAAAGTACTCATTAAAAATTCACAACACATTTTATAAAATGAGATTTAGTCAACATGATGAACTGAACATTAAAAAAACAAAATATTTAACATTTATTTTTCCTGCACAAAGAATCAAACCTAAGTTTTTTTTTGGAAGAACTTCTTGGTTGGGCTAAGAGCTTTTCAGCATTTGTTCACAATGCAATGGAATTCAAGATTTCCATTCAAGAAGTCTTTCAAGTTAAGACAGAATATTTTATTCTAAGGCAAGTTTCATTTTTTTTTGGCTTGTAAAAAAAAAGTTAATGTCGACATCAAAGAAAAAGTTACTTTGTCGATGGGTCAGATAATAAATTAGTGCCAAATACATGTATCTACTTACCAAAGGTACACCATGACAAGCACAGCAAAGCCGACATAGCCATGTACCTTGAAGGATCGAACACAAACTTGGTAAAGAATACAGGCCAAAGGAAGAGGAGTAAAACCCATTCTCCGAGAGAGTAAATCGGAATGGTCGGTAAAAGCCTAAAACAAAAAAAAAAAATTGAAATTGTCCAGATGTCCCAAAAAAGAAATTTTATTTAATCAATAAGTGAAATTAATTGTCAGTTGTACAGATTTTTTATACACCAGATTAACAAGATTTTTTTATAAAATGTTCCTTTCAGGTTATATATATTTTGTTGCTTTTTCATAACATTTTGGCCACTGTATTCTCCAGCCTTCATCAGTGTCTGCTATAATGAATAACTTTGCAAAAATATCAAACAAAGCCCTTTATTTGATCCACATGAGGATATCCACCTCATTAAGTTATGTATCAAGGCATGTCCAATGGAACTACAGCCAAAATGTGGGTAAAAAAAAAAAAAAAAAAAAAAAAAATTGATCAACAACAATAACAAAATTTAATTTCAGAAATTTAGAAAAAAATTGTTTAGATCTAGATGCTGAATAATGATACTCCAAAGAGAAGAGGAAAAAGAGAGATATAAAACATTGACCTTAAAAGTTAAAACATCCAAGTAGAAGATCATGAAACAATTGTTTTTTCTTGTCTACTCAAAATTGGTAATTTTTGTAATAGAACAATGAAAGCCTGAGGAAAAGAATTCTGTTGGTAAATATATTAAATGAACAAGATAGAATAGTTATTGAAATAAATACATCTGAAGCATCGTCTACTTACGTGTGTTTGACGACTAGAAATCATGTCTTGGGCCAGACTGAGAGAATAGTCAGCATAAACCTGTTAAAGAAAAAAAAAAGAAAGAAATTTTATGACATTTTGTAGAATAAATCCATTTTCATTGGAATTAGGAAAATTTTCTTTTCTTAAATCATTTTCCATGAAAACATTAAAATGTTTAGAAGACAATTTGAAGACTTAATAGCTATCAATTAAATAAATTACCAAAATATTAATCAATGTTAATTGATACTTCATTTTATAATTACAATTCCTTCTTATTTTGGTATTTTCCATTAAGTGTTGGATGGCATTTTCAAACCTTCAAAGAATTAATTACAATATTTAATCATTTACAATGCAAAAAACTGTCACTCAAAAAAAGTCAAAATTGGCAGTTACATTAAACACAAGTGTGATATTTTGTCAATTTTGTTTTCCTTTATGATATTGTGACATCCACCCAGCTGGTCCGTTTGATGTTTGATCCCCGCGGCTGACTGTTGAATGAATTACCTCAATCCAAGCCTTGCCTCGTCCCACGTTGTGTTTGTTTAGATCACAAGGTTAGCGAGGATCAAATTGTTGACAGGAATCATTGAATTGGTCTGGTTCGAACAAAATGAAGCCACACATCAATAGGATAAATTGTAATAAAGAAAATGTTTTATATGCCGTTTCTTGTACAGAGCTGATGGTACAATTTTAGTTCTTCATGCAGGAATATGTTTGTCATGCAAAGTTATTCAACCCTTCCCTTCTTCAAATATTTTGCATGTTCGTCATGACGAAGTCTAGACAAGGCTTCTGGAACCCAGAGCAAAGTCAAAAGGTCTTCTTCAACAGCAGGAAGTCACGTGAATTTGGTGAAGTGGTTATCTCTCACCTGGTGTCTTCTCTCTCTCTCTCTAGTTGTTGCTTTGATCTTCTGTTTATATGGACCTTCGTTCAAAACTGGCATGGTGTCTGACATGGTTTGTGATTTTTGTTTGTTTGACTCTGGGAAATTAATTGCATGCCCAATTCTGGAGAGGCCCCTCTTCCAAGGAGTAGTGGTAGCAGAATATCGATCCACCCTAACTACTTCCTTCTTGTATTGGTGCCTCATACTAATACTGCCCAAGGGGTGTAGGCAATTCCTTCACTTTCCTTGGTGTTCTACCAAGGCCTTTCACTTCAGTTGTAAGTTTGACCAAAATCTGATCTCTAGACTGCATGGGTGAATAGGCATGGCTTAGCTCCAGTCATTAATTTTAATTAATGTTTAAAATTTTCATCAATGGAGTTTCTCGACCCTTTCTGCCTTCCCAATTGAACACTCACCAGCCGTTACCTTGACAGCCTCCTCTTATGGCATTTCAGCACTTATCTGAAGAAATTTCAGATCTTCAAAGATTCACACCTTCCCTTCCTTTTTTTGACAAGTGATTAAAAAAAAAAAAATTTCTCCAACTTTGCCTTTGTTACCAAAAGGCCTTGAATTTTATTTCCCAAATGATTTTTTTTTCTTACCAGGTTATGACCATCAGATAATTCCATAACCTGGATTTTAAAAACAATAGTCTCTCAATTTTGGCTTTTACACTGCCTCATTCCATCTCCTGTGGATTTAAATTATCCAAATAGTTTTTTCAACTAGAGTCCCCAAAATAATAATAAAGCCATTTTACTCCCAGCCAACCCCCCCACTCCTGACTTGGTCATCAGAGGTCCTCATATCTTTATTCTTTAGTAAAGCCCACTATTTATTAGGTTCATTTCAGTCAGTTGTCAACTTGGGTCATATGGTTTTTGTAAAAAAAAAAAAAAAAAAAAAAAAAATCAAATAACTTGCCAAGGAAGAAGGAAAAAACGAAACCCTCTGAATTTAATAAATCTTGCCTTGTTTCTGGGTATGTTTATTGATCTATCTTTTAACCCTTAAAGTGTCACATCTCTCTTGGTATAGCCATTGAGCTATCCTTTCAACCCTTAAAGTGTCTATCACCTTTAATTCAATGAAATAATCTCTATTGTGCAGTGGTTCCATTTTAAAACAGCTTTTCTTATAAACAACCAAACCTGTGTGTCCAATGCTGTTTGGCTAGAATGTGAATTGCATTAAGAATTGACTTCTCAGAAATATCTCTTTTACAATGGTTTCTCCGAACAAACTTCTTAAGACATTGTGCCAACTGAAAAGGGATACTGGTGTGAACATGAATTATGCAGATGAAAGTGGAGATCCTTTATACAAACAATAATATGACCATGCTTTTTATAAATCACAAGTTGAAATCTCCAGGAGATTGCATTTCATTAAATAGAAAACATTTTGGCTTTTCAAGATCAAAAACAGAAGAGGTTTCTTTTCTTTTGACGTTGCAGTTTCATCTTAAATATTTGATCCTGATATGAATTTTAAAGACAAAATGAAATAAAACAATAGGAATTATTATCTGAAATTCTGACAAGATATTAACCCTAATCAATGAATTGTTTAGATTAATATCATTCTGGCTAGTATGTTTTTCAACCTGCTTCAGGTGTGATTTATCCAGTCAGAAGGTGGGAGGGAGGGGAGATGTTCTCTCATGTCATTTTGATTCCAAATGATGGAAGCTTTTGTTATTCTTACATGGCAATTGAGAGTCTAGTGTCATGGAGCTTCTTAGGGGTTAAAATGAACAGTTGATTTACTCACACCAAGAAGATTAATGATGGATGATAATGACGAGGAAACACACAAGTAATTTTAACAAAACAAGATAAGGAATTTATTCACGAATTGACATGCTTGAAGTTTTGTCAGTAGCTCGTTTAAGGAAAATAAATCAGAAAATTTTAAAGTCTGTAGTTTTAACGAATTGTCATGAAGAGGAAATGTTTATACAACAGATTAAATGATTTCACACAAAATAATATTCAAAGATGTTTAACACAAAGGTAAGAGAGTTTGTTGCTCACAGAACAGATATACAGTTGCATATGTTCAAAAGTAGATGAAGAGAGATAGTTTGAAATACTTAGCTTTCTTGGATTGTTGAAAGAAAGTTCTTTGAAGTGCCAAGTGTTTGATCAAAAGGCCGAGAATATAATTGGCGAGTAATTTTTCACTGCTAAGAGCTTGAATGCAGGACGCATAAACAGAAAGAAAACCATTCACATGACTTCAGACACTCTTCTCTTATAATTTCATTTTTCTCCTCATTTTATATCAAAAGGAATTTCACATAGGCTCGTGACTTTCTTTTTGTTCTTCTTCTTGGCTCAACAGCTAATTTCTGCGGACACAAGGTTTTCGTTGGTCCCAAAACAATTTCACATTGGCTCGCAAACTTATTTCCTTTCCTTCTCAGCTCGCCAGCCAATCTCTGTGAAGGCAAGGTTTACATTTGTCCAAAGAAAATTTCACATAGGCTCACAAATTTATTTCCGTCTTTTTCCTCAGCTCACCCAAATTTGAAGGGTATGGGTAAATGGAGTTATTATTATTTCATACTCACCACAAGAGAATCTATGCGATGAAAATGTTCCAAAGGATGAACTTTTGAAAACACTTTATAATTATAATTTTATCTTTTTATTTATGATTTTATGATTTAGGTCTGATGAGAAATTTATGATGTTGGAATCACTTTTCATGGAAAAAATCATTTTCATAATTCACTTTTCTATTTGCTGTGTCCCTCCATCTACAATTTGCGTCTCCTGCTTAGCAAACAGGTTTGAAAAGACACTGAATATCAACCCATAATAACCACTGTAAAATCTGGCAAAAAATCCAGAAGCAATTCTAGGTTTCTACCTAGAAGCCATTTAATGTCCACTCACCAATTTTTAGGATGGTGGCCATTAAATGAATTAAAGTCTTTAATCTTTAACTCAATAAAAGTGCAATTTTGCTGCTCAGTAAAATTTTCTTGCACATACAATATTTCCTTTTTTACCAAACATATTGAATGTAATTTTCTACATGATTTTTTTTACTTTAACACACTATGAAATTTCATTTTGCCTTTATATAATGTTATTTCTTTTACAATGATTAACTTTACATCTTTGAAATGTTGGTAACGAATCTACAGACAAAAAC
>OZ038481.1:1974333-2179333 GCA_964036315.1 Acanthosepion esculentum
ATAGTAAGTGAAGCCATGAGATCAAGCACCATCATTATTCTAGGAATTATTTGAACAAGAAATTTTATTTCTGCAATTTTTAATACAATGTTTCAGTCAATGAGTTCTAATATTCTTACGTGAATGACTGACATATTTTAGAAACTGTTTGTACATCCTTCATTCCTTAGAGAATTTTATAGTTTTGCTACATCATTAGAAAATTCAGATGTTTGCATGGAAGCTTCAGGCTGACAGCAGTGATCACTACAACAAAGATGAGAATACTAGTCAAAGTAACTCATGGAATTCACAAATGCTGATGAAAAAAAATAATGCTATGCACAACATAAGTGGAAAGTTATTTTAATCAGTAAAAATATTTTTAAAAAAAGAAAGGTCAACTGAGGTCAATATAGAATTTTCAAAGAGAGGCTTGTTAAGATAAATTTCTGTTTTGAATAAAGGTGTCTGAAGAAACAAGAAAATATTAATTTCTATTATAATTTTATATTATAGCACAATGTCTTTGATACAGTATTTTTTATTTCTACATAAACTTTCAATTACATCACACATTTTTGAGTTCCCCTACAATAGGTTAATATTTGTACTACTACTACTACTACAAATTACATCAGAAGAAGAGATTAGTTATAATTTCTTTAGGTTTTTCTTTCAGTTTTTGATTTTCTTTCTCTTTACTACATTATCTCTACTTGCATAAAAGAAACTATTTTGTATTTTTGGAGACACATTTCATAAAACAATCTCTAAGCTGGTTTTCTTGCCGCATTTCTTTTAGGCATTCAGTTCATTCCATTTTTATAACTGATCATGTTACTGTGGGATATAATTTGGTTGCCATTTTCTCTTTTGGGATCCTATATATTGATGAATACTCGAGTTGTGTTATATTGGACATATGCAAGTCAGAAATAATCTACAAGTTTTTACTTCATCACTTTTGAATAGCATATTAGATTCTAATTCAAAATCTTTTAGATTTAACACAACAAATGAAAATCTTGTTTGGCCATAAAATCATTATTTACATTCATTTAATGAACGCATTTTTAACAGTCATGATCATGTCATGGTTCTTATAGGGGCTGACTAATAAAAAACAGCTTTGAAAAAGAAAAAAGTCTGAAATGATAAGCCATTTATTATTTATATTTAATAACTTAAGTTTGGTACAAAGTCAGAAATATAGGGTACTCAGTGAGGATCAAAATCACTATTGTAATAAATTACTCAGAGAAATAAGATTGCTAACCAATAGAGGATTCATACCTTTCCCAATGGGTATTAGCACAAAAGTGAATGTAATGGAGTTGAATCCATTACATTCACTTATGTGCTAATACCCTTGGGAAAGGTATGAATCCTCTTCTCCCTCCAGCTGGTCAGACCAGGTTCTGTTGCCTTCGGTGGCAACTGGTCTACTGCAGAAAGAATTGGCAACCTACCGCAGGGAAAAAAAATCTGCCTCGTCAGTTATGTATCAAAAGATACATGATCGCCCATGCGTGTATCACGCCTGGCACATAACTGACTGAACCTATGCGGTATCACGCCTGGCACATAACTGACTGAACCTATGCGTGTATCACGCCTGGCACATAACTGACTGAACCTATGCGTGTATCACGCCTGGCACATAACTGACTGAACCTATGCGTGTATCACGCCTGGCACATAACTGACTGAACCTATGCGTGTATCACGCCTGGCACATAACTGACTGAACCTATGCGTGTATCACGCCTGGCACATAACTGACTGAACCTATGCGTGTATCACGCCTGGCACATAACTGACTGAACCTATGCGTGTATCACGCCTGGCACATAACTGACTGAACCTATGCGTGTATCACGCCTGGCACATAACTGACTGAACCTATGCGTGTATCACGCCTGGCACATAACTGACTGAACCTATGCGTGTATCACGCCTGGCACATAACTGACTGAACCTATGCGTGTATCACGCCTGGCACATAACTGACTGAACCTATGCGTGTATCACGCCTGGCACATAACTGACTGAACCTATGCGTGTATCACGCCTGGCACATAACTGACTGAACCTATGCGTGTATCACGCCTGGCACATAACTGACTGAACCTATGCGTGTATCACGCCTGGCACATAACTGACTGAACCTATGCGTGTATCACGCATGGCACATAACTGACTGAACCAATATTATAAACCAAAGTTGTTTCATATAAAAAAAAAAAGTGGATTTTTAAGTGAAAGCTTTCCCAAAGATCATCGGCTAATGAAACCAAACAGAAAAACAAAAAAAAACTCATTTCTGCAAGAATTTCAACATTAATTTTTCTTTTTTTCTTTTCCAGGCTAGTTTCATACTTATGTACACTTATAAAGTAAAATCTCTTTAAATTCAATATGAAAGTCTGTATCTTGAAGAATATGATGCAAATATTTGAAAGTTAATGTTTCAATGCTGACAATAAAAAAAAGTAAAGAGTATTATTAAATTTAATTTGAAAATAAAAAGTTTTCTTCCAATTATTTGAATCCAAACAATCAAAGGAAATAGAATTAAAATTCATTCCACACCTCATTCAAGGCTAATATCATCATCTTTGTCAAGTTTATATTCTTTCAGCCAATGAAATCTTAGTAAAGATTATTGGTCAAGACTATGGAATCGTGATGACAAGAATGGTCACTCAGCTGAGAATTTGAGATAATTTTTTCTTTTAATATTTGTTTTCATTGTTCTTACACTTATCTGTCAACAGAAAAACAAATTCCACTTACCAGGATTCCAAGAAAATTCTGCCATGTTGCGTACAAAGACAACAAATAAGAGAATTATGTACTGGAACCTTTCTCTGGCATCACTGCATGAGATCTGGAACAAATTCTTTTTGTCGACTCTTTTAAAAACATTTATCTTTATCTCAACAAACTGGAAAAGAAAGCAAGAATAATCATATGTGCCAACATTTTTTTTTTTTTACTAAAGACAACAGACATGTTTTAACAATGTTTTTGTAATTTTTTTCTTCTTTTCATACAACAAATGTTTAGCTCCAGTCTGATGTATTTGTTTTGTTTTTTTATTTGGTGTTTAGAATGTTATAAATTTAAATCATGTCTTGACCCTTATTGCTATGCTCTATTGTTATACAAGCCATATCCGACCAATAATCGAGTATTGTGGCCATATCTGGGTTGGAGTTGCCCAAAAATCACTTTCCAGTTTTGATCGAATTCAGAAGTGTCTTTGCATCCTTGTGGGTGATGAATTATTTTCCATCTTACAACCTCCTTCCCCATAAAGAAAACACTGTAATCCTTTCACTATTCTATTGCTATTTTCATGGCAAGTGTTCAGGTGAATTACATTTCTTAGTTCCACCAGTTCAGACCTTCACAGCTAAGACCCACTATGCCACAGACTGGAATGAATCTTCCCCCATTTCCCTTCATATCCTGTTACTAAGAAAGAAATTTCATTCGGAAAGCTTTTTCCCCCCAAGAACTGTTCCTGAGAGAATGCTTCCTAGATTACTACAATCTTAACCTTTTTAAGTCTAGAATTAACTGCTAACTTTCCTACATATCATCTTAAACTACACTTCTTACCTCCTCCTCTTCTTAAGCTATCTTGAGTGGCTCATGGGCCTTGTATTGAGTGAGCAATAAGTAAAAAAACTGTTGATGACCCTGTGAGCTGTTTATCAGTTAATCTGCTTGTCTTATGTACACCAAGTCTGTGTATTTATTATTGAATACTAAGCTGGTATTAGTCATCATAACACACAATCACCATATTCCTATCAATACTAGACAGATATTTGCAGACAACATAAATATATAAAGTACAAAATGCAGAAAAAAAACAAACTAGACACTTGAAGCAATCATCATAAAAACACAAAAAACTACATAAAATCTTTCAACCAAAGAACTAATAAATTTTATTACATAAATACCCATAAATACAAAACCAAAATAGTTTTGACAATAAATAAGAATTTTGATTTAAATAAAGATGAATAAATGAAAGAAAGGAAAAACTAAAAGAAGCAATTGGCATTTCTATTATTTTGGAAAGGACACAAGCATGAGGCAATTAGGTGCAATATCAAGTTTAGTTATGAGATTTGGGACAGAATTTGGGATCGGCTTTTCATGGTGTACCATAGATTGGATCAAATTTCTGTTGGTGTTGACCAAATGTTTTTCAACATTTTTTTAAAATTTCATTGCAGATAGTTAAGCTTCCATGACACAATTAAATTAGGATAAAAAAATTTTAAAAAAAATTTTTTTTTAATTATACTTTTTATGATTTACTTATTAAAACAAACAAAACAAATTTTTTATAATTTCTAATAAAAAGATAAATTTTTTAAAAATACTTATATTTATTTTTCTGTTTATTATAATTTAACATTTAAGGAGAGATTTGAGCTTAACTCCTCCTTCACAAGGTCGATATTTTGGACAGGAGGACTCTTAAATCTTCTTCCAAGGATTCTAGCTGTGATCAATTTTTATTTTTAATATTTTCCATTGCAGAAAAGTTTGCTTCTCACAAGCTTTGAAAATAATTTAATTAATGACTTTAAAAAAAATTTAAACTGCTATCCTCTGGTTTAAAATCTCTGGTGAAGAGAGTCAATTCTGGTAAATTTTCTAAAATATTAATTTTTCACTGAAAAAAATTTTAAATTAAGGAAAATCATTGGAAATATTTTTTTTTTACTGTTTGAAAGGAGTTTTGTAAATGCAATAACACTTTTGTGGGTGCATAGGACTAAATTCAAAATTTTTCCTAAAATAGTTCAAAATTAAGTAATCTGGAAAAATATTAACATTTTCAGAAAGATTTGGCTAGATTTTTGCATATGGAAATATTTTTTCTTTTTTTTTTTTTTAAGTACTTGAATGTCTGGAGGTATATAGTCATATATGGATGGAGGGATAAAAATATTTTTGCCATATAAATAATATCCAGTTGATCAAAGAAATAAATTTAAAATCCTGTAACTAGTGATATATTAGTAAATAAATAATATTAATAATCATAATAATGGCTGAAAATTTGTGTGATTAATATTTAAATAGAAATTTACATAAAATTACAAAAAATGTTTTCTAAATTTTACACAACATTAAAAATAGTTTATCAATGGTTGGCCGGTTTAAATAAAAATTTTAAATTAAAAACTAATAAATTTACTAGTGAACAAAATCTATCCAGGTTTTATTCTTTTTGTTTGTAAAATAAAATCCGAGATGAATTGTTGATAAGTTTGAAAAAAGTCATTCTCTTGTAATTCTTTCAGAAAGTGAGAATCAATACATGACTAATCAATACATTAAGAAGAGATTTGACTGTCTGAAGAACATTATGAAGTGAAGTGGTTTCAAGCTTTTAACTCATTTGGTAGCATGTTGCCTCAAATCTGTATTGAAGAAAGTCAAAGTATAATGTCAAGATTTCCTTTTGATTTGACTTATTCTCATTGCATCAGAAAATGGACCATAATTTTTATATTTGTCTTATTCAAAGTAACAATGAAGAATAGTGGCTTGAATAATTTAAAAAAATAAATAAATATATATATATATATATTATAAATTAATTGATTTAAAATATGGTTTTTCGCTACACAGTGATACCATATATATATATATATATATATATATATATGGGGGAGTTCTTGTCTTGGACATCTCTTGGGCCTCAAGCTCACCCAAGACGGAACTCATACACAGGCTTTGAAGGTTAAAATGTCGTCTAAATGACACAAAAATGAAAATAACACTGACATTTTAACAGATATATTTACCAAAATTACACAAAAATATCTTGAAATACTAAAGTAAATTTATTCAATAAAATCACCATTGGCTTAAACAACGCCCTCCAGAATCTCCTGCAACTCTACTGGACAGTCTCCTTGTTTAAGTTGGGAAATGCTGCCATAATCCTTGCCTTCAGTTCATCTTTGGAGTTACAAGGAGTTTTGTTGGTCTCTCACTAAACTGTACCCCACACATAATAATCAAGGAGGTTTGCAGTCTGGGGAGTTAGGTAACCAGATGTAAGGGGTGTTGTGGTCTCAGAAATGACTGTGTTCTCCTGATTGTGTGACATGGTGCAGAGTCCTGTTGCCAGATATAGGGTCTTCCAGCAGCCACCCTCTTGACCCAGTGCAACACTACCTCCTCAAGGCACTTGATGTAGGTCTCCATGTTGAGTCTAAGGTCCTCACCAACAAATTCAGGAGTTCTTTTCTTATCAGAATGATCAGAGTGAGTTTTCCAAGCTGTTGCACGTTCATAATCTCCATTAGACTCTTTTCAAATCCTCCGCATTGTCCTCAGATTGACACCCAAACACACTGAAATGTTTGTGTTGTGTGAATGCCAAGCAGTACAGCATGCAGTTTCCAAATTTCTGGCAGAGTGAATTGCATCATGAAGCTCTTTTTCTCACAGATGGTTCCCAACTGACCTTACTATACTGTGCAGTCGACAAAATCAAAAACAAACAATGCGCCTGTGCAAATTTAAAAATATAAACTGGCGACAATTTACCTATCACACCCTGTATATGATCTGTTGTTAAAGATGCTGGGAAAATGGTCAATTCATTGTACTGTGCCAGTAAATATCCATATCCCCCTTGCTATACTCACATTGAAACAGTGATTACTCTATGATAACTGAATGTTGAGCCTGATCAGTACCTAGTACCTACTTGGGAACACCAGGTGCTGTAAGCTTGGATGTGCAGGTGGTGTAATGGATAATGGCTCAGAATTGTTAATTGGAGAGCCAGGTTCCAACTCCAGTTGGCTTTGTTATATTTACTTACATGCAAATACTCTTGGGAAAGGCATGAATCCACCCCTTTTCCCTGCCCCAGTTACAGATTCATTAGTAAGACTTGTATCACTGAAACCATGATTATCTCAAAAAATAAATAAATATAAATCCATATATAATATTTAGATTTCAGCATTAAATAATCCATAGGGGTTGTTATGCTGCTAAACAAAAATGATCAACAAACAACTACTATACTCTGTCTTTACAAGAGCCACAGATAAAATCAAACATAGTATTACCGCCTTATCTGGGTTGGAGCTGCCTTGTGTTTACTTGTCAGTTTTGGTAGAGTTCAAAAGTATCTATGCGGTGACAAATTATTTTCCACCCTACAACCCCTTCCCCATAGACAAAACATCGCAAACCTCTCACTACTCTATCACTATGTTCATGGCATGTGTTGACAAACAACATTCTTTGGTTCCACTAGCCCAGACTTTTGCACCTGGGACCCGCCATACCACATACACAAGGAGGAATTATCCTCATTCATTTCATATTCCATTAGTAAAAAAGAAGTTCTCCTTGGACAGCTTCTTCTCAAAAACTGCTGCTTTGTGGAACAGACACCTAGCAGGATGATTTCCTGATCACTACAATGTTGACCACTTCAAGTCAGGGGTTAACTTATCTTTCTTACACAACTTCATGAACTGTACTTCTTGTTTTTTCTTATGCTTCTACAACACCATACAGTAACCCACTACATTGAATGGTTCATGGGTCTTGTATTGAGTGAACATTAATATATATATATAAAAAAAAAAAAGCAAGTGTGTGTACGTGCAATCGTTATTGCTCTTGTAATGCATTGCAAGATTGGTAATAATAAATGCAGTACAAAACTATTTTAAATTCTTCATGTCAATTTTACTCGAAAAGCTCTACAGCTAACAAAATCTATTTTTATAGCAATCACTGTAAGATTTTTTTTTTAATATCTCACATAAAATGATTTTGTTGTTAAAATACATGCGTCTTTTTTACAAAATGTTTTTGCAGAAGCATTCAAATTTGAGGATTTAAAATTCTTCTCGATAAGTATGAAGCATTCTTTCTAGATGAGTGATATGTTCAATTCTAGCATAAATCATGTTATATATGCCAACCACATTTAAAAAAAAAAATTCAAAGTGTATTATTTGCCACTCAGAAAAACAGAATTAATAAGAAGCTACATTAAATACAAATGCAAGGGAAAAGACCAGACTTAGAGAATTATTTCCCAAAAATCACAAATAAAAACCAAAACCAAAATAACAAAATTCAAGTTTTGTTTTTGAAAAAGGTTTTTTTTCTTTAAACATAAATGGATTAGTTTTGAAAATCATTTTCATTTTGTACTTTCATTAATTGCTTTTGGAAATTCATAATTATTGCACAAATAATATTCGGAATGAAATCTGGAAGATCCATTGCAAAGAAAATGTCAGATACTCACATTATTGGACATCATGATGATAAGAAGCGATTTGTTGTGAGAATTAAAGGCAACATTCAAGATGGTGGCCTGCACTAAAATCAAAATACTGTGGAGAAGTGAAAAAGTTAAAGAAAATAAACGACAAAAGGAATCTGTTTTGATGCGTACCCAACATAGAAATCATGGTCTTTAGAGACAAGAAATATTATGGAAAATGCATTTTTCTCAGTTCAGAAAAGAAATATAGACATTCATTCATTCTACATTATATATATAACATAGACATTCATTCATTCTACATTATATATATAACATAGACATTCATTCATTCTACATTATATATATATATATATATATATATATATATAGACATTCATTCTACATTATATATATATATATATATATATATATATAGACATTCATTCTACATTATATATATATATATATATATATATATATATAGACATTCATTCTACATTATATATATATATATATAATATAGACATTCATTCTACATTATATATATATATATATATAATATAGACATTCATTCTACATTATATATATATATATATATAATATAGACATTCATTCTACATTATATATATATATATAATATAGACATTCATTCTACATTATATATATATATATATATATAGACATTCATTCTACATTATATATATATATATATATATATATATAGACATTCATTCTACATTATATATATATATATATATATATATAGACATTCATTCTACATTATATATATATATATATAATATAGACATTCATTCTACATTATATATATATATATATATAATATAGACATTCATTCTACATTATATATATATATATATATAATATAGACATTCATTCTACATTATATATATATATATAATATAGACATTCATTCTACATTATATATATATATATAATATAGACATTCATTCTACATTATATATATATATATAATATAGACATTCATTCATTCTACATTATATATATATAATATAGACATTCATTCATTCTACATTATATATATATAATATAGACATTCATTCATTCTACATTATATATATATAATATAGACATTCATTCATTCTACATTATATATATATAATATAGACATTCATTCATTCTACATTATATATATATAATATAGACATTCATTCATTCTACATTATATATATATAATATAGACATTCATTCATTCTACATTATATATATATAATATAGACATTCATTCATTCTACATTATATATATATAATATAGACATTCATTCATTCTACATTATATATATATATATAATATAGACATTCATTCATTCATTCTACATTATATATATATATATAATATAGACATTCATTCATTCATTCTACATTATATATATATATATAATATAGACATTCATTCATTCATTCTACATTATATATATATATATAATATAGACATTCATTCATTCATTCTACATTATATATATATATATAATATAGACGTTCATTCATTCATTCTACATTATATATATATATATAATATAGACATTCATTCATTCATTCTACATTATATATATATATATATATATATATATATAATATAGACATTCATTCATTCATTCTACATTATATATATATATATAATATAGACATTCATTCATTCATTCTACATTATATATATATATATAATATAGACATTCATTCATTCATTCTACATTATATATATATATATAATATAGACATTCATTCATTCATTCTACATTATATATATATATATATATATATATATATATATATATATATATATAATATAGACATTCATTCATTCATTCTACATTATATATATATATATATATATATATATATATATATATATATATATATATATATATATATAGACATTCATTCATTCATTCTACATTATATATATATATATATATATATATATATATATAAATAAAGGGAAAAAGACAATAGGAAAACTAGTTTTACCCGACGAGTTTCATCCAATGTGGACTTTTTCAAGGCAAAAATATGAAATGAATTTATAGATACTTTTTTGAAAAAGTCCAGATTGGACAAAATGTGTCAGCTAAAACTACATTTTTCCTATTGTCTTTTTTCCTTTATACATAGTCTTTTTCTACAGGTTAATTCAGAGAAATTTATATATATTTCTTCTAATTGCTAATGACATTGTTTGTTGTTTATAGATACTTTGTTTCAATAAATTCATTTTTTTTGCTTTGAAAAGTCCACACTGGATGAAATGTATTGGCTAAAACTAGTTTTCCTATTGTCTTTTTCCCTTTATTTATATATATATATATATATATATATATATAAAATTATTTTTTTTAAAAATATATAATCATCTCAACACAGAAAATCCCATGTATCAAAACTGAAACTTCAATTTAAATTCAATCATACAAATTAAATTTAAAATACAAAGTTCTATTCTATTATCAAGCGATGAACTTTGAATTTAAATTGAGGTTTCAGTTTTGAAACATGGGGATTTCGGTGTTGCGATGATTATATATTTTAAAAACAAACAATTATAATATTATCCTCTACTGTTGTATTGAGCACTGTTTTTTAAAAAGACAAATCTCATTGTTCATATATATATATTTCACACACACAGTTCTCAAGAGGGTTCCATTTTGACCACCCTGACATAAGTTGAATCCTACAGTAAAATGTTTCAGTCATAGTATCATTTAATTCACCTTACAGTTCTGTGGGACCGTTCAGTGATAGTTTCCCTATGGCATATATGCCTATTGAAAGTATAAGCGAATGCAACTATCAATCAAAATGCAAATCGCATTGGCCCATAGCCTATCAAGGTCAAATAGTGGACACACCATAGTGAGTTAGGTTCATCCAAAGTCAGTGCCACATATTGGACAATGATTGGTATGAAATCAATTGCTTGGCACTCCATACAAGTTTTGATGGCTGCTCTGACAGCCTTTCTAGATACAGAAAGGGGGACTCTTCTGACAGAGTGGTTTGTTTGACCTCTGGATGCCCACTGTTTGAGCATATTTCTAGTATTCGGCTAGCCTCAATTTCATCTTTGGTTGATGCACAAATTTGCACTTCATGTTCGGCTTCATTGCCTTCAGCCACCTCTATGGAATTCTAGTTATTCTACCTACATTGCTTTCGCTTGACAATGCCACCAAATCATAATTTTTTATTCTCTGAAAAATTCTCCAGCCTTCACCTTATCAACAAATCTCACTTTCAGCTTTGGTACTGACTCTTGCTTGAGGGTTAATATTACCGATTCATCAATAAACACACAAGGAGTCTGTTTTTAATTAGACTTCCACTGTATGGATAAATTTACTCTCTTTAAGATGACGTCTAACTCCCTAAGATTGATGTGCTATGTCAGATTCAGGATGCAGCCAGCATGCATCTTCAGTGGTAGACCCATTCATTTTAAGTAATACTCCATCCACCATAGAGCTTACCTCAACCCACACATTAAACACTTTCACATTTACACACCATTTATCTTTTCACCCAGTCTACAATCTCTGTTAAGATCTTCCTGAGCTGATGCATGCTGCACACAACCATCCATATACTGGGAGATATCTTACAAGTTTTCTGCAGAGGAAGAGCATCTTTATCCTTGTAATTAGTTTCCACTGTAAGATTCTATTTTCTTCCAAGACCATCAAACCAAGCACCTTAGCACCATTTACCAGGTACTCTGTGTATTTACTGATGAGGTCAAAGCATGACAGGAATTCAGCAGTACATGAGACATGTACTACATCCTCATTGACATAGATGTCAATGACATATGCTGAGGTTGTTTTTTTGATTGCCTCTTCTTGGGATAGCACAGCTCTTATGACGGATTTCATTATCTGCAGTGTAATGTCAAATCCAAACCCTAGTCTTGTCAAGTAGTAACTCTTGCCATGGAACATAATTGTCTGGCATGACCAGAGTGACTTGTAGATGTGCACCTGCAAATAGTCTGCCTTGAAGTCTAGTAGAGAATTTTGATCCTTGGTGTTGTCTCTCCCTCAGTTTGCTAGCACAGATGTTGATTTTAACATATATACATAGAGACATACAATCAATCATTGAAAGACAAGTAGTTATTCAAGGAGGTGAGAAAATAAAACAATATTTAATAATCTTCTGGAGAAATCAAAATAGAAAGGATATTGACATAAATAATGGCCAAAAGAAGATGACCCACAACTCCAATATGTTCTCTTTTTCGACCTCGAGGCTCTGTAGCACTCCAAAATAAGGAATCTAAGAAATCTTGACCAATTCCAATAAAGAGCTTATCAGCAAGCTGCAATTAAAGTGGATAAAAAAATAAAAAAATCAAAAAATCAAAAAAAAAAAAAAAAAAATCAATATTTGAAATTCTGAATATTTGAAATACCTTTGGCACTAGAAAGCAATATACATATTCAAAAACTATTATATTTAATACTAGTGTAAATATTATGTCATACAGAATAAAAGAAATTAATATTGATGAATAAAATTTAATAACTGAAAATTCTTTATTGAAGAAATTCAAAGAATCTAATTTTGATTGATGGTTACAAACCAAAAAAAAAAAAAAATGGTTCAATTCAAAATAATCATTAAACAAAAATGTTGAGAAAGTCAGAATTAAAAATAAAATGTATTTTAAATAACAAAAGTACTTCTTTCAAAGTAAGTTCATCTGTTATGCCTTTTACAAATCTATAGACAAGAAATTATTATTATTTGATGTTAAGATTAAAAAAATAAAGCCTTTGTATGAAGATGTATATAATTAGCATTTTATGATGACACCATTTAAAATATGGCTGCTGGCTTTGCAGTTTTAGGGATGACGACAATCTTTACACAGTTGATAGTTTATTTTTAGTTTATTTAGAATTACTTGAGTAAAGTAGGTAAAAATTTAATTATTTTATTAAAAGCCCAGAATTATTATTTCAGAAAAATCTGATCCTAAGGCAAGATAAAAAAAAAACAAATTAATAAGCAGCTCACTTCAACGATGTTATAGAAAACGTAGAGTTTAAGAACTGCTTGGCCACGGATGATGTGGTACATCATTGAGATATCCAGGTAACTGAGGATACAGCAACTTATCACAATTATGATGCCTTTTAGAATGTCACAGGTTTGGGCAGGCTCCAGGATTTTTCTGGAACTACAACAAAAAAAGAATAATAAATAATTATAAGGAATGCTCCAAATGTAATGCCTCCAATTTATTTCTACGGAAACTATGATATGACAAATACAATATTACTGTTGGATAGAAGAATAAGGTCTGAATTGGTGGAAATAATGAATGTAGCTTGTTTGAGCATTTCCAATGGAAATAGTTATAGCGATAGATTTGCAAGATTTCATCAGCAAGAAAGGGCTTGTATGGCAGAAAATAATTCATTGCCCACAAAATTTGAAAGAAGAATTGTGTAGTTCAAGCCCTGATACAGCAATAATAACCCATTTTTGGTCTGATCTGACTGAACATGAGAGAGAGCATAGCAGGAAAAATCGGGTGCTATCTGGAGTGGTATAACAAGCCAACCATGTTACTAGCATTTTTAGTAATGGATTATTTATAGGAGTTCCACTAGATATCTGAGGTGAACTTGAGTCCCAAAAGATGCTCAAAGCAAAGATCCCCATTGAGTGTGTAACCATTCATCGTGACAGGTTAGTATTCAGGGTCAGTTAGGTGATGATGAAAAGTTACTTGCTTGGCTTTTGAAGTATCAAAAGTTACAAACCCATTGGGCTGTTAGATCAGAGGACAGATCAGTTACCAGGCTTTGGTCATCCATAAACTGTTGTATTATCTTCGTAGAGTTTGTGTAGCAAGCGACTTTGTCAAAAGCCTTTGAGATATCTAAGGTGATTAGTCTCCTGATGAAATTATGCTTCACTGATTATCTGTGTTATGGCTGTTCAAAGATCAGCAGTGGACCCAGAAGAGGTTAACCCATGCCACTTATTGCTCAGAATGTTGTTCTTGTTGAGGTGATCAATGACTTTCTTGTTTGCTGATGACATTAAAGAGGGTGATGGGTCAATAATGAGGCAGGATAAGCATTCCCCTCCATCCTTGAACACAGGACAGACAGATGACACTTTCCATACATTTTGGAAATGTTTCTCTGTCAGGCTTAGCTATTTCATTATGATTGGAGATAACTTTGGGCTAAGATTCTTAAGAACAACCAGACAGATTTTATCTCGACCAGTAGACTTCAGAGTGAAGATTTTTGATGAGTTTGGAAACTTCCTGAGTTGTGAAAGAAATAACAATGTTTTTGATCCGTGAGAAGAAGAGAGTCAGGTAAGTGATGACCCTTGTTGTCCAACATAGAATTAGGAGCAAAGTTCATTACATAGAGCTTAGCTTTATTTGACAAGGATGAAATAACCTCAGGGTCATTTATAATAATAGGCACTGACAGTTTTTAACTTTGGCTTGAACTGACTGTGCATAGCAATTAAGATATGTCAAAACAACAAAAATGAGGCCACACTAGTCAGAGTAAATCAGTGGATAATAACGATAATCTCTTATTTAAAAATAAATCGTATATCAGTACAAACATTTAGTAAGTTTACCTTTGACACAAGCACCCAACAGCTGACAAGTGGGTGCTGATCAAATGGGAATAATGTTCACGTATCATTTGCTAACAAACATTGTTCTGTGCTTTGTCTTGAACTATCCTCAAATTGAATATAAAACTCGGTTTTACTTGTTAAAAAAAATAAAAGCAAAGCACAATTTTTAAAATGCATTTAAACAAAAGAAAAGTTAGAAAAAAAACCCCCAAAAAACAACAAATTCTGAAAATGTAAAGAAAGAAAAAAAAAGGATCGAGGTGACAACTTACCCATACATGAAAAAACCACATGGATGTGTGAGAAGCTTGATTAGAGCCAAGCATATTCGCAAGGGAAGGAACGTAAAAATGAATAAGAACGCATCAACACACTGGAAGAAGCCATAGATTATAAACTGTAAAAAAATGAAAAAAATAATTACAAAATGAATTGAGGAAAATAGAGAAGCAGAAAACAGAAACAAAATCTTAAAAAAATATTAACAGATTAAAAAAAAAAATTTGAAAAATGTATACCAATTCATACTTTGACTGTTTTATGCAATATTCTCATTTTAACATATTTTCTGGCTTTTCATTTTTTTCTGTGCTATTTCATGTTATTTTTCCTTTCCTTTTATTTCAGTAGGCTTGGCTCAATGGTACCAATCAGGAACGTTGATATTTTCACACTTGCTAGAAAAGATCATGAAAATAATAACCGGCCTCCATCATATGGGAACAGTTAATTATGTTTTATCAGAAGGTGGTCATCAGTTTTTAGATAAAAAAAGAAAATTGACATGACTTTGAAGGGAGGTATTCTTGACAAATATCATTTATGTTAAATAACCTAATCTCCTGTGCCTGTGAGGATTATAGAAATTAACCATAAATAAAAAAGAGATTAAAATGACATGAGAAACATGCTAAAATATCTAAAATGTTTCTCATGGTTTCAGTCAGCAGGACATAATTGCATGCAAGATAAAATGTTATTTGATATTTACTAAATTTAGTTCAGGACAGAAAAAAAAAAAATAAAAAAAAAAAAAAATCACAATTGTTGGTCACGTTTACATCAACTGCTTCACCGTATAGAGGGGTGAAAACCCACTGAAAAAGGGATCAATTTTTGCAACACTATATTTTGACTCTTGTTTAAATCCATGACAATGTCTAACCTTTTTGACTCCTGCCAACCAAACCCATGTCTAACCTTTTTGACTCTCCTGCCAACCAAACCCATGTCTAACCTTTTTGACTATCCTGCCAATCAAACCCATGTTTCTTTTTTTATTAAAGTCAAGCTGCCATTCAAAATGACATGAATCTTTCTCTTTTGCACAAAATGTTAATCTGTCCAGTTTATAAGGCAGTTTCATCAAATAAGTATCTTCTCTTGAGTGAGTAAGCAAAAGTAAAAGAAAAAGTTTTCTCTGAATTTCTGGAATGAGGAGTTACCATTATTTAAATGCAGACTATTGTATTCAAATTTCTTTTGTCATATTTCAACTGTTGTGTCCACACCTTCATCACATGCTTGTTGATCCAAGTATGCTTCAGAGAATTTCAAACTGAACTATTTAATCTATGGAGGTAGATTATTCGTATTCCACTGTCCATGTCTACAGATATCTCATCTAGTTCTTATTTTAATAAGGAAAGAAAGTGATATGACAGTAAAGCTTCAACAGCAGCAGCATTTAAAAGCAAAGTTTTGGAGAGTGCAGTCAAATGTGACAAGTAGCAGCAGCTGTTGAACTTGTCAGCAGGCAGGTTAAGATTAAGGATTCAAGTTCTCTACTCAGAATTGTCCCACAGGAAAATAGCCTAGTGAAATAAAATGTTAGTTCATGAATTAGGTGACAGCAATAACTGATCAGTACTAAAATTAGAACTAAACGAGATATACCTAGACATGGTTAGTAGAATGTAGATAAAAAACAATCTATTTCTATAGATTCAATAACAAGTTCAATTTGAAATTCCCTGAAGTATAACCTGGATTGACAAGCACCTAATGAAAGCTGGAGGACAAACCAACCAAAAGATTGTTGATGTGAAGTCGAGGTTTAGCACTAGTCCGTCGCTAAGCTTGTCCTTTTCCACGTTATTCTCGGTGACGAGTTATATAGGCTTTCTCTTGCACTTATGCAAATTAGGCATATTAATTTGACAGTGTCACTACAGTTGTGATAAGAACAACAAAGTTCATGTGTAAATAATGTTTATTAAAATTCCATCAGTTTTCAGAGGCAAGAACTCACTACGATACAAATCTGGGATGAACTTAGACCAATTTATTTAGATTTAAATAAGAATCAAAGCATTTAACAGCTGCAACAAAAAAGAATTGTTATTATCAGCCAATAAATCATATGGTTTTCTCATAAATATTTGGGTGATTGTTAACCACTGTAGTGATGCAAAAGGTGATTATCTCCCTTTGTGAAAGATGAATTCACAAGGATCATGTAAAGAAACTGTGTGGTGTTAGCTTGTAGAATGATAAATGCCAGTTGCCATTTAGCATGCAGGGAGGTAAGACATGCCTCCCTAGACTATTTACCATAAAGGCGGCAAAGAAGATGAAATGTCATGAGTCTACAGAGGAAACCACATGGTCTCACCAGGTACATAGAGGGATCCTCTCACTTTTTGACCCCTCTTCACACCACTTCTATTCATATGTTATAATTTCTCTATATAGGACAATTAGTGACAAGTATCTATATATTGATATAAAATATCTCTGAGAACAATGTTTTTCATTCCTTTCTTTCAGCTATTCTGTTCTGTCAATGGTATTAAGGTGTTACTATATCATGGATATACTAATGCCTATAATAGGGAAATACAGACTGGAAATATTCTCTCTTTCCTAGTGACCCCATTATCATAAAGTCATTTTGTTATCACTCCAGCTGTATAGTGTACCAGTCTCCTACTGATCATACCAGTGTGTATAATAGCAATGTGATATTGAAATACTAATTGCATTTTAAGATAAAACAGTAAATACTTTAGATTAAGTACCACCACAGAAAACGCAATATCTAAGGTTTAAAATGTTCTAGTTCCACGTGCCATGTCAGTTATCAGCTATCTCCTGCTAATTCCCCTCTCCAAATTCTCCACTGCCTTAACCGGGTATTGAACTCAAACTCTTTGGGTCCTGTCACTGGATCTAGCCAACGCCTTTATCCACTGTGCAATGTGTCCTCGAGGACATCTGTGTATGAATTTCTGGGTATTATAAACCAAATGTCTTCAGCCACATTTTTTTTACCAGTGCTCATATTGCAATTCTTGCTGTTATCATTGTATTTTTTTTTTTACCAGAGCTCATATTGCAATTTTTTTTGTTGTTATTGCTTTTCTCTGGCACTCCTTATTACTGGTTCCCATATTGTATTCATTTCTATGCTTGGTCGGCTTAGGAGATTTTTGTGGCCTAGCATATGTGCAGATTCCTTAAGTTTACGAATTTTCCAATGGTGTTCTTTGTCTATGATCTCAACCTGATTCCACAGAGGGGGGTGATCTCCCTTCTCTCTCCATATGTGGTCAGCCATGCCTGATTTTTCCACTTCCCCTCGTGTTACAGCTTTCTGGTGTTCTTGAAGCCTTACCTTAAGAGGTGGCCTGTCTCCCCTTTATATTTCTTTCCACAGCTGCACGGGATAGAGCACACACAGTTTTTAGTAATATTCTCCTCTATTGAGGGGAGGGGTCTTAGTCTCAATAATGTAAATAGTGTACATAATACGTCATCTCAGAAATATAGATAGATAATAATGTGCTTAATATATCTTATTTTGAAAAGCAATTAAAAGCTTTATTAATTTAATAATATCATAGTCTTTTTGTAACACTATTTGCTAGTGGTAAAAGAAAAGAAGGGTTAATGAATAGAATGTTGGATATACCAAGAGAGAGTTGGTAAATCAAAAACGGGTTAATGAATAGAATGTTGGATATACCAAGAGAGAGTTGGTAAATCAAAAACGGGTTAATGAATAGAATGTTGGATATACCAAGAGAGAGTTGGTAAATCAAAAACGGGTTAATGAATAGAATGTTGGATATACCAAGAGAGAGTTGGTAAAGAAAAGAATGGTTAATGAATAGAATGTTGGATATACCAAGAGAGAGTTGGTAAAGAAAAGAATGGTTAATGAATAGAATGTTGGATATACCAAGAGAGAGTTGGTAAAGAAAAGAATGGTTAATGAATAGAATGTTGGATATACCAAGAGAGAGTTGGTAAAGAAAAGAATGGTTAATGAATAGAATGTTGGATATACCAAGAGAGAGTTGGTAAAGAAAAGAATGGTTAATGAATAGAATGTTGGATATACCAAGAGAGAGTTGGTAAAGAAAAGAATGGTTAATGAATAGACTGTTGGATATACCAAGAGAGAGTTGGTAAATAAAAAAGGGTTAATGAATAGAATGTTGGATATACCAAGAGAGAGTTGGTAAATAAAAAAGGGTTAATGAATAGAATGTTGGATATACCAAGAGAGAGTTGGTAAATAAAAAAGGGTTAATGAATAGAATGTTGGATATACCAAGAGAGAGTTGGTAAATAAAAAAGGGTTAATGAATAGAATGTTGGATATACCAAGAGAGAGTTGGTAAATAAAAACGGGTTAATGAATAGAATGTTGGATATACCAAGAGAGAGTTGGTAAATCAAAAACGGGTTAATGAATAGAATGTTGGATATACCAAGAGAGAGTTGGTAAAGAAAAGAATGGTTAATGAATAGAATGTTGGATATACCAAGAGAGAGTTGGTAAAGAAAAGAATGGTTAATGAATAGAATGTTGGATATACCAAGAGAGAGTTGGTAAAGAAAAGAATGGTTAATGAATAGAATGTTGGATATACCAAGAGAGAGTTGGTAAAGAAAAGAATGGTTAATGAATAGAATGTTGGATATACCAAGAGAGAGTTGGTAAATAAAAAAGGGTTAATGAATAGAATGTTGGATATACCAAGAGAGAGTTGGTAAATAAAAAAGGGTTAATGAATAGAATGTTGGATATACCAAGAGAGAGTTGGTAAATAAAAAAGGGTTAATGAATAGAATGTTGGATATACCAAGATAGAGTTGGTAAATCAAAAACAGGTTAATGAATAGAATGTTGGATATACCAAGATAGAGTTGGTAAATCAAAAACAGGTTAATGAATAGAATGTTGGATATACCAAGATAGAGTTGGTAAATAAAAAAGGGTTAATGAATAGAATGTTGGATATACCAAGAGAGAGTTGGTAAATAAAAAAGGGTTAATGAATAGAATGTTGGATATACCAAGAGAGAGTTGGTAAATAAAAAAGGGTTAATGAATAGAATGTTGGATATACCAAGAGAGAGTTGGTAAATAAAAAAGGGTTAATGAATAGAATGTTGGATATACCAAGAGAGAGTTGGTAAATAAAAAAGGGTTAATGAATAGAATGTTGGATATACCAAGAGAGAGTTGGTAAATAAAAAAGGGTTAATGAATAGAATGTTGGATATACCAAGAGAGAGTTGGTAAATCAAAAAAGGGTTAATGAATAGAATGTTGGATATACCAAGAGAGAGTTGGTAAATAAAAAAGGGTTAATGAATAGAATGTTGGATATACCAAGAGAGAGTTGGTAAATAAAAAAGGGTTAATGAATAGAATGTTGGATATACCAAGAGAGAGTTGGTAAATAAAAAAGGGTTAATGAATAGAATGTTGGATATACCAAGAGAGAGTTGGTAAATCAAAAACGGGTTAATGAATAGAATGTTGGATATACCAAGAGAGAGTTGGTAAAGAAAAGAATGGTTAATGAATAGAATGTTGGATATACCAAGAGAGAGTTGGTAAAGAAAAGAATGGTTAATGAATAGAATGTTGGATATACCAAGAGAGAGTTGGTAAAGAAAAGAATGGTTAATGAATAGAATGTTGGATATACCAAGAGAGAGTTGGTAAATAAAAAAGGGTTAATGAATAGAATGTTGGATATACCAAGAGAGAGTTGGTAAATAAAAAAGGGTTAATGAATAGAATGTTGGATATACCAAGAGAGAGTTGTTAAATAAAAAAGGGTTAATGAATAGAATGTTGGATATACCAAGAGAGAGTTGGTAAATAAAAAAGGGTTAATGAATAGAATGTTGGATATACCAAGATAGAGTTGGTAAATCAAAAACAGGTTAATGAATAGAATGTTGGATATACCAAGATAGAGTTGGTAAATCAAAAACAGGTTAATGAATAGAATGTTGGATATACCAAGATAGAGTTGGTAAAGAAAAGAATGGTTAATGAATAGAATGTTGGATATACCAAGAGAGAGTTGGTAAATAAAAAAGGGTTAATGAATAGAATGTTGGATATACCAAGAGAGAGTTGGTAAATAAAAAAGGGTTAATGAATAGAATGTTGGATATACCAAGAGAGAGTTGGTAAATAAAAAAGGGTTAATGAATAGAATGTTGGATATACCAAGAGAGAGTTGGTAAATAAAAAAGGGTTAATGAATAGAATGTTGGATATACCAAGAGAGAGTTGGTAAATAAAAAAGGGTTAATGAATAGAATGTTGGATATACCAAGAGAGAGTTGGTAAATAAAAAAGGGTTAATGAATAGAATGTTGGATATACCAAGAGAGAGTTGGTAAATAAAAAAGGGTTAATGAATAGAATGTTGGATATACCAAGAGAGAGTTGGTAAATAAAAAAGGGTTAATGAATAGAATGTTGGATATACCAAGAGAGAGTTGGTAAATCAAAAACGGGTTAATGAATAGAATGTTGGATATACCAAGAGAGAGTTGGTAAAGAAAAGAATGGTTAATGAATAGAATGTTGGATATACCAAGAGAGAGTTGGTAAAGAAAAGAATGGTTAATGAATAGAATGTTGGATATACCAAGAGAGAGTTGGTAAATAAAAAAGGGTTAATGAATAGAATGTTGGATATACCAAGAGAGAGTTGGTAAATAAAAAAGGGTTAATGAATAGAATGTTGGATATACCAAGAGAGAGTTGGTAAATAAAAAAGGGTTAATGAATAGAATGTTGGATATACCAAGATAGAGTTGGTAAATCAAAAACAGGTTAATGAATAGAATGTTGGATATACCAAGATAGAGTTGGTAAATCAAAAACAGGTTAATGAATAGAATGTTGGATATACCAAGATAGAGTTGGTAAATAAAAAAGGGTTAATGAATAGAATGTTGGATATACCAAGAGAGAGTTGGTAAATAAAAAAGGGTTAATGAATAGAATGTTGGATATACCAAGAGAGAGTTGGTAAATAAAAAAGGGTTAATGAATAGAATGTTGGATATACCAAGAGAGAGTTGGTAAATAAAAAAGGGTTAATGAATAGAATGTTGGATATACCAAGAGAGAGTTGGTAAATAAAAAAGGGTTAATGAATAGAATGTTGGATATACCAAGAGAGAGTTGGTAAATAAAAAAGGGTTAATGAATAGAATGTTGGATATACCAAGAGAGTTGGTAAATCAAAAAAGGGTTAATGAATAGAATGTTGGATATACCAAGAGAGAGTTGGTAAATAAAAAAGGGTTAATGAATAGAATGTTGGATATACCAAGAGAGAGTTGGTAAATCAAAAAAGGGTTAATGAATAGAATGTTGGATATACCAAGAGAGAGTTGGTAAATAAAAAAGGGTTAATGAATAGAATGTTGGATATACCAAGAGAGAGTTGGTAAATAAAAAAGGGTTAATGAATAGAATGTTGGATATACCAAGAGAGAGTTGGTAAATCAAAAACGGGTTAATGAATAGAATGTTGGATATACCAAGAGAGAGTTGGTAAAGAAAAGAATGGTTAATGAATAGAATGTTGGATATACCAAGAGAGAGTTGGTAAAGAAAAGAATGGTTAATGAATAGAATGTTGGATATACCAAGAGAGAGTTGGTAAAGAAAAGAATGGTTAATGAATAGAATGTTGGATATACCAAGAGAGAGTTGGTAAATAAAAAAGGGTTAATGAATAGAATGTTGGATATACCAAGAGAGAGTTGGTAAATAAAAAAGGGTTAATGAATAGAATGTTGGATATACCAAGAGAGAGTTGGTAAATAAAAAAGGGTTAATGAATAGAATGTTGGATATACCAAGAGAGTGTTGTTAAATAAAAAAGGGTTAATGAATAGAATGTTGGATATACCAAGAGAGAGTTGGTAAATAAAAAAGGGTTAATGAATAGAATGTTGGATATACCAAGAGAGAGTTGGTAAATAAAAAAGGGTTAATGAATAGAATGTTGGATATACCAAGAGAGTGTTGTTAAATAAAAAAGGGTTAATGAATAGAATGTTGGATATACCAAGAGAGAGTTGGTAAAGAAAAGAATGGTTAATGAATAGAATGTTGGATATACCAAGAGAGAGTTGGTAAATCAAAAACAGGTTAATGAATAGAATGTTGGATATACCAAGATAGAGTTGGTAAATCAAAAACGGGTTAATGAATAGAATGTTGGATATACCAAGAGAGAGTTGGTAAATAAAGGGTTAATGAATAGAATGATGGATATACCAAGAGAGAGTTGGTAAATAAAGGGTTAATGAATAGAATGTTGGATATACCAAGAGAGAGTTGGTAAATAATAAAAAAGGGTTAATGAATAGAATGTTGGATATACCAAGAGAGAGTTGGTAAATAAAGGGTTAATGAATAGAATGATGGATATACCAAGAGAGAGTTGGTAAATAAAGGGTTAATGAATAGAATGTTGGATATACCAAGAGAGAGTTGGTAAATAAAGGGTTAATGAACAGAATGTTGGATATACCAAGAGAGAGTTGGTAAATAATAAAAAAGGGTTAATGAATAGAATGTTGGATATACCAAGAGAGAGTTGGTAAATAAAAAAGGGTTAATGAATAGAATGTTGGATATACCAAGAGAGAGTTGGTAAATAAAAAAGGGTTAATGAATAGAATGTTGGATATACCAAGAGAGAGTTGGTAAATAAAAAAGGGTTAATGAATAGAATGTTGGATATACCAAGAGAGAGTTGGTAAATAAAAAAGGGTTAATGAATAGAATGTTGGATATACCAAGAGAGAGTTGGTAAATCAAAAACGGGTTAATGAATAGAATGTTGGATATACCAAGAGAGAGTTGGTAAATAATAAAAAAGGGTTAATGAATAGAATGTTGGATATACCAAGAGAGAGTTGGTAAATAATAAAAAAGGGTTAATGACTATAACGATGGACAGATTGTGAGAAAGATTGAATATTTCTCTTTTCAAAAAAGTTTAATTCACAAGAAACCAAAAGAATTTTTTGATATTTGCATAAGCAGGCCATGTGGCAATCTTTCACAGATGACTGATGACCTGCACCTAAAAGTACTGGTAACAAAAACAGAAGTAGAGAGAAACGGATTAGATCTGATCTATAATAAAAATCCGGGAATAAAATTTTTTGTGTAAGGGGCCATATGGTCAGTGTTTAATTCTGAAAAAAGACAAAAAGCCAGTATACGGAATTTTGCGTAGGTAACAAGTTTAAAATGATAATTCTTTTGATTAACGACCTTGGGGTTAAGCCACATCAAGCAGTCGAGAGCCATTGGTTGAAGAGTAGCCAAGGTGGCAGGCACAGATGAAACACTGAGGGAGGTGGAGGAGCTGCCCACACCCATTGGGAAGTGTTGGTATGAGATACCAATAAGAGGAAGGAAGAAGTTATCAGGGCGGATTGATACCTGCAACTGCTACCCATGGAATGTAATTAATTTTCAGAACCCTGTCAGTAGAAAGGGATTCTTGTTGGAAGATAAGGGAAATACCAAATCCCCCAATTGCATACTGCCCCATGCCAGTTTTGGGGTGAATGTCAATATATACAAAGGAATCGAAGTGACAATGCGGAGAGAGATTTTGTTCCAGACACTGGATGAGAATGATCTCACATGACTACCTGCCTGAAGAGAGCCTCTGACATCAGCCTTGTGCCAAACTTAAACAAGCCAGCCAAAGTGTCACATCTAACTTAAGTGGGTTGGGTTGATAACTGTCCACATGCAAACTGCTAAATTTTAATGACAAAACTAACCAAGTATTGTATGAAAGAACATATATAAAAACATTTTTTTTTATTCAAGTTATTTCTTTTCTTGTGTCTTCATTCTACTTGGACCAGCCCAATACAAAGATACCCAACGACGATTTGATCCTTGCTGGCCTTTTGATCAAAACTAATTACAATGTGGAATAAAGCAAGGTCTGGATCGAAACGATCATTTTATTGATCAGCTGTCGGTGTTGAACATTTAGACGACTGGGAAGGACTTGAAAGTGACATTATTGCATTTTTTTATTTTACGATTCAGGGCAGATTTTTGGTAAATGGTATTTTTGTTTGACAAAAACAAATTGAGAATTTAAATTCTCCAAGAATTTTACCGAATATAAAGAGGGTAAAATAAAAAAAAAATTTCAAAAATAATTTAGTTCAGTTGTGAATAAGTCCTGAAAATTTAATTAAACTGACAATTATTTGATTTTTGCAAGAATTTCCAAAACAATGTGTTTTTACCAAAAAAAGATGCTAAATTTTCCATACCAAAGAGACAATAAAAATAATTAAATAAAAATTTAACCAAAATTTCAAATGTACTAAAAGGATTAATAAATTCATAAAAAAACACTTTGGTCTTTCCTGTTAATAATAACAAACATTTGTTTTTATCAAGTTTGGGGTCTTTTTCATCATGGAATGCTATTTTTTCAGCAAATTTTTGGAGATAACTACTTTAGCTTTATTTAAAAAAAAAAAAACACTTTCAAGTACAGTCTAAGCTTTATAGAATAACACAGTAGAAAACTAAGGTTTATTTTTTTTTTTTTTTTTTGGTATCAAATTGCTGGTGCCTGTTTGCACACATTTCTTAAAAAAAATCAAAACCACAAAAGAACAGTAGTTTCAGGGATTACCAAGCTGCTCAGTCATCTACTTTTAATAATCAACCAATGTGACATGCCAGTAACAAGCCATTTCTGCAAGATATCTCACGATGATAGTGAGTATAGAGAAAGGATTTATGCTTTCCAGCAGAGTGAAATAAATGTAATCCTAGTGGGAATTTGAAAGCTGTTTTTAATGATTGTATTTACCCTACTGATAACAGTTGTGTTAGTTCGCACCTCCCCTACCCCACTCACGTAATCAACCTCCCTCCAAAAACCTAATAAAGAGACTAAGCAAGGACCATTTAATTCATTTCATATATAGACATCACCCCCACCCTCTGGACAAATATCACATCATCTGAAAAAAATTGACTTTTCATATATTGTTCATCTGTTTTGGCTATGCTTGCAGTCAAACAAAAAATGAGAGTTTGAGGATATGGGAAAAAACATGGCTGTCATTACACCAGCTTTGATAGAAGATTAACAAGATGGCCTTAAATAAATAAAAATCAAATAATATCTGGTGGATTGAATGTCTTATAAAATATAAAGATTTAAATGCTATCCAGTGTCAAATATCTGCATTGATTTTTATCCGTATTAATTGCTTCAAGGAAAGCTAGTAAGAAAAGAGCCCTAAGTAGTACGACAGGGAGACATTGCTAGTACACAGCATACATCGATTATTTGGTCATAGTTAATCACATTTTTCTTTGAGGCAATCAGTTTAAATATAATACTTTTGAGATAATTCATGCTGAAAAGAATGTGAAACTAATTAGTGAAGTCTGCCAAATATATCTGAAACTAGATTTAATAAAAGAGGAGAACAATTTTCTCATAAGAGACTTTTCTATTTTTTCTCTTTTTTCAACCAATTTGTTGATTTAATTTCCTATCAATTACAAATCAACAAAAGTCATCTCCATTAGTGTAGAACGCAGTGATGGCCATAAAAGAAAGCAATAAAGAAGATAGGAAGCAGACATTTATTTTACCAAACAAAATAGCTTCTTTTTTTCTTTTTTCACAAAGAGTAAAACAGAATCTCATAAGGCAAGTTGCAACAAACTTTTGCAACCAAATGAGTAACAAAAAAAATTACACCTTAAAAAAATGTATCGAAATTTATTCAATTTAGTTTTTAACTGATATTTCAATTAAACTCTTTTTAAAGTTTTTACATAATGGATGATACAATTTTAACCTGTTCCATGATATGGAAAAGATGACTAATATCTTCACAAGATGGAAGAAGAATGTTTTTGTACAAACATAGGAAATTTGTATATCTGGTGGTATGACAACTCATGAATAATTGAAAGCTTAAAAGGTTCATCTGTTTTCTTCATAATTTATTCAAAGTAATTATAGACCTGGAACTCAACCATTTAGAACTAGATGCATCTGATTAAGATACTACTGACAGTTGGTACTACTGGAAAACTTTATTCAACAACTTTCTTGCAACCCTATTGTCTCAACAAATACGACAAAGGAAAATTAAAAATAAAACTTTAGACTCAACAGCTTATGATCAGGTTATCTTATTAGACAGGAAACAATCTGCATCTGACATGCAACCTGAAATTGTTGGAGCTGCACAAAGGACATTTATTCTAGGTAGATAAAAAATTACAAATCTATCAGAGTACTTTGTCTCTCTCCTCTACACCTTTCATTTGGCCCCCCGCCCTTTATTCATGCTCAAAACTCTCTTGTTTATACAGTTCCAGAACCCTTTTCCGAGTCTTTCAAACAACCTGTTTCTGCTGCCTTCATGTAAATGTTTATTTTTGTAGACTAAATTCTGTTGCCTGTTTATCATGTCCTGTGCAAAAGTCAGTATACCACAAAAAAATTTTAAAAAAAAGATAATTTTTTAAATGTTTGCCAGTCTGTTTCTTTGCACAGTTCTGCAGTGTGGGTGATGCGAGCAACTATGTCTCCTAAATGCTTTTTAAATGTTATCTTTTAATTTTAACCTTTTTTTTTAACCATAATGTAACAGTATATAGCCATGACAAAACTAACCAAGATAATCATCTCAAGTGGCTCATGGCTGCTGTTGAAAAATACAACTTTACACTATGATAAGGGTCCCTATGGGTTAAGCACCATTAACTTACTAGAGTTTGTCATAAGCAAAGAGAATATAGTGCTGGGCCCTGAATGGTTGAAGCCACTACAGGAATTACTCCCTAATAAGATCTCTTCCTTATGAAGGGCCATGGATATGTTCACACATTACTCCTCTTAGTAGTCTCATTCTCTTAGAAAATACACCCAATAACACAAATTTCCAGTTTCCTTCTAACTCTTCCATCCGGGGTTTAAAAAGAGATATTGCCAATTCTGCTATTATGGCAGTGAATCCCACTATTCTCCTAGTAATAGAAACAGATGAGTCCAACTGTATTATTGCTGCCTCATTGAGACAATGTGGCCACTCCATATAGCATTCTTCTCCAACATTATCACAGTTGGAATGACAACATTAAGTGATAGAAAAAAGGCTTAAACCATTGTGTAGGCCCTAAAGAAATGGAAATTGATTTGATCAACTGCTACTTTAGCCTCTAGTCACAGACCAAAAGTCTGTAACATTCATGTACAAAACCCTAAAGACGATTAGCCAAATAAAAAATGAGAAAAACAGCCAGATGGAGAATTGAAATTTCCAGTTTTTCGTTTGACATCATCTATCCTAGAAAGGAAAATGCAGTAGCCAATGCTCTCTCAAGGGTGTGTGGATCAGTAAAGGGCGTGGATGATCTCTTGGAGCTGCAGAAAGAGCTGTGTCACCCAGGGATCACTAGAATGCTATATACGGTCTGTAGTTGAAATCTACCATTTTTCATCAAGGATGTCAAGAGGATTACAAACAACTGTCTGATGTGACCGGTTATCAACCTCAGGATCTACAACATACATCCACACTGGGGAATTGCCTTTATATCAGGACAGCTAAAGCAATTCTTAATTGAAAGGAATGTGGCTGTGAGCTGAACCACACTGTATAATCCTCAGGGTAACATCCTATGTGAGTGTTATAATGGGATTATAGAGAAGACTGTTACACAGTGGGAAGACCTAGTGTCTGAGGCGTTGGGCTCATGAGAGATTATATAAATTTCTGAGCTGAAACACTGCCAAAACCCTTCTTCCATCATGGTTCTAACAAATCGGCTCAGTTTTGTTAAAGAGATGTCTGTCATAAGAAATATGACTCACCGGTGAATGAGGTGGAACAACTGGTAGGCAACCTACAGTGTGCTCTAATTCAACACTCCTGCCATGGGAGGCAATCAAACACTCAGAGATCTAGCACCTTCTAGAGGGGCACTGGGCCCACAAAAAGATCCCTCTCCTTTGAGCAGTTCAGTTCCCACTGATAGCATTAATGACATGCTACCTGTAAATTCTGAGGAGCAAAATCCAGAATAATACTGATCTTGATACCAGGTCAGCACAACAAAAGCAAAAGAACCCAAGCACTGACAATGGTGACTCACTTTCAGATGCTGAACTTCCTATTCTGGGTAGGAGACAGAAAAGTGTTAGGACAAGATATTTCCAGACAACATCCCCTGTAGGGTCTATATTCCTTGACCAGGAACCACTGTAATATTCCGGGCAGATTTGCAAAAAGTCCACTCATTTAGATGGACTATGTCACCTTCGACTGAATAAAAATGAGTAATGTAGAATGTGGTGAGAGCAACCATAGTTGTCTCCTCTTGAAACTATTCTACTATAAAAGGTGACAGTCAATTTCAAATATGCGCAATAGTCAAATTACTTTAAATAAAGCCTCATTGCAAGTTTAAAAGGTTCAATTGTTTTTTTATACTAAGTTTAAACATTTATAAAGTTGCTGATTTTGTTCTAAAACATTTTTAATAGAAAATTCTTAATTCAATTATTGTTTGCTTATTCAATAAAAATTTAATTTCATTTAGTTTTTACTAACTATTCTAGACAAAAATACAAATCTTTTCAGTTCCCGTTTTTGTGTTTTATGTGTGTGCATCTTCAAATTGAGTCAAAATGGAGTTGAAATTGCAAGGAATATAAATTCTATATTTAGAGATAAGGTTGTGGGTAGCCAAATAGTCAGATATTGATTTAAAAAATTTGCTACAAAGATTCCATTTAGAAAAAAAAGTAAGATCAATCAAAATATTGCTAATGAAGATTTGAGTTACTGATGGAAAATGATCCCAAAAAGTTTACTGTATCAACTGAAACCATTTCAAATCCTTAAAAAGTAATTGTCAAGAAAAAAGTTACTGGGTTTTGTTGTGAATACTTTTGCTTCTATGTCTCCACTAAAAGCAGGGCTAACCACCAAAAACTGTTCACATCTAAATGGATGGATTGTCATTTGCAGATGTAAAAAGGATCAGGAATGAATGTGGAATGAGTGAAGACTATGGATTCAACATGAAGATATTTTCATGTAATTTTATCCAAACTAATAAACGATTAACAAAAAGATAGAAAGAAACACTAATGTGCAGACAGTAGAAGAGGGAAAAAAAACAAAAAAACATTAAACTTAACTGTTGGGAAGTGTGTGTGTGTGTGCGCATGATATGCAGTATCACCTAATGGCATACCTTAGCAGAGGACAGTTTCTTTTGAAACTATATAGAAAAGCTTGAATTAATTTTGCTTAACAGTGTAAAAAGACATTTTTGTATTATATTGTCATTTGTTGATGAAAAATTGATTTCTGTTGATGGCAGGAGATCTTTCCAAATGCTGGATGTGGATGAGAAGCTACAACATCCTTGCAAAGTTATGGTGAACATTTGATGGAGCGATTATTCAATATATTACAGCTTTGTTTAAAATATGTAGAGGAGCTTGAAAGATTGTATTGAAAACTTCAATCAATTCCCAGTTTAGTGACAAGTCGCCATTTTGTTGCATGATAGAAACCTGCCTTCATATTTCTTGGAAAATTGAATCAGTTGAAAATGGAGAATTTACTCCATTTTGCTGATTCACAGAATCACTTTCCTACAGATTATCATTATTTTTTTTTTTTCAAAATTCTACTCCACTTTCTTAGAGGGCAGAAAGTTTTTAACAAGAAATTTAATAAGTTTACTGTTTCCTTGAAAGAAGGATTCTTTGAAGAAAAAGCTGAAGTGGAAGAGATCTACTGAATTATTTATACATACATATATATATATATATGTATATATATATATATATACATACACACACGCCTGTGTGTGTGCGGTAAAAATTAATTGTCAATGTGATGATGAAATCAATGTTGTCCTATCACCATCAAACAAACAAAAAATGTCTACTGCAAATTGAATTTTCTGATGAAACAAAAATACAAATGTCAGAAAAGTAATTAACTTTACAAAAGTTAAAACTGATATATCTTCTATAAAATAGCGACATTTGAATTGAAGCAAATGTTATCAGTAGATGTAATAAATCTACTGATGGTAGAAATCATGTTTGGCTTAACATATGTAATGTAATGGATCTGAATGTACTTGAAAAGTCATCAACTTTGAGACACAAATAAATTGAAGGACATGAATAAAAATGTTTCTGAAAACCACAAAACTTTGTGAAAATATAAAAATCTCATTCATGCTTGTTTCACATTGAACATTTTACAATTAAACATACTGAAGAAGACAATTGGAAAACGTTTCAAGTTTATAAAGAAGTCTCTGCAACAGACAGTCAACCAGGAGGGTCATGAGAGAAAAAAAAAAAAAATATTGCAGTGTGGAAATTAAAGCAAAATTAGCAGTGCAGAGATTTGCTCAGAATGAACAAAAGGTGATTTTCCTACCATTGGGAAAAGAAAGAGTTTTACTTACAACAACTTCTACACTTAATTGGGAATTTGGAATAACTGACATAAAAACAAATTTTCTTTTTAAATATTATGGAGCAAGAAGCATATCTGAAAGTTTCTCTTGAAGCCAATGCTATTGCAACATGAGGACTTCTTTTATTAAATGTATGTATGGATTGAATGATGCATTTAGAAGTAAATGGATTTGGTTATAAACAATTGGAAATATTCAGCCTTATTTCATTGGCATCAGAATGATTGTCTTTCTTGGTGTTTGCTTTATATGGACCAGAACAAAAGAAAAATGGTGGAAATACTTGAAACAGTTTTCAAAATTATGGCACTGCATTATATGAGAACTTAGGCATGAGAAATCAACAGAAGAATAATAGCATTGTTCTTTATCCAAATTCTTATATTGATAACAATATTATATTCCAGTTAACGAATCTTGCATGTTATAATATGATGATTTGAACCGAAAAGAAAATTCTTCATGCTGTACCCTGATTGGTCAGATTAACTGAGTAGCTAATTAAATCCATCCAGATACCAGCAAGAATTTGGGGAATTCCTAAGTTCAAAACTTTCCTTATGCAAACATTGTCATTAAAAATCTAAAAGTGAACCTTGTTTTCTTTTGTAAGGGAGAACCAGCAAGACATGGAAACAACAAAACCTGTATGAATTATTATCTGCTTGTTATATAATGTTGAAGACACCAGAGACAGTAATACTGAGTAAAATTGTGAATTTAGGGTCAAATGCACATCAAATATGGATTAGATTTCTCATATATGTGGGTTTTTTTATAGATGTGTGTAATGAGTGTTCAGATAATTTAGTCAGAAAATACAAGTTGTTTGGGGTTTTCTTACTTAAAATTTTTGTTGAGCGCTAAAAGATAAATTGTTATTATGGCCTGAAAAGGGAAAAGAACTGAAATTTTTGTTGACGCATATATTGATGGTCTGTCCATGTTGACTGTCTGATAGTGAGAATGTCATGTGTTTGTGTGTTTAGAGGAGAAAAGTAAGTTGGGCTGATTCCCATTAGTTTAGAAAGAGTGAATTAATGATAATTCACCTTGGTAATTTATCTGGGCTGGAATTAGAAGTGAATCGTGATGCCTCATATGCAAACATGACTGCTGGAGTTTTCACTGCTGGCAGATATTTTCCTTATTGGAAATGATAAAGAATATTTTGCCTGTTAGTGCGGAAATTCAAGAAAATATGTTGAGTAAAATATACGCTGGAAATTTAAGTTCTGAATGCAGCATCCAACTTTGGTCATTTATTGAATGAAGAATTATTTAATAAGCCAAAGGGAATGAATATTCCAATTGGGTGCGCTTTATTGATAACAGATCATTGGATGAAAACAGATTCTACAAAATTTATCAAGGAAAAAACTTCTAATCAGACACTGAAAAAAGTATTCAATGCAAGATTGAAAAGGAATCAGGAGACACACACTGTCAATTACATTGATCCTATTCATTATATATATATATATATATATATATATATATATAAGGTAATAAATCCATTGGTATATAATCCAAGTGGATCCTAGTAATATAAAATATTAAGACTGATCCACAAAAAAAAAGCTCAATGTATTTATTATTATAGAACAAATAATTAATACACAATCCCAAATTACCTCAAATGGGGAATAGGCTTATTTCAACCAACAAAAAATTTGTCAGTCATCTTCAACCCCAATACAGACTGAGTTTGCGTCAGACAAAAAATTGTAAAATTAATACAGAATTTATCCATTTCAATGTTTCAGTCAGACAAAAGGCACAAGTTAATGGTCAGGAGAGGATGGAAGGTATTAGTCTTAAAAGGAAAGAGGTTTTATAGAATTAAACCTGGATATTAACAATATGACATTAAATTGGATTTTATATATATATATATATATATATATATATATATGTAACACTATTTAGGAACGGAAGGGTTAATTAATCAATTAATTAACCACAGAAGTTAATTACGGGGATACTTAAATCGATAGATATAACGAAAGACATACTGAGCGATTACTTAAACCGATAGATATAACGAAAGACATACTGAGCGATATTCTTTTTGTTTTGTTGTTTTCCCAAACAGAGTATCGGTGAAAAAAAAAAAAGATTTTTTTTGTTTTGTTATTTTCAAGTGCGAATTCAAGATAACCACTTTACTTTCTCGCTGAAGTTTGATGCTGAGATATGCCAAATTCTCTTCGAGGACAAAGGAAGGAAAAAGAGAAAGAAACAGACGGACAGGGCTTAACAACTTAGATGATAAGAGAAGGAAAGAATGCCACCCACGAAAATTTTGATGGTCATTGTCGTAAAAATTAGTTGATGGACACCAGAGCTCTGGGCAGATAAAACATTGGCTGTTATCAGTAGTTGATGGGTCGTCTGCCAACCGCACCCTGGAGTGGGGTGTCGCCTGGACGGGACATCTGCATTTTGTTTAAGTTCATTTGTGATAACGAAGGCTATGTTAGGGTATTTTAATTAACCCAATTTCGCCAAAAAAAGAATCTTCCACTTAATGTTGACGGATAAACCTGGTTGAAAAAAAACATATCCCGTGAAGTTGGATAAAAAATTGAGATTATCAGTTGACGCCTATTGGCCGAATAGCCAGGCGGAGATGATCATGTGACGCAGAGAGGAGGCCGCCACCGCCCATTGAGAGGATAGGTATGAGATGTTACTGCGAGGAAGTGGGAAAACCGTTGACGCCCTCTAAAGTATGGTGAGATACCCATATGAGAGCAGAAGAGGGTGGGAGTGGAATAAGATTTCCAAATACGGAAAATGATAATTATTTTTGGCCGAAAACAAAGAAAATCCTTATTGGGGATTTGAAATCAACGTGGTGGCCACACCACGTCCGACCCCACGCCAGGTTTTGATCGGCGTCCATATAAGCAAACATCTATGGGTGTTTCAGAAGAGTTCGTCGAGGAGAGTTCGCAGAGTTCGTCGAGGAGAGTTCGCAGAGTAGAGCTGAGTTCGTCGAGGAAAGTCGAGATGGAGAGACGCGCCTCGCACAGGTGACCGCACGATTCCATGCCTTCCGACTTAGACTTCTAACCAAGAACAGATTTGTTGAAGACCGACTTTAGATTTCCCATCAAAACAAGTTTCCGACTAGACTTCTAACCAAGAACAAATTATAGAAGTCTGACTTATATTCGCCATCTCGATATCCAGACCTAGTTAAGGAACGCAAAAGTGTTACAATCCACATTTTTTTTTCTTCAGGCTGGGAGAGAAAGAGAGAGACGCACTCCTGTAACTCAACAAACCGACATAAAATTAATCACTATTCCTAACCAGTCGCTCGCCTTGAAGTTGTTGTTTGTGCTTTTGTTTTTTTTGTCTACAATTATTGTGCAGTATCACCTTGACCCGGATTCGGCTGGCACTACGGCCCGACGTCTGATTGAGCTCGTCAACCTAAGATCAAATCACAACGTGGGTAGGTTGAATCGAGATCAGAGCAGTTGCTTCGGTGACCAGGCGTTGGAAGCGAGCCGAGTACGACAAGTTGGTGCTAGAACCCAACCAGACTTCAACCGATGTCCCAGGGTTAGCCCGTCACAAAGGACCGACGTCACAAGTGCGCCGCAACCAGTACGGGTGTCACAAACGGTGCCCTGACTAGGACAGAGGACGTTGGGTGTCACATATATATATATATATGTATATATGTGTGTGTGTGTGTGTGTGTGTTATCTGAACTGAATTAAATTTTATTAATGCTAGGTAGGTTGTTTATAGTTATTTGCTTCTAATATTTGTATTTTTTTTACATTTTGTATGCTTTGATATCTTTTGTATTATTGATAACTATTTGTCACATTTCTTTTGTTGATGACATGTGATTTAACCGAGATATTATCAGATAAATGCAAAGTTAACTGGTTCAATAATGTAGTAATTATGTGACCAATGTATGCATTAATGAATATTTGGTGTTGTGTATAAGACTATGTTTGTGTTTTATAGATGCTTTACTTAAATTTCTGTAAGTTTCCCTAATGTATTGTAAGGAATAGTTCTGAGTTTATTTTATATATAAACCGCTTCAGAATTATTGTTGTTATGGATATTTTGGGTTTTGATCATATCCATAACACATTTGGATGTGCTTGTAATTATATATATTATATAATTACAAACACAGTAAAAGTAATAAATCCGTTGGTATATAATCCAAGTGGATCCTAGTAATATAAAATATTAAAACTAATCCACAAAAAGAGTTCAATGTATTTATTATTACAGAGCAAATAGAAGTGCACAATGAAACCCAAAATTACCTCATATAGGGGATAGATCTATTTCAACCAATGAAAACTTTGTCAGTCTTATTCAACCCCGGTATATAAACTGAGTGCGTCAGAATTAGAAATTTAACTGTGATAGCTGTTGAAAAAATTAATACAGAATTTATCAATTTCAACGTTTCAGACAGACAAAAGGCATGAGACCGTGGTCAGGGGAGGGTGGTAGGTATTAGCCTTAAAGGGAAGATGTTTTATAAAAAATTTTATTTTTAAATATTTTCTATTTAATATAACCAATTTTTTCTATTAATTATAAATTTTAAAAAATATATTTTTACTTAATTTTAATATTAATTATATAAATATAACTTATTTTTAATTTATTTAAATATTTCTTATTTTTAAATATAACTTATCTTTGGAAGCATATTTTTAAGTAGGAACTTGTACTTTTAAACTTAACCATATCTATATAAATTTTAAAAAAAACAAAAAAAAAAAACAAACCTTTTTCATTCCACTTTTAGTTTAAAATTAATACTTCATTCTTCATATAACCCAATTTAATGTTATATGGTTAGTTTTGGGTTTAGTTTTATAAAATCTCTTCACTTTAAGGCTAATATCTTCCACCCCTCCCCTGACCACTGTTTTCTGCTTTTTGTCCAACAGAAACAGTGAAATGGATAAATTTTGTATCAATTTTTCAACAGCTGTCACAGTTAAATTTCTAATTCTGGATGTCACCGTGTACTATATATATATATATATATATATATAAATAAATGGTACATGTAATATTGATTCAGTTCCTTGATATTTTTAATTTTAAAACTGCCATGTATTAAGTCAATAAAATTGTATTTTAGGTTCAAAATTATATAAAAAATGATTTAATCATACCAGAGCCACCTTTAAGAGATTTCTAAAGAATTTGTAAAAATAATAAAAAAAAAAAAAATTAGCCTATTGTTAGAGATATATATATATATATATATATATATATATATATATATATATATATATATATATATATATATATATATATATATATATAATCTCTCAGAATATTTCTCCATAGCTTAAATGGATACTCTTAACCAGAAGTATGGTGTCAACTCATAATATGACAGCTCCAGAGACATGTATAAATATCACCCCCAACATCTAACCTTTATTCTGAACTTTTATGATTTAGCTTTGACCTTTTTTTTCTGATTAGTTAAAAAAAGACATATCCATAAGATTTCAAAATCTCCATCTCCTCCCCCGCCATCTTTAATAAGCAAGCATATTGTTTTCTATTTTCAAATGTAAATCATTTTCATCAAAAAGTTACGCAATGTAAAATATTATGATCTACGTCTGTAATGAACACTTTTTTAAAGAAGCAAATGCCTGAGAACTGTGGCTTCTAAATCTGTTCTTTCTCTTCATTTGGATATATATAAGTGAACATTAAAGACAACACTCAGAGGTGACAGGCTGTTTCATGCTAGACACAATCATCAGGTCGTGAGTGTTGGATTTTTTCCTTGACTATTTATATATATATATATATATATGAGTCAGTGGTGCATTGTGGGTAATTCATTCTGGTGGTTATTTTGGTGGGAGTGGCTTGTTTATTTATTTATTTTGTTTTTATTTTCATTTTATATATTTATTCTTTTAGGTTTTCTATGTTTTATTAATGTGGTAAACAAATTTTGGTGGGGGCGTTTGCTTAGGTCGCTTATTATACTTATTTATGTTTATTTTTATTAGTTCTAAGTTATTTTAGTGGGAGTGATTTGTAATTTGTTCATTTATTTATTTTGGATTAATTTTTACTAGTTTTTTCCTTATTTGTTTGCTTATTCTTATTTCTTATTTATTTTGTATATTTTATATACTCTATTCAGTTTTCAATTTTTGAGTGAAATTGTTTTTTTTTTATCATTATATAGCATTTATAGCTATTTTCTTGTCCAATTTTTGGATTGATTGTTGAAGTCTATTCTAACAGTTATTTTGGTGGGATTGGTTTGTTAATTTGTTTATTATTTACTTTATTTGTATTGATTATTTTTACTTATATTTTATGTATTTATTTTCTATTTTTATTTGTTCTATTTCGTCTATTCTAACAGGAATGGTTTATTAATTTGTTTATTATTTGCCTGGGTTAATTTATTTTACTTATTTTTTTATATTATTTTTGTTTATTCTTTTCAGTTTTTGATTTTTAAGTAACGTAATAAAAACTTATTTTCCTGTCTGCATTTTGAGATGAGCTCAGATAGTTTATTTAGTAATTTATTTTGGTCTGGGAAGGTAATAATAGCTATTTTTTTCCCCCTCCAAGCAAAGTTTGCAGGCTTTGGATTGATTGTTGTAGGCTAATGATCTTTTCCTTATCTTCCATGATATTTTTGGTATATATATATATATATATATATATATATATATATATATATATGTATGTATGTATGTATGTGTATGTATGTATGTGTATGTAGTAATACTTGCTGAACAGGAAGCTACTGGAGAATAATGTATTAAGGCGGGCAAATTTTGTAAAGTGTTCACTAGTAGAAAATAGAGCATTAAAATTAAATATATAAATGAATTGTTCAAGGACATATTTTCTGCTTCAGTTTCTCATGTATAGATCTACACGTTAAGGCTAAGATAAATCTATTGAACTTATGAGCAAATATCATGTCTATGATAGATATGAAAATAGATATGATACCCGTTAATAAATTCAATAGATTTATAATACCCTTGATTTGTGGATCTGTGAAACAGATAAGACATTGAACCTTTTAATTATCTATTCAGGAGAGATACATTTGACACTGTAAGTAATAAAAGACAAGCTGCCATATTGAGATAAATGAAAAGATGTTAAGTAGATATATTTTCAATGACCTATATATATATATTTTTTTTCTTTAATTTTGATAAAATCACTAACATTCCAAATTTTTTCTCAAACAATTGAATTTTTTCTTTTAAGTGTTCAATTGTTGAACAAATAAATTTAAGACTTTCATTATATATATATATATATATATATATATATATATATATATATATATATATATATCCATGTAAGATGAGAACAAATAGAGTACAATTCCAACATTCATAACATTTAATTTAAAAGAGGGCTCAATACAAAGTAGAGAAATATTCATCGAAAACATGTCAAAATCGCTGAACAATTGCAGTTGTGTTTTGATGCGGATATAACGCATCTCATCTGAAAAGTGATGTACATCAAAACCCAACTGCAATTGTGTAGAAATTTTCACATGTTTTCAATGTAATATCATAAAATAAAGTATATATAAGAAATATAGTTTTAAGGTATGCTATATTTAAGGGATAAAGTACTCAATATCAGAAATAGAGTATATGTAAATATAAAAGTGAACATTGAAGTCAACACTCATATTATATATATATATATATATATATTGGTATTTAGGCAGCAATTTTTCATTTGGCTGAAGACTGATAAAATCAGTTTGTTTAAGATTTGTTATTTTAGTTCATTTTTGTTTTCAAGGGAGACATAGACCATACATTTTCCATGAATTTCTGAGCACTTTTTGACCTTTGTAGATTATTATCAAAAGAAAAGAGTGCTGATCAGATTGTCTCTAATTTTGTACCTTGTGCTTCTTTGTAGGTTTTCAAATGTTGCCTCAGTGGGGGTCACATGTTGGATTTGGGTCACATGTTTTGTTTTACGGCATATCAACCTCAATGAGCCATTTAATGCCGACAACTTTGTTTTTTTTCCTGGTAATATTTTTTTCTCAAAAACGTATAACTGGTAATATTTTTTTTTCAAAAAATGTACAGCTTGCAACATTATTTTTTCAAAAACGTATTGTCAGAAGCCTTGCTGTTGGGCATAGTTTATCGTCATACCCAGGACGTGGATGTAGTTTATCATCATAAACAGGGGGGGTTAACTATTTACCCATAGCTGGGACTCCAACAGGCGCCACCACCCTGGGCCAGGGCGGACCTCGGAACACCAGCAACCAAGAGGTGGTTCCCCACTCCTCAAACCCTCCTGATCAGAGGCCTTGCTGTTGGACATAGTTTATCATCTTACCCAGAACACGATGTAGTTTATCATCATACCCAGGATGGTCACATGGAGTTTTTTCTAGTATCATATCTTCATATGCCAGTTTGGGGTATTTTGTTTTTATTAATTATAAAATATATTTAGCATGTTTGTTTATAAATTGAATGAAATTTTATTGATGGTGGGGTGTTTGCTTTTTATGGTTAAGGCTTCTAATATTTGTAATCATTGACAATTTATGTAGCATAGTCACTGTGTGTTTTGTTTGTGTGGGATGGTGATGCATGATCAAGGACTTTCTTGAAAAAAATGGTAATATTTTGGTAGATTTTGAGAAATGGGTTAGGCTGAGAATTTTTCATCACACTAGCATGCATGTGTGTGTGTGTGTGTGTGTAACTGTGAAAAGAACGATTAGGAGAAACCAGCCTGATACAACACAACAACCACCACCACCACCAAACTACAAAATAAATAAAACGCAGCAATAAATCAATAATGAAGGCTGCTTATTTGTTTATTGTATGTAGTAAGATAAAAAAAAAAAAAAAAAAAAAAAAAAAAGAGTCATATTTTGAGATTAACAAGTTTATACAAGTCAGTTATCATCAGATATAAGAGCAAAAGATAGGCAAAGAAAAAATTTTTTAACTCTCCAATAAAATGAGAGGTGGGGGGAGAGGGGGAGGGGAGAGAGAGAACAAAAGTGTGCATGCACAAGAGAGAGAACGAAAGGGAGGTCGAGGCAGGGAACGAAAGGGAGATCGAGGCACAGAGAGAGAATGAAAAGGAAAATGAGGCACACAGAAGGAAAGAGAAAAAGAGAGATTGGGTGAACGAAAGTGAAAGTAAACACGAAAGCTTAAATAAGACAAACATTTGGTTCCAATTTTTACCTTGGAATAAATTCTGAGTTGTTCTGCAACACAGCATTGGTTGTGACAGATGATCCCAGCCACACTGGGTACACCAGTTTCTTTTGCTTTTCATTAAATTTATGCATTATTTGCAAGCAAAATTACATACAAATAGTGTATGGTACAGAAGAGAATCAGTTTAAAAAGAAAATTCTTCCTGACAACCAATAAAAGGCCAAGCAACCTAATTAGCATCAGTGAATTTGTAGAATTTCCACAAATAAAAAAAAAATAGTTTTATAATTTTAGAATAGAACCAAAAGAATTCATTAAGCAGAAAATATTGTGTAAAATATAAACAATATTTTTGTTTCTTTTTAGTAGACAAGAATTATGTTAAGGAGAGTCAAACTGGACAGAAAGAGTGGGTAGAACTGTCTATTTGTTGCATATTATTACAATATACAAAAATTATTCACCTTGCAGCCTTATTTTGTCTTTAATGATTCTAGAATTAGAATTCTTTTAAGCAAAAATGGTTACATTTGAGAAGAGCCCACATGTAATTTCATATCCCAAAAGTGAGGCTTGCAATTAACTTGGCAAATATGATTAGCAAGGAGTTAGTTGGGTGCGGCTCATTAAATAGAAGCCAAGATGCATAGGCAGCAAGTTTCAGTTTGATACGGCAGGTAAACAGCAAATTCTTCAGGGTCTCAGAAACTGAGCCATGACAAACAAACCATGTTCTAAAAATAACTCGATTCTTTTTTTTTAAACGATGCAATTGTTTGGTATCAGTTTTCTTGAGCCAAGAATAAACACAAGAAAAGATTAGTTATTCCTTTTTACCAAAATGTTGAGTAAGGTTAAAGGTCACATTGCCAAAATGCTTAGTAGAGAACTAAGAGTTATATATAAACAATTAATTAGAATAAAAAAATGTCTGCTAGCCAAACATTAACACTTAACTGACAGATATTTGTAGCATCTATACAGAAGTTTCCATTTTTGGTAACTTTCTGAAAACAGTATTTCTGCTATAAAAAATTGCTTAAAAAGATAAAAATAAATTTTAACTCATGTGACATTAAAAATAAAAACTCATAATTTAAATTGCTTAAGTTGTTCTTTAAAACATACCACTGATCAAAAAATGGTTTGTATCTGATACATTGTGTAATCATTATGCAAATGCAAGTCATGCACGGAATTTAACAGGGTATAAAACCCAAGGTTCAAGAAATTAATTTTATCAATCAAAGGCTCTTGTATCAGGGTTTTAAGTCATGTAAAGAGTGTTAGCTATAGAACTGTCTGCTTATTAATGCTTCCTACAAGAGAAATCAACAGGAAAACTCATTCCTAAGAAAATAATTTAACAGAATACACTGACTAGCCAAAAATGTAAAACCTTAATGTAATGGTCAGAATTATGACAACTCAAAATAAATGGGGGGGGGGGGTTGAACCTCCTGCGAGCATAGAATCCTGACAGTGTTTAATAGATCTAAAACTTAAGTGAAAACAAAGACTGAAACTGCACTGTTGCATCAATATAGATATAAAGATGCATTCAGCTCCCAGATTCCTTGGCATGCTGCGGCGGCCTCAACAGAGTGAGACAAGCCACTACATAATGACGAGTAGCTGGCCAACCTGTTGACATTCATTTTCTATATCTCTTTCTCCCTATCACTTCCTCTAAAAATAACGTTACTACTACTACTATGTCCCCTCTGAAATAAAGGGAGTAAAAAGAAACCAGAAAAAAAAAAAAAAATTGTCTTTTGTTCATTCAGTCTGGGATGCAGTATTGGAGTCTCTATTGAAAAATAGACAATAAATTACTAGAATTCAAAAACGACACAATGCAATAGTACTCTTCCAATTTCATGATAACATGTGACCTTAGCACTCAGTCCTGTGATTCTGTTGTATTGGTATAGTAGAACAGATGAAACAAATAAGGTAAAGCAAAGAAAAACACCACAAAATGATTACAAAAAACAATCCAATGCAACAAGAATATACCAGGTCAAGTACTGTATTTTAAATATTGAAGCACTTGAAAAATATATAAAGAAAAGAGCAAAAGTTTTGTAAAATTTGTGAAAATGTTTCTATATGAAAAATCATCTCTTATTTGTACAGTTTCATTTCTACAGTAATAAGACTAAAATTCAGTACACTCTCAAAATATTTGATTAGATCAAAGGCAGCTTTGATCTGTTAATGAAGGGCTGTTGATTTATAGAGGCAAATCAAATTTTTTATTCACTTTTTGAAAAATTTTTATTGAAACATTTCCAAGAAGAAGACCTCTTATACAATTTTCTATTTATTTTTTCATATCTATAAAAAGGGCCTAAAATTACATCAGGATATGCATATTTCTTCAGTGTCCAGGCAAAATTTCTTCATACATTTTCATACATTGACTATAGTCAGCAGATTCTGTACCTTTAAATTATTATTTACTAGCAGCCATACCCAGTTGGTTGATCAGAAAAAGCGTTCAATTAGAATGGAGCAAAAACAGCATCATGTTTAGATGTAACAGAGTCTATCTTCAATTACTCTAAAGTACTTTCATTAAAAAAAAAACATTTTGAATTAATGCAGTTACTGATATAACAGAAGTAGTCTGTATTTATTTAATCGAAGTTAGCTAATGACATGAAGGGGTAAAACAGGCAACATGAAGACCCACTTCAGAAAACAATTATTTTGGAGTTTTTGAAATTCAATTTTTCAGCGTGTCACCAGGGATGTAAAAGAGGATACATTTATAAAGCAATTGTTAAGATTGATGAAAATTGGTTGAAAGATCAACAAAGAATAAGAAAGAAAGCAGTAAAAACCACTAATTTTGCTATTTACACAGGTTTTCACTATATGGGTGGACTCAGTTATCAAGTTAAATGACTGTTAAATAATCGACTTATTCTTGGCTACAAATGAGTGAAGTTTCTTGAAAATTAAGGGAGTTTTTAGTTTAAAATTTGTGTTGAAATCAATTTTTCATTTTTCATGGTTTTTCACTAAACACAGTGGCATAGAAATAAAAATGAGGTATTGTTGAGCTTGTCATGATGTAAGTAACCTACATACCAAGTTTGAAAAAAATCTGAGGAAAAAAGTGGAATTTGATTTTTGATTAGCTTTATTGATTATCGATTCTTTAAAAATTATTGATTTTCTATGCTAAGAACCTACCTCTTAAATTCTACTATGTATGTGCCAAGTTTGGTCAAAATCAGTGGGATTGATCTTGAGTGAAAAGACAGACATACAGATATTCTTTTTTATATATAAAGATTACAGTCATTGCAGAATTCTTTTAATAAAAAAATTAAAATCCTTGCAAGATTGTAGAAGATACTGAGAGTAATAAAATATTCTGCACAAATGGTATTATGAAATTACCTAAGAGATGGCAGAAGACAGTGCCAAATGGTAAATATGTTATTCTATAAAATTCATAAAAATAAAAACTTACCTTATTTACTTAAAAAACAACAAGTTTTGAATTTGGAGTCATATTTTATATTCTCAAAAAACAAAATCTTAAATTTAATACTAAAAAGAACACAATAGCTGTGGATAGCTAAAACAACTATGGGAGAACAGTTAGCCACTGTTTTAGTATGTGATTTGTACCAGGAAATACTAAATGTCTGAATCAACTTTAATGTCTATCAGGAGACTTTGATTTCAGGGGATCTGTGGTGACTTCAATAATAATAGGTTTCACCCTAAGTTTAGTACTTGGTGTCACCTCAGAATGTTAAAATGTAACACCCCCTGGTAACAGGGTCACATTCTTGGTTACAGTCACCAAATAATGAAACACCTTTCACCACTGGTTCAAGCTATGGCTGGTGCTATATTAAGGAAAAAAAAAATATCTTCACACAATGAAAAAATAAAATGAGAGATTCAGGAGGTTAATCTTCTATTGGTTTATATAGCGTGCTCTTGGTACAAGAAAAATTAACCCTTCCCACATCAATCTCTCTAGTGACACTGGGCCTTGTCTAAACTTCTTCTAGAAGTCTTGGAATCAGGAATTCTGGTTGGCAGCTGGCATGGATTTCAGAGGCACTCAATGGGAGATCTCAGCCCAAAGTCTATGACCTCCCCAAAGTTATCTGCTTATATGCACTTCAGCCCAAAACTGGTATGGGGCCAAAAGGTTCTTAGGGGTCATGGTTCTTTAATTTTCATATTAATTCTAATAAGGTCTTTCTTTGTTCCTTATTTCTGCTTTCTTAATCAACTTTACAAATTTGAAAAATTTTCCATCTTCCTTGGGAATAGTCACAAGGATTGCTTTTCCCTTAACTCCAACTTGCTTCACATCTTGCACTGCTACTCAGCACAGGTGGGGCTAAACTCTGGCCCTTCCTCCTTCCTTCTCAGTATTCTAATTCTGCCCACTTCTCAGAGCACATAACTTTCTTTATGACAAATCTAATTTTTAAAATGCATAAGAGAAAGGACGTGGTGGTTTATTTTCCTCATTAAATTTCAATTCTCTGACTCCTTATGCACAAACCAGAACACTTTCTTGGCACAACATGATTGATTTTCATAGCCTCAACCTCAAGAAAAAGAATTTGTTCCTTGTTTTCGTTTTCATCAATGAAAATATAATTCTCATCTACCTCTCTTTCCATTAATAATATGTGTTTTCCTAAATTCTCAAGAAACAGATAAACTTATTTCCCAATGAAAATATATTTGTTTACCTAAATTCTCAAAAAAAGAGACTTCGGCTTTCCATCACTTGGCCGATTGATGTCTCCGTGACAACAAGCCAGGTCACCTACCTCCGTTATGAGGGATCAATTTTCATAATCTTCACCTTGGCAGCAATTTCATTCTTCATTTTCATTTCTCAATTCGTTTTCGCTAACAAAAATATAATTCTCATCTGTTTTTCTCTTTGCCAGTGGTATGTGTTTTCCAAAAATTCTCAAGAAAGAGAAAATTGTTCCCCAAATCTGTTTTGGGCCATATGCCAGACTCTCAACAGATTCGAAAAATAAACTTTAGGACAGAAGAAATCCAGATGGTCTCATTTTCACAAAGGAAAATATCTTCAGTCTCTCTTCCAGCCTAGATTTCATTTTAGGCTTTACCCTTTTATTTCCCACTTAGAATTAATGTTTAACCATCTCACTGTCACAAAAAGAGTTAGGTGTTCAAGTGCTTACCTAGAAGGTAATATCAGTGACCAGAGATACAAAGTGCAGAATTGGGCTGCAAAGAATGTCAGTGGGTATCCCAACATAAACAGGAAGTCAACCCAGCTGAACTTAGCACACATACGGGCACACACAAAAACAAATGGAAAAGAAGTTATATAAATGCATGACCCACAACGAGGAGAGAAAAGCCCCAAATATCCTAGCAAGAAAAGGACTGAATGTTTGAGGAAACCAAATACGCTCCATGGTAAAGTTAATATGACCGACCAGAAATGAATAAACAATTATTTTACAGATTAAATATTTAGTCTAGTGTTCATTACTAACAATTTGTTTTCAATCATTCATTTTGTCAAGCAAAGTGGCATAACAATTACAAAACACTTTGACATAATATCTGGTGACTGGACAGAGTACAGGTCAAAGTGAATTCATGCCTTTCGCAAAGGAATTAAGACAAAATGAACAGAGGCAGTTTCAGCTGAAATTCAAATTCAGTCTGACAATTTTATATATTATATTTATAAATATCATTGCATTTTTTGTTCTGCACTAAGTGTCCTTATTGATCTTTATTTATTGATTTTTACTTGAAGATTGCAATGTGTAAATTTAGAGCATGCAAACTGTCCTTCAAGACTTGAAGTCTTTCTATTGATTATGAATGCATTTTTCTTTGTGCACATTATTAGTGCATTAAATATGCAACTCTCTTGTTGCACTCAACAGATTTTGACAAAAACAATGAAACCTTTTAAACCTTTTGAGTTCTATTCACTCAGTATTTTTGTTTTTTTAGCAAGAGATTTTTATTCATTGGGTGGAGGGGAGGCATTTGTCTGATAAATTGAGTTACGTCATAGTTTGCTGTTCATAATTTTGTTTTCAAGTTGACAATACAACAATGTTCATTTTGTTTGTGTGTGTGTGTGTGTGTGTGTGTGTGTGTGTGCCAAATAATTATACTTCAGATGCATTTGACTCATTTTTATGGGGTGTGCTTTACGTTCAACTAAAAAGGTACAAATATTTGCGTGATGCTTGTTCAGACTGTATTCAACGATGTTGAATCTTGAAAACCAGTTGCATAACTTTAGTGTAACTTTAAAATCAATCAGATGAGATTTTCATGCATGGATAGACACTCTTCTGTGTGGTTGCTCATTCAGCAGTGAAATGTTATTGAGTAAGCTTCTTTTACCACTGCATTCATTCACAGTAACTGTATTTATTATGAAATGGACTGTCCAACAATTATTTAATATTTTTTGTTTATATATCATTTTTATAGATACAAATATTTAAGTAAATGCACTGTCTATAATAAACAGTATTAACATTTACCAGCCTGAATGTCAGAGAAATCTTAATTTCTTTGAGATTTCTTAAACATTCAGGCCGGTAAATGTTGTTAATAATGTTTATTATAAACAGAGCATTTACTTAAATATTTGTATCTATAAAAATAATGTATGAACAGAAAATATATTAAGTAACTGCATATGTTAATCCTTCAAGTCGTTTGCAGTGATTTTTGGCAAAACATCACATCCCACATTAAAAGAGACTACATTTTAAAATGGGCATAAAATATTCAAAATGCATATAAAATGTTTATAATGTGCAGAAAATATTTAATATATTCATTTTCTGATAGTGCCAATCTCTTTGAAACCACTCTATGCATGTTGTCATTTGTACAATACACACAGATAATTAAAGTCGGAATATAAAAATGCTAGGATGTAGCTACTACAATACGGACATTATTTTGTTCCGGATGATGACTGCTGAGATGGTTGAAAATACTTGAACAAAAACACCAAATTTGCTTAGTTTAGCCACAGTTTTGTCTTTTGATTTGCAACAGGAAAAATACTATAATTACATGTTAACATTCTTTATTGAGAAAATTTCGAGGAGTAAAAAGGGATAAAAGTTTATTACTCACTTGTTCCAACTGAAGAGGGACTTGAATAAATGTATAGATTCGTTTCCTCTTCTCTGTAAAATTCTTTTGGTCTTTCTCCGGTAGATAGCCTCTTGTAAGCTCGGATGTGAAATACCTAAACATTGAGAGACCTGTAAAAGAAAAGAAAATCCACTCATTATATATCAACTATATATACCAATATAAAGGTGTGGTATGTGAGATTTTTCAAACAGTTAAACAATTTTGTTTTGTAACATTTTGAATATGTTGGAATGCCTATCAGAGTTTTATAATAGATATTTTATTCCTGATGTCAGGGAGAGAGAGCACATAGCTGTAAAAATACATTTATTGCCATATTAATTAAATATACATACACACAATTTATGGCTAAGAGTTTTTAAAGAATCTGCTATATTTATTTCCGTAAACTTCAAAAAGGTTAAATTTTGTTTGCGTTCTTCAAGCTGAGAGAGAGAGAGAGAGAGATCCCATTTTGGTAAATATTAAAAGCTGAAACAAAACATGTAAATATTAGGCTTTGTTTTTTAGCAATTTATTAAGCATGGCTTAGATGTGACACAAAGTCAAAAGTATGGAGCACCCAGTGAGAATCCAACTGACTATTCAGTCATAGTTGATCGAGAAAGACAAATTCACTAACCATTACATCACATCAAAATGCCTTTTAATACTTTTCTACCAAAGGTTTGTTGTAGTTATCAGCTGACATCAAATAACAGCAAATTCTCATTAAATCTTCAACTTTCTCTTAAACAATTTTGGTTTAGTCCAGATAGTTTCAATTCTTTTTGTTTGGTTTTCACAAATATTTTCAATGTGTTAATAACTATGGACAGAACTTTCAATCTGATTTAGTTTTTAATTAGTCATTTATAATGACTTACAAGGTAATAAAATCAATTACATTTCACTATATATTGGGAAGTGTATAAAAAGTTACAAATAAAAAAAAATGTGACAGAAATAAAATAATTTTTTAAAATTGTCAATGGCTGATTAAATAGGCAATAAAGAATAAAAAGTGAACAGTAAGTTTTCAATTATGTATCTACTTACAAACATGTTCTTCAGAATCACTTTCTTTCAAAAAGTCTGAATAGACAAAGAATAAGAATAATTGATCCTCCAATTTAGCAGAATGAATAATGCTCGGCCAACAGTGAAGGAGGAGATGGTCATGTGACAACCTATCCACCCACTACTTTGTGTGCTCTCATATTTTACTCATGAAACAAATATATTAGCCTGTTGGTAAATGTGAGATACAAAAAGGTTATAGTTTTGTAATCATAAATAACAAAAGGGATGATGAAGACAATTGGCCATATTGAGGAGAATTTCTATTTTTTTCACCTGACCCTAATCTTGGACCGTCTATAGTTAAGCACCCCCTATGTTGCAGAACAGATAAACTTTTTGTGGAGAAAAGCTAAAGAATTCAGTATTTATTTAAATAATTGACTTTTTCAGAGTTCATAATTTAATTTTCATTATGTTAGATAGAAAAAAAAATCATTTCTAAAGGCAAGTTCCCTCCATTGAAATAGGGTTTGAGGCAAGTTGCTGCTTCCATTAAAGACACATATAAATCTATTTACTTGAAATTGACAGGAAAAGAGACAAATACTATATCTTGCCCAAAGGTGACCTAAAACTGTAAATGCTATCTATTTTTTTTAATCATGTCATCACAAAGCAAAGCAACAAAGTCACTAAGATGCAAGAAGAGGTTGCTGAGTGTGAAAGAACAAGAGAAATTTGGTTTGGTTTGTTTTACAGCATATCAACCTCACTGGGTTATTTAATTCCAACAAGATTTTTATTGCTGGTAATATTTTTTTTCAAAATGTATTGCTAGTAATTTTTTCCAAAAATGTATTGATGGTATTAAAACCTATTTTTACACCTTCATAGTGTTTTGACCCCAGTTTGGGGGTTAACTATTTGCCCATAGCTGGGACCCTAACAGGTGCTACCACCCCAGATCAATGGTAAACCTGGGAACACCAGCAATTAAGATGTGATTCCATGCTCCTCAACGCCCCCTGATCAGAGGCATTGCTGCCAGATGTAGTTTATTGTCATACCCAGGACACAATAGGAAAAATAAGACACAATTAAAGAGAGAGAAGAAAATGACAGGAATTAAGCAAACAAAAAAAGATAACACTTGACATTGCATTTAAATTTTTGATGATCAAAGTTGATTGGCCAGAAGAGAGTTCCACAAGCAAGAAGTGTGAGAGAAGAAACTTTTAGCATAAAATTTACAGTTACATCTAATCATTTCAATTGTAAAATGATGAAACCTAACTGCCAATCTAGTACTGTGCTTAAATTCGTAAAGTTGAGGTACCAAAGAATAATTACCATAAAACTATTTTTTTATTGTTTGTACATTTTGGCATTCCAACTTGTTCTTTTTAAATCATTATTTGATTATGTAACCTTAATATATCCTTGGTAGGAATTATTAAACAAATAAAACCTTTCTTCCTATAGATGATTACACTGACACATTAAATTCTAGTAATAGGGGAAAAAAACAAAAAAACAAGCACATTTGTATTTTATCCCTTAATTGTGATTGGGTGTGTTGTGTATTAAAAAAAAAAAAAAAATATCAAGGAAAAAAGGATTGTCAGTGGTTATGAAGTAAGGCAAGAATTTCTGATAAGAATAAAGCAATTATACATTGACAGATATAATTGCAAAACCCAGAACATGTGTTTCAATTTTCTCAATATTAAACACACAGGAAATAAAGCCAGAGTAAGCTGAATAATCATATATACAAATCAATAAGTTCACACAGGTTTCTAAATAATGTCTTTATATTGACATTACAAATTCCTTTCAAGCAATATATATATATTGGGTATTAACACAAGTTTGTATTATTATCTGCAATGAAATAGATGGCAAATATCATCCTGTGATATATTAGTAAAGACACATATTTTGATGTTGTACAGCATTTGTAAGTGGGTTAACGGAACAAATCAGGTGATACCCCCCCACCACCACCACCAATTGATATCCTATACATATTCAATGCTGGCCAGGAAAATTATTAAACCTCATGGTAAGTATGTTAAGTAGCAAAGAGGCATTATGTGGACAATTAACAGCTTACTGGAACAGAACATCTTCCTGTTGCAGAAAGGTCTGCAAGAGGTTGGAACATGTTCTGGACATACGTGGTACTGCCCAACATTGCCTTCATAAAGATCAAAGTTGAGCATGAATTGTAACTTATGGCACCTCACCTCATGAAGTCAGGGATCGGGCACGTGTATTGTGGATAGAATAAACTCTGAAGGATATCAATTTCCAGGTTTGTGTCATACACAAACGGCCATCTCTGTCATAAAGTCAGAACGTGTTCTCATCACAAAATGCTAGACACTTGCACTGGACTCTTAACATAATGAGCCATAGTGCAATATGCATCTGTTGTAGCATACCGACAGATGATAATGGGTATGTCCCCATTCGCATAAATACAGTAGTAAAGGCTGTATGTTGGTCTGCAGTTGGAGATTTGTCTCCAGCTGTGTTGGTCAAACTCTCTACCTCCGGGCAGAGAGGATCCCCAGGTGAGATTATGTTGAAGAGCAGTCTCGTCTCAGGGAAACAGCTTTATATGGGGTCTACAGGGATTTTTTGGCTGAGCCTACGGGCTTGGATACCCCACATTAAATTCGGCCTTGTGCCACATCTGACTGAGTGGGGTGGTTGGTAGATATCCTGCAGTTGGAGATTCATTGTGGAATTCACTTGACTCACTTCTAGCAGTTGACTACTTCTACACGCAGCTGGCAAATCTTATATGTGTTGTTTGTGTCCTAAGCATTATCGGTCATTACCAACCTTCATGTGATTATTCTATTCAGTAATCTTCCCAAGGTTACAACAGAATCACTGATTAAAATTCATACAAAAACAGTTCACAAGATGGTTTTCAAAATGATTATAAAAATATTTATTATTTCTTAGCATACACCTAGTGTACCCAGGTCAAAATCAGTCATTTTCCTTCAAGGTGCTGCAATTTCTTTGGACATCAGTGCATGCAAGGTCTAATGATTTGATTATAAAAATACATTGAAAACTAGGAAGAAAAGGATTGTCAATAGGCAGGAATGAAAATAAGCATTATTTGATAAAATATTTTTTTATATGAATTGTTTTCCAAGCCACAAACATCAAAATTAAGACAATTTCATTTTAAATAGTTTGTATTATAATGAACCTAGAAAATATTTGATCAAAAGGTAATCATAACCTTTGCACTTTCATCTCTACTAACATCAACACAAAGATTCAAAATTAATACAACCAGGTTTTGTAATTCCAGTTCGACTTACCCTGTTGTGATTAGTAAAAACAGGTCATTAAAATGACAAATTAAAAAAATCAGTGTCATCTGTGGTATTGCTAAAGAAGAGTTTTATATTTGAAGGAGAGTAGAACTGCAAAGTGCTGTGTTCGCCTCCCCCACCTTATCAGATGCATTCAGTTTCATCTTTAGCTGTTGTGCTAAAAGTAGCCAAATCCTCAAACTTATTCAGAAAAGCCAAGGTGACGTGGATTGTAATTCAAAGCAACGTGTTTCATCATTCAGTAGTTGGAATTGAAAAAGCTACAATGCTATGCAAAACCCAACTGAATCGTAATAAATTTGCAACAGATGCTCAAAGGATAAAATGTCAAGCAGAAAAGTCAATCTCTCTCTCTTATCTACAGTTGCAGAGGCTTGGGCTGGTAGGGATAGCAGATTTTTAAAAAAGAAATGGTAAGTAAAAAACAAAAAGCTTATACTTGATATTAATTGCAGTCACATAAATAATTTGATATTTCTATTTCGAGTTATATATACATACATAAAGTCTTGTCAAAGCAGCACTCGATGAGATACAAACAAAATTGTAAAGGCTTGCAGATTAGGCTTTTTAAACTTTACACCATGGGAAGATCTTAAGTTTTAACATGTATGGATAACATTTATAAAAATTAGCTTAGTCTGGCACAAGGCAAGAGAACATAGTGATGAATGAACTCACTTACACCATGAACAAACTGGTTTGAACTTGTTTTCTAACCTTCACATTAAGGTAGGCAGGTGAATATACACACAGTCCATCACATAAATGCTTTAACTTGTATGAAAAGAAATTGCGACATGAAGGCATATATTAAAACTTAACATTTTTATATAAACAAATAGAAAATAAAATTGCAACACTCTTAAGATTAATGCAGATGTGCATGCTAGAAAGATCTTTGAGCATCTTGTAATATTTATAAGGGTTCATCACCTGTGTGAAAGCCTTACATGGAGAGACATTCTGCAATAAAGTTGTGTCATAAAAGAGTAAAGAAGGTGTCATAAAATGCACATGCATCATTCCTTTTGTTTAAAGAGGAGTTGTATTGTGAGGCTTTAAGAGACGAGATGGTCATTTCAGAGAATTGCTGTATATATTGAGTATATTTGCAACAGTAACAATCATCCCTACACTTGCAGACCAAGTTCGCCTATGTAATACAGATGCTTGCGATGATCAACACATTGTAATTGCTGCAGTGGCAGACTGCATGGTATCTAAAGAGCAGATCAGAGTAAATATGACTCCAGGAGTGTCAACATGGACCATTTGAAATCATTTACTTAACAAATATATGCGTTTCTTATTAGACTTCAACTTAAAGCCGCAACATTGCTGTGCACATCTTCAGTGGTGTCCCTGGCATTCATAGTGTGAGGTGCAATAAGTTACAATTCTCACTCTTCTTTGGTGTTTGTGGAAGGAATGTTGAACAGTACCATATACACAGCTGGCTAAAATCTTAAGGTCAATGAAAATGAAAAAAAAATATACCTTTTATATTGTTAGGCTCAACCACTTATTTAAATAGAGCTTTGAAAAATAAAAATTAAGTCCTAAACAGAGTAGGAAATGCCCAACAAGATGTCTCAGTAGCAAAAGTTATTTTTAACTTGGCATTTGTTGTTTTTGATCATTGTTCATTTTAATTCTTTTCATTGGTCCATGATGGCATATATATATATATATATATATATATTATATATACACACACATACATACACACATACTGGGATGTTTTAGTTGGGTCAATGTATTGGTCAGTTGTTAAAGTCACCCATTCATGGACTGAAGACAACTTTATTTAGTTTAGAGTTACTTATTTTTATCATTAGGATCTGAAGTCTTTTCTTGCAGTTTATTTGATATATTTTACATTTGTTGTTTAAGAGAAATTCTAGATGACAATGATGAGCATCTATTTCCTTTTAAAGTTCTTTCTAAAATAGTGTATGAATTTTAGAAGATATTAGGTGAGTTCTGCAGATCCAATTCTTAACAACATTTATAGCAGTGCAAACAATCATTTTTGTAGCTAAGCAGGTAGGAATTAAAACTGGAGTCTTATATTATATATATATATATATATATATATATATATATATATATATATATATATATATATATATATATAAATGAGACAAAGAGGTAGGGAGATAGTAATGGCTAAGCTTTCTGAGTTGGCTAAGGAAGGGGCTTTTGCTTTGATTTTAGGTTTGTGGGTAAATTGGAGGATAAAATTATTTTCAAAAGCTTATGTGAGGTATTTTATTTCAAAGCTATTGGCTAAAATGAAAATATATCTGGCATAAATTATAGACTTCATTTTTTTAAAGAATACATTTTCTCAGTGGGACATGTAATCATTGGCAAAATTTTGATCAAGACAAATGACTTCCATAATTTTCTGTGCTAATGACAAGAAATATGGTTGAAATCATTGATCACTTGAAAAATTTGGACAATTTACTCTCACTTGATCCAAGTACATGTTCCTTTGTAAGTAAACAAGAAGAAAAAAAAAAGAGATGAAGAGAAAAACTTAAAAACATTTCTTATTTGCCATCTTAAAATAGATCATCTTTCATATATATTATATTTTTGACTTTACTACCTACATGTCTTATATCTTTCTCTTTCTCTTTGAGAATTCAATGGCTTGTCTTTCCAATGGACATTTTTCTTCCTATTTTCTGGCTCACTGTAGGAAGAATATATTTCTGCAATTAATCAAAAGAGAAATCTTAGTTTAACAGCAGAAATGTCTGCTATGTAAGTGAAACTAATTTGTCTACTTTCATAGAATTTGGATCCTTAATTTTCCTCAGCTATCATTGGGAGACCCTCACTCCTACATTCTGGCAGTGGCAGAAAATGAATTTGGAGTTGTCTTAGCCACAAATGATGCACTTTTATTCAGTGATTGGGAACAATTTTTTTTACAGACTGGGAGGAGGGTATAGGAAAAATTTTCATATACACACACACAAAACAATTTTTTTTTTAAATTCCTTTCCTAGTTAGGCCAAGAAATTTTCAGCACTCCCTACCAAGTGTAAAATTTGGTTAATTCATCTTTTTTATTAACAACTTCTTATTTCTATTGCAGGGTACACAATGGTTCCTATAAGTTGGTATGAAATGCAGTGTCTGCACAGTTTGATGAAGGAACAACGAAAAGTAGCCAAAATGCAGCAACAATACATTGAATATGAAGAAAAAATATCTGTCACATTGTGATGTTTATCAGACTCATCTGCTCATTAATAATCACTAGAAACAATTAAAATGGTTTGGGGCAGGAGTTGCTCATGTGACACAATGACAAGTGGGAAAGTTAAGGATACTCTAAAGTGTCAAAAGCTGTCTGGATTTTATTCACCTGAAAAGACAAAAATCTATTTCTTATGACTAATGAATTAACAAATTTCAATAATTAATTTTAAATTTCATGTACACAGAAAAAGCAGGCTTGTGAAATACCAAACATTAATAATCTTCCTTGCTGAGAATTCTGATTCAAATTGATGTCCAGTTGATACAAAAAAAAAAAAAAAAAATACACAATCCCACCACCCACCTCATTGGATGATGGAAAAAGAGAATCAAAACATGACATTATGAAATTGTGAGATAGCCAAACAAAGAAACAGTCAAAGAGTTTTTGTAAAAGAGTTAATAAAGTTATGATTTAAGAAACATGTTGTCTAAGACCCCCACCCCACTCAGCATTTGATTTTGTCTGAGGAAATGTTTAGCTAAAGAATTGATGAACATAACAAAATTCTAATTTCTGAATTTTCCACCAGGCAAAGACGAGAAAAGTTGCTTGAAGGCATAACACTACTGGTCCCTATCTATGCTGACTACTTTTGCAGCTACACCGTCTTTGTTCTTGTGAAGAATAGCTAATTAGAAGTCCACCAACCACAGATTAAAAAGATGCAGCATGAGGAGGAAGGCTTAATTCAATGTTGCAACCCTGATGACTGGTTTTATACATTTAAACAGGTGTTTTTTTTTTCACTTTTAAATTATCCCCCCCTCTTTTCTTGTGATTAAACCTAATCAACTTTATGGAGGTTTCATTTTGTGGTCAGGCTGAGAACTTTCCATAAAAAAAGATGTGTGAATTTGTTTAGCTGTAGATATTTTAAAAAAATAATGCTAATAACTTGCATCAGAAAGTTTTTAAGCAAAACCCATTTTTTAAAAGAATCTACCAAAATCAACTAATTTTTGGATTTTAATAAATATTTAATAAGGCATAAATTTGTCCATTTTCAATTTGGCAATAATAAAAAACAAAGGGAGTAAACAATTCCCAAACGAGAGAGAGAGAGAGAGAGAAATTTGTGAAATAGCAAAAGACTACAGCCGGATATGTCAACACATCACTTCATTCGTGTTGATTCAGCATATTTCTCAGTGAACAGCAAATTCATATTTTGCTTTTCAGACCTTTTCTAGAATCTTTTCAACCCACAATTGACTGAACCCACTAAGAGGCCAACAATACATATATGCAAAAGTTATTCAATCAAACAATCCACAGGCATAAGGACAACCTTGGTACATCCTCAGGAGTGTCTGTATTCCCAGATCAGCTGCTTCTCATTCCTATGGGAGATCATGTCTGCAATGTTAATCTTCAATTCCACTTGATAATGCTGCTCATGTAGTAGTCCTTCATGTAGGCTAAAGTAGAATCCTGCTGTAATATGTACAGCATCTCTTTGAGCACCAATACGTGTGTCATGTTGATGGTGGCATTGATCTTGAGGCTCTATGGGAATAAGTTTGAGGACTGACATGACAATGCGTGTGTATCCCCCCCCCAATTGATACATCCCTTCTCTGTGATGTTTGCACAGAGAGAGCCACCAGTCATTCTTCCTGTTCACTTTCAAAAAGTTGGCTATTTTCTGAATCAATTTTAGATAGAAGAATTGTTATGATGTTCTGAAGAAATGGTAGTTATCTTTTTCTTACAGATTATACACCTGGCAGAGAGTAAAGAACAGAACAGCCAAAACACCATGATACTAAGAAACATGAAAAAAAGAGAGGGCAGAGTTCAATTATCGAAACAAAAACTCAAATTTGGAACATTTTTGTAGTGGAATTTTTGGGGAAGAGATTTTATCATTATTATAAACTGATTTCCTTGGACTAATTACCATGTCTTAGTCTCATCTCAGCCATTGTACTTGTTCTGCCTTCTTTTCGGTATCTGTTATAGCTTAGTAACATACTAAGAATTTTGAACTTAAACCTTTATTCAATTCACAAGGTTAGATTGTTCTCATTCCACTGTCCATCATATCAATTAATTATTCCCAGTTAAGGTGTCCTTGAGATGTTTCTTGTCTCTTCCACTGAATCAAAATATATGACTTTCTTACTACCTGACCAAAGGATTGAACTCATGACTACTAGATCATCTTAACCAATTTGTAGGACAATTTGATGGTAGGAACTTTAGGAGCCTTAAATTTAATGTCTGCTTTTCTAATTTTTATACTTCTTCTAGTCTAATTAAGTGGTAGAATTATTGAGTCTTAAATATGACGTTGTCTTTTTCATAATTAATAGCTCCCATATGGTGTTTATTTCTATGCTAGATCTACTGAAGTGGTTATTAAGAAACCAACCACACCTTAAAAATAAGGCTAGAGGAACATCAGAGCACTGTAATCTAGGAGGAGACAATGAAATCTGTCATAGCTGATCATGTGCAAAAAGAAAAAAAATTTATCGGCCTGAATGTTCAACAGGATTTGAACTTGTAACTCTTATGGGAATCATCATATAGCCTGACATGCTGTTACCATTCAACAGTGGCAGCAGCACATCAGGCTATATGATGGTTCCCATAAGGGTTACAGGTTCAATTCCTTTTGGAGAGCGCATATTTTCTATGAAATTTTCCAAACATTCAAGCCGATAAATGTAATTAATACCGTTTAATTAAAAAGCAGAGCATTTATTTAAATTGTAACTGCATATATTAAATCATATGAATGTGTACATGTAGATGTTTATTTGTAGCCACTTAATCGTTTTCTTTTCAAAAGGATTTTTAGAAATAAGTAAACAATGAACTTTTTTTTTTGGTGCTTTGTGTTCAACATTTTCATCAAGATGAAATGAACATCCAAGAAAATAAAGGAAATAAAGTCCATTTATTTAAAAGTTTGAATTGTTTGAGTTTTCTCCCTTTAACTTCATTTGTATATTATTAGCAAAGTTTCCCCAAAGAAATAAACTAACATCATCTTTTTCTCTTGTGTGCAAATTTGTAGTAGGCAGTGAAAAAGTAACTTTAAATACTTGAAATAACATAGGATAATGAATCCCCCCCCCCCCAATGTAGGTAGTGGCATCCTTTAGGCAAGGTAAAGCCTCTTTTGAAACATCAAAACTTACAATAATCCAATAGCAATGAATATTTGAAAAATCTAAAAAAATGCAAATTTATTTTAACCAACAAAACAAGTTCTTTCCCCAATATTGGATGTAGTACTAAATTACATTCATTCCATAACATATGGAAATTAAACTACGACTTGACTCATGTTTTTGCATATGATTTAACTTCTGTCAGGAGTCAAAAGACATTTCTCCATTGATCACATTGTCTTTCTTTAGTTACAGATATATTTACATTTGCTTGTTGCTCATTTCTCTTGAAGTTTTCTTATATATATATATAGTAAATTGATTGTCAATGAATAATTAAATATTAAATCTAAGCAAAACAGTCATAACTATTTTTTATCTTTATGTATTTAAGAGGTGGTGCTGAAAACTGCCCAAAATTTAACCAAACTTTCTGAATTTTGTAGAAGGGAATCCCATACTGTGTCCTCATGCATTCAACAACAACTTGTGCTAACAGTCGTGAATGACCACAAGTTGGGTGTCTTTTCTTTTGCACACCTCCGTATTGATCATAACATGGTGGAGTGTTTACCATCTATCAGCAATTAAGTGAAGATGAAAAAGCAGACATTGAACATATAAAATCATCCCTTTACACAGCATTTGTGATGGATGGGTTGGTCGCATATAAACAATTCTCCGAGTGGTGCCTTTGACCAGGGGAATCCGTTGATGTGTACTTGGCAGAACTATGCAAACTAGCCGTATTGTTCAAGGACATCAGTGATCATGGCTTGGCATGCACTTTTGTCAAGGGATTGCCAAATTGTGTGAAATAGCTCCTTCATGCTTCTTGGATGGAGGTATTGACCATTGAACAGATGCTTGCTCACGCTTGAATGATAATGAAAGAGGACAACCTAGACAAAGACTTGGTAGTAACAGCAGCACAAGAGATACACCGAAGGACTATGCAACCTCCTCCTCCTAGGGGTTCTAATGACATAAATTAATGTCTATGCAATGGCTGTAATCACTATGCCAAAGATTGTAAAAGTTTGCTCAGCGGAGACAGGAAGCCTTGTATTTGATGTTATAACTGCAATAAAATAGGCAACATATCCTGAGATTTTCTGGGGGAAAAGGCCAGGAGATGGCGATTCAGTGCTGGTTTCCTCCCAAGTCAAGATGTAAACTCGGCACTGCTAATGATAGAAATTAATGTGTGTGGAAGGAAGTGCATCATACAAGTAGACTCTGGGTGCTCCCGGCCCACACTATAGTGGACAATGTCTATTTTTAAGTAAGTGGAGGTTTGATTCAGTCAGGAGTCAGTTTCTGTTTGTATAGTGCTGCCAGTACTCTTGACTAAAGAACCTGATTTTTTATTGGAATTTGATCAGCAGCAGGATGAATGGACTGCGTCCTGAAAATGAGCAGAAGACAAAATTCCAGGCAAGTTGCAAAACTGCATCACAGAGTATTCTATGCTGATGAAAAATCGGTAGATTGTATGAGAGGGAGTTGCAACAATGGATTGAGAAAGGTTGGCTTATTCTATATGACGAGCAAAAACTTGGACCCCAAGAGGGGGCTAATTCCACTGATGGCTGTTGTACAGGAAAGCAAGTCAAAGACGGAGATGCAAAGGATCGAATGTTGCACTGCTAGATCTCAGATCAGTCTATCTAGAGATGCACATCATGAATGACTTCAGCCATACTAAACTGATATCTTTCAAGGCAGAAGATACTGCCTGACCAGATAGGGATTTAGGCTTTAAGTTTCCCCCCCCCATGATGAGATCCGACATCGGTGCCATGAAAAAAAACCCAGAGAGGCAACCTCAGCGTACATTGATGATGAAAAATAGAATGAGAATATTGTGTCCGCATCTAGTGTTGGTGAACACCTGTCGCACTAACAAGCAAAATTCCAGAGTGACCATACTTGGATACTTGGCTTAACTGTCTGGGAGAAAGACAAAGTTCTGTGTGGGAATGTGCTTCCTGATGTTCCAGAGGCAGTCACCAGAAGGAAGGTATTTGCTTTTTATGGCAATCTTGCTGGACACATCCTATTCTGAACACTAATGATGTGAGAGATGTTGATTAGGAGGTGGCTGCAAAGTATGGGTAGATGTTATGTTCCTCAAATTGAATCAGAGGTGGCTGGAAGCAATGCAGTAGAACATATGCTACAATGGGGTAGAACCTGTGCTGCAACTGGCAGTCTGATAACTGTCTATATTTCTGAGATGAGGTATTATGTATACATTGTTCATACTATCATCCTCATCTTTGTTGCCATATTTATCACAACATTTCTTCAGGTTGGAATGTCGAACTGAACCCTTTATTTTGCTCGCTGGGGCAGACTGTTCTACTTCCATGTGCCATGACAAGGATGTCAGTTATCAGTTATCTCCAAGTTCTCCACCGCCTTAACCAGATATTGAACTGTCACTGGATCTAACTAATGCCTTTATCCACTGTGCCACATGTCCTTAAAGACATCTGTGTATAAATTTCTGGGGATTATAAACCTAATGTCTTCAGCAAACATTTTTTACCAGTGCTCATATTACAATTTTTGCTGTTAACAATCCCTTTTTTTTCTTTTACCAGAGCTCATATTGCAATTTTTGTTATTATTGCTTTTTTCTGGCACTCCTTATTACTGGTTCCCATATTGTATTCATTTCTATGCTTGGTCAGCTCAGGAGATTTTTGTAGCCTAGCATATGTGCTGATTCCTTAAGTTTACAAATTTTCCAATGATGTTCTTTGTCTATGATCTATCTATGATCTCAACCTGATCCCACAGAGGGCGGTGATTTCCCTTTTCTCTCCATATGTGGTTAGCCACGACTGATTTTTCCACTTCCCCTCATGTTACAGCTTTTTGATGTTAAGGGGGCAGCCTGTCACCCCTTTATATTTCTTTCCGCAGCTGCATGGGATGGAGTACACACAGTCTTTAGTCTTACTCAGGAGAGGTATCTGCGAAGTGTCGTCCACCTTTTGAAAGTTGTCCTGATGTTATATGGACTGCAGATCCTTTGTATTTTCTCTGATAACCCTTTCACATAAGGCAGACAGACTGTTTTCTGAGTGTTGTTGTCCTCCTCTTGTACCCGCTTATCCCAGTTTATTGGGTCTGCTGCCATGTACCCAGGGTAGTTGTTACGTTGTAGGGTACTACTTATACTGACCAATTCTTTATCTAATGTCTCTGGGTTGCCACTTATGACTTTTGCTTGGTGTTGTAGCAATACCACTAGATGCCATCATTTGTTAACACTGGGGAATTGCTTGAAGAGATGTCAGCAGTGTGACAGGAGTGAAGGAAGCAAACTGTGATGACTCAACTACACTCATAAAATAAATAAAAATTATCATAATTTTTATTAACTATCTGACATTCAGCTAAAAGGTATTTTATTGTAATTCATTTCCTTTGATTTTATTAGCTGTTTAACTGAAATCTGTCTCTTAGATAAGGATTGGAATGAATGTTGCACAGGATTTGCCTGTAATGCCTACAAAGATTAATGACAAAGTTATTTGAAAATAGTCAAATGAAACAGATTCATGAGGAAGACATGTCAACAACAAATCCAACCAGAAAGAAAATGGAGGTAATCTTGATGAAAAAACAAAAAAAACAAAAAAAAACAGCTTCATCATTTCCTGAAATGAACCTTTATTTAATAAATGTTTGCCCTGCCTTTAAAAAGATGTTGCAGTGTTCTGCATGTGAATTACAAATAGTTTTCTAACAAAAGTTTCAGATTTTTCCAATCCCAGCTGATGTCAAATGATGGAAGAAACTTCAGCTCAACCAATTATTTTATGCATTCATCATGAAAGTTTTATAATTAAATGCACACAAAAAAAAAAAAAAATTAAGACATGTTGAAAATTTTTAGAAAAGATTCAAGTCTTCTTAATTCTCTACTTTTTGGCCAAAACTTATCAAAGAAAATCTTTAACAGATGTAAGAAATTTCAAACACTAAGACAAAAAAAGAAAAATGTTCTAAAAATATTTTAAAAGATGCTTTTTTTTTTTCCAGTGGAAGGGAAAGAAACTTGCTGAGCAAAATAGTCAGATCATTACACAACTGATGTGATATTTCAGTGACTACAGAATGTCTTTTTTTTCTGTTTACAGAGAGGCAAACATCATCTTAAAATGAACACAGATTACACAATCATCAGGTGAAATGATGAACATATAACATATGCAAAATATTTGTTCCTTTTCTCATAGTAAAAGAAAAAAAGTCTTTCAGAATTTTTTTTAATTTCTAAAAGCATTTTATATATGTCACATCTGTCAACGATTCTCTTTGATAAGTATCGGCTGAAAAGTAGACTACTTAAGATAACTTAAATTTTTCTTCTGAAGTAATTTTCAATATCTCTCCACTTATTTGTGCTCTAATTAAGTCAGCCCTGATTTTATACATGCTAGTGAAAGAATATATTTTTTATGTTTCATGCACCAAATGAAATAAACATTAAGTTTTTCAAGCCAAATTTTCATCAACAGTTTGGTTGTAAACACTTGGAATTGTGACCCAATACATTGTACAAAAGTCATGTACAAGATCTGTTTAGAAAGTTTTCAACTATTTTGATACCTCGAGAACTGATCTTTCAGCCTTGATGTAACTTTGAAACCATTTAGAAGAAACCTTATTATATGTACATGAACAGACACTATCCCACAATGTTACTCAGTTGGAAAAAAAACAGCATTAAGTGAGCTTCTTTATTGTGTGGCAGTTACATTCAATATTAATCAAAATTTGCTTGAAACTTTGGCCAGTAGCTGTATTATATGATTTGCTTATGGAATCTATAAGTTCATTTAGGTTAAGAGGTTGGTTGGAATCTTAGTTGTTGTTCAAATTAAAGTTCAGCTTATTTTTTTTTTCTGTATCTGGCTTAACTTTTTTAAATTGTAGTTTTCACTGGATGAATTTTGTTTAAAGATTTCTGCAAGTAGATTTGCTATATCCTTTTTTGCTTGTTATTTTGAAAAAGGTGATAGATTTTTGCCAGCAATATTCCAGATTTTTGGGGTTTCGGATTGGAGTTTATTTTATTTATGTAATCTCTCCATGATTTTCATTTAGCTTCTTTGATGACTAAGTGCTATTGCTTGCTTTTTTGTTTGAATAGATTTAAATTATGGGTTGTAGGTTGAGTATTAAATTATGGGTTGGAGGTCGAGTATTAAATTTTCATAGTGCTGCTCTACATAATCTTATTACCTTTTTGCAATCTTCATCAAACCATAGTCTTTGATGTTTATTTGATTTAGTGCTTTTTAGTATACATTTTTTCACAATTGCTATTAATGTTTTAGAGAAATATTCAGTAGATTTTTTTTATCATCTTTGTCTATTAGTTTTTGACAGCATTGGTCTTTATGTTCCCTCCAGTCTGCTTTGTTTAGTTTCCATTGAGGGAGATTGTTTCCAATAGGTTCTGAACTCTTCAGTATAACTGGGTAGTGATCACTGCTACATGAATCGTTGAGTACTTGCCAAATGTAACCCATAAAAATAGAAGGATCATACAGTGAAAGGTCAATAGCTGAGTACATACATGATGCAGAATGTAGATATGAATTAGACTTATTATTTAGTAAACATATGTCATTGCTATTAATTACATTTTCTAGGTTTTTCACCTTTTTTCTTGGATCCCCATATAACATTGTGACTGTTAAAGTCACCTAGTAATATGAATGGTTTTGGTAGCTGTTCTATTAGTTTATTTAGATCAGTTTCTTTTACGGAGTCATGATGTGGGATGTAAATAGAGCAGATATTAATGGTTTGTCAGGTAGTTTTTGTAGCAACTGCATGTAGATTGGTTTCTAAAAGTATTTTACTTTGGTGGATGTAATTTCTGATTAGGATTGATATGTCCCCCAGATTCCCTCTGTTGAGTGCCATGTATGTAGTTAAATTGAGTATAATTTTATCATTAGGCTTTAGGAAAGTTCCCTGAAAACAAATGATAGCAGGAAGTTGATTCATTAAGAGTAGGAGTAGTTTATTTATGCTTGCTTTTAGGCTTCCACAATTTCACTGTGTAATTTTTTTGCATCATGCTAATATATTAGGGTGATGTTATAAGTTTTTGCTTGTCTGGTTTATGTTTAGTGGGTGAAATGTACATAATTTCTATGCTCTCAGGTCTGTTAGCGCTTTGTTTCTTGTCATGTTTTGTTCTTCAGACGCTTTTTGTTTCTGCTTGTTTGATCTTGTTTCCTTTGTTTTTCCATTAGGTTCTTTTGATGATCTTTGAATAATGACCGTTCCCTTATTTGAGGTGAGATAGAATTTGGTTCATCTCTGTCCATTTCTTTTGGTTCTTCAGTGATGTGTTGGGTTATGTTATTTCTTTTATGAACCTTTTGATTCTCTTGTGAATATTTGGAGGGGGTTCTAGTTCTTGAAAGATTTTGTACTTTGGATTCAGATTTTCAGAGTTATTTGTTTTGTACTTATAGATTCTTTTTTGTTTGAGGTTGACAGAACAGGATTTGTTTTGACTATGGGTGTTTGGCTTATGCGTGGTATACTAAATTTCAGTAGTTCTATTAATTTTTTTTAGTTCATTTATTAGAGTTGTAAGGTCTTGGTTTCCTATTGTGTTGTTCTCTTGTATGTCATTTTGGTGATTTATTATTTTATTAGTATTTGTGTATAATGTTGGAAGCGAGTTAGTTTCAACATGTTTTGTAGCTTCTTGGAATGAGATGTTTTGTGTTTATTTTATTCTCATTATTTGCTTTTCCTTTTTCCAGGTATTACATTCTTTAGAATCTGTTGAGTGGTTTTGTTTGCAGTTTGGCCATAAAGGAGGTCTTTAACAGAGTAACTCTATATGATCAATCTCAATTTCGACAGACTAGTACTCTCATACATACTGTAGATGGCCAAATTTTTTACATTTGTGACATCTATGGGAGTTAGCCATAAGCCTTTACTTTCATGTTTACTCGATTGATTTTTAGTATGTTTTCCTTTAAGGCTTTTTTTTTGCGTGAATTAGAATTAAATTATTTTAAAGTTTACTTTTTTTTATAAATCTTTGTAAAAATATTTTTTTTTTTTAATGTAGACCCCCACTTATTTAATTTCATGAAATTTTGAAAAATTTTTGTGATGCTTAATGTTTGTATTAGTTAAACGGACAAATACTCGAAGAATTTAAATCAAGAAATTATTTTGGTCAAACAGGACCCAAAGTTACAGAAAATCTGCTCTGAATCATAAAACAAAAAATGCAACAAAATTAAGACATTATTTAATTAGAAAAGCTTTTAATTGCTTTTATGAATACAATATATTATAGACACTATTGTCTTAAGGAAAAAAAAAAAAAAAAAAAAACTTTTGTTGAATAATGAATTTTTACAAGAATTAAAAAAAAAAAAAAAAAATTTAATTAGAATAATTTATAAACTTTTAAATCTTAAATTAAAATTCTGTATTAATCTGTAGTGGTTAGATAATATTGTTATTAAGTAAAAGCTACATTTACTAATCAAAAATGAAAAATGAAAAGCAACCCTCAGTATTTGAAAAGAATTAATTTTTTGTCTGTATAAATGTGCCAATTTTTGTAAACACACATGTCCATACCCAACATTATCAGAAAATAAGAGTGATAAGTAAATTAAAAATCTACTGGTAATTTTCTAACATTTCCGCAACAAGCGTCTTTGTAAGTAAGACTATTAAACCAAAATACTTAAAATTCAATAAAATATTAGTTTACTTAAAATATTTTCCTAAAGTTTGAACTGGATAGTTAAAAAAAAAAAAAAAAAAAAAGACTATATAAAACAGGTGTTCACATTGTTTTCAAGTAATTTTTACAGTTACATGCCCTTTACTCAAATTTGCAAAACATTAAGCTATTGATAAATCTGTCAACACCATATGAATACACACCTCCCATTTAAAAACAAAAAAAATGTTTTTCTGTAATATTTTAAAATAAAAGTAAGTAATATTTGAGCTAATTCAGATTAATTAGACTTTAAATCAGTTAATCTTCCGCAAATAAAGTTTCAGAAATGTTTATTTTTAAAAAATTTTTGTTAAAAACGAGAATTATGTCGTATTGAAAGATTTGCCAATACGGCCAATTTTAGAGATTTAAAAAAAATCTCTAAATAAATTTAAATTCGGTTTGAAATACAGCGAAGTATTTTGCTTATTGGAAATAAATGATAAAATCTATTCGATTGGAATTAAAATCTAAAATAAAAAAAAGCTTCAAGAAAAACTAAAGAGTTTTCATTATTTTTTGAATTACCTTCTGTACAGTAAGGAGATATCGTCTTCTTAGCGGAATGAGAGCAAGAACAAACTGCATTACAATCAAAATTCTATTGTTACCGAGTATGAAGAAAGCCGCAGAGTACAATGGTCGAAACGTTGTGTTGTGAACTTGCTTGTGAAGTGAGTATTACAACCAAGATGAGCATAATAATTTTTTATGTAAAGATCAGAAATAATTAAAATTAGATTCTTGCCGTCATTCTAAAAATTAATTAATATAACAATTCTTTTTTTCTTTGAGAATTGTAAAAAAAAAAAAAAAAAAAAAAAAAAAAAAAAAAAAAAAAAGGCATGCTGTTGTTAAGCCAACTTAACCAGCGATATTTAAAAAAAATAATGACAGGAGAGTATTTCATAAAGTTTCATCGCTAAAATGAAAAGTTAAATCGAAATAAATGTGGACGTTCAAAATTTCAGGTTTTAATTTAAAATTTGGATTCCATCATTAATTCCCCGCCTTTTAAACGCGACTAAAAATAAAAATAAAATACGACCCCCCACCAAAAAAAAAAACGCATTCTTTTTTTTCTAAAACGAATTGAAGAAACTTATTGTTTTCACCCACGATCAAAAAGTGAACTTTAAGTTTTCAAAATAATGGAAAATTAGTCATTTTTAATTTCATTTTAATTTTTAAACCAACCTAATTGTCAGCTGCCCAAAGAATTGTCAACATGAAGAGTTTGACACAGATTACGGGTGTTCAAAAGAGACATAAATTGTGTTATGTTTGCGAGCTTACATTTGTTGTCAGAGTCCTTAAGGCTTAAATTAAACAAAGCTAGTTAAGAATTAATAATGAAAATATTTCTTAAGAATTAAGCTGCTTAATTCTTAAGAAATAATTTCATTATTAATTCTTAACTAGCTTTTTTTTATCGACGGTAAAATAAGCAAGCGTGAATAATAGAAAGAAAAGGAAATAGTCTCCGTCGTAAAAATATCGACTTTTCTAAGTTTAGAGGCATTGCTCTTAAAAAAAAAATGTCTTTTGTTTTCAGTTCTAAGCGACCCAAATAAAAAGTAAAAACTAAAGAAACGACCTTGAGTTGTTTTATGTGGGGTGACGGATAAGGGCTTAAAACAGATTTTCAGTCACATTATTTGGCTTGATTACCGTTTTTATTGGGCAAGGAAAAGTGGCAGCCACTGATAGCCAAGCATCTCGAATTTAATTTTTACAGTCAGATTTTTTTACGATACAAATTTTCTAACCATAACGATTGAAATAATTTACATGCCCGAATAAAAAAAAAAAAAAAAAAACCTGTAATCCTCACCATATAAAATTTAATTATTCAATCCTTTCGTTTAAAAGAAAAGAAAAGCTGCCAATAATTCGCTACTTTCATAAGTGTGCCCGGTAAACGGGAGTCGAATCCATTTAGTTTTTTCTTTTCTAACGTTTTGGAAACTGAAACGGCAAGAAAAAGATCTTATTTTCAATATCTGAATACTAGTTATTTAAATTAAATGAATAGATTTGAAGTCTGAGTCGTAAAGAAAGAATATTTTTTTAGTGAATATGATTCAAATAAAAAAAAAACATTAACACTTGTGGCGTGGGTAATTCGAGATTTTTGCAATGATGTGAAAATAAAATAAAAAATATTGATGACCTTCTTAATCTTAAGGCTTAATGCAGTTTTTTTTTTTTTTTTTAACTTCATCTTTTATTTTTGTTTACAAATTATTTAAACATTTTTAAAGAAAATAATTTTGCTATAACATTTTTTTTTAAAAACAGTAAAAAAAACAAAACAAACTCAGACAAAAAAAAATAAAGAATCAGCAGCCAAAAAAAAAAAAAAAAAAGACTCAGACATTTCCTTATTTTGTAGAAAGAAATCTTTTCCAATTCAAAGCAACTGCTATAGATGTTGAATTGTTGATGCTTAATTTTTAATATTTTTCCCCATTTTTACCTGCTTGAATCTATGAAAATAAAATTATTTCCTCGCCATAGGGATAATTAGAAGAATTCGGAAAAATAGTGTGCTTTTTTTATTCATTTGGAATGAAACCGATTTTATTTTCACTGGATAAAACTGAGAAAATGTTCCGAAAAATAAACAATTAGAGACCTTTTATGATTACTTAAGGTAGTTTGTAGTGTATAATTTTAAAAAAAAACAATTGAAAATTATTTCTATAATTTTGTAAACAAATTTCCCTATCGCCTTCTCTGGACGGTGGGTGGATTGGAATATTTTTTAAAATAAAACGTCAAAATAACAATTGAATAGTATTCATTTTTGTTGGTCTTTTTGCTGAATTAGAAGACAATCTTCTTGAGTTCTATGCAGGTTATAACCTGATGAAAAAGTATAGAGATCTTCGTAACAACTCTTTGGAAAAATGACTATCCTGGACACCAGGCATGGTTTTAAAAGGTGATTGAAGAAGAAGCACCTTGTAGATTTTTTCCTCCATTCATAGCAATCTCAAATTTGTCTTTTTTTGATTGCAATTGTTTGTTTGTTTTTACAAAAAATTAACTTCCAAAAATGAAGAAAGTAAATCAGAATAATAGAATAATTAATAAAAGACTATCTGTCCTCAACCCACTTGTGCACAATCAACAATTCATTTTACGTGTAAACAAAAATAAAATAATCGGATATTTTGACCAAATAGTCGGGGATCAATTCATAAGTAAAATGTACTAGAAAATGAACCCCTACTTTATGATCATCATTGAACGTGCCTTTTTACAAACAATTTTTTTTTGGAAATTGTTTTTCTTCATTTTTTTAAAAAAAGTGATCAGGTTTCAATTTGTTTAAAAAAAAGAAACTATTATTTTTGTTGTGTCATTTTCACCTCATTTTTTATCCACGACAAATAATAAATTAAAACATTCATATTGTTTTAAGTTTTCATCCGAAAATTTTAAACAAAAACTTTAAAAAATTACAATATTTTTAAATTTTTAATTATTCATTTTTAAAATTAATTCAATTCTCAAGTTTGAATGTCTAAAAAAAAAAAAAAAAAAAAAAATGTAAACAAAAAGGTGTGTAAAATTAGAAAGGAAATTATTAATTTAGTTTGATTGAAGCACTACGTTTTTATCTTAAAAAAAAATGTGTTTTTTTAATTAATAAGGAAAATAAATGTCAATATTTGCACCACAAATCCAAATTTTTCTCTCTATTTATGACAAATTTCCAATTTAATTGAGGTTGATAAAGTAAAAAGACTCTCTAAAGTATCGTACCTTATTTTATTATTGTAGTGTTTTAATTAAAACTATTTTAAAATGAAGAACCTTTTTTGTGTGGCTTTGCAAAGAGGATAAAAAAATGTCACGAAAAAAATTTAAAGCTTTTTAATATCCATGAAAATGAGACAAATTATTAAAGTTTGACTGTTTTTTTTTGTTTTTTAAAATTTCCTTTGTAAAATAATTGTCGAATGTTTTTAAATGAAATGTCATTCTTTACCGATTTCATATTCTGTTATTTTGCGAGTAAAAAGATATTTTGAATAAGGTTATAAAAAAAAAAAAGTGATGATTTTTTGTTTGAAAAAAAAAAAAAAAAAAAAAAAATTTTTAAATCCGGTCATAGATTTTACTTTTTATTTTCGACTTTTGAACAGATCTTTTATCAAAATGCAATAAGGATTCGTCTTTTTCTTCATCTTTGATCAAATACACCCACCAAAAAAATAAATAAAATAATGAAAAAAATATCTACTGTCTAAAAAAAAAATTAATGTTTTTTCGGTTAAAAAAACAGGTACTTTGTAATATGAAACTGGGTAAATAATTTGTTTTGGGGAATTTTCTCTTGTATATAAATAAATATGACATATTTCTTACCTTGCTTTTTAGTATTTTTAGAATCATAATGCTCTGAAGATTGTACAGTCTCCACTTTTGCTTGGTGAACAATGCTGCCCTTGTCTGTGTTTGTGCCGTTGTTTTGGTCTGCAGAGTAATAGAACTGCGGTGGAGAGGTTGTCCACTTCTTTGAGGAAGAAGAAGAAGAAGTGCTGCTGTTTAAAGGAGGACGAGATGATGGCAGACTGTTGTTGAGTGCGGCCATAGAACGGCTGACGCACTAGTAAAAATCAAAAATACTTTCCTTCTTTTTTACTTATGTATAATAGTTAAAACTAAAAGTAATCGTAGTATTATGCCTTTCGACCATCCGTACGTCTTTCTCTTTCTTTAAGCCTTTAAACAAACTCCAACGTTGATCGTTACCCCAACATAATTCGTTTGGATGTAGATAACATCTCATTTTGGGGTTTTACGATAACCATATTTTCCACAAAATAATCATTGGTATCTCTACGTATGTAAATATTTGATCCTGGATTGAGTAATTAAGAAAAATAATCCTTGTGTTGTTTGTATGCGTTTCTCTCTCTCCTTTTTTTGTTCTGTGTCTGTGTTAATCGTGACTATGATCAGACAAGTAGGTTGCTTATTACGGTAGCCCAACAAGGACATAACATAAGTGATTACATCACCGTTACATCACAAGAAAACACTCGATTCTCTCACCCTTTCCCTCTTTTTTATTCCCCCTCCAACTCTCTCCTTCTTTCTCTCTTTATTCAATATGCCTGAATAGAAATGTAATTAAAACGGGGTGTCAATTCTACGAATGACGAGCAACGCTATAAAAAATATTTATATCTCTCTTTTTTTCTCTTCATTCTTTATTATCAAAATTGAAAGAGAATGTAAATAATTAAAGTGAAAATTTCCCATAAATTTACTCAGACGAAAATGATAATTTTTACTGTTTTTATTTACAATAACAATGAAAAATAAAAATTAGTCAATTTGCCGGTAGAAATTTGCATCATTATCATGACAAAAATACAGTACAGAACAAAAGTTTAAATAACAAAAGTAAAAATGGAAATTTTCCCCCTTTTACTCTGCGTATGTGCGTGTGTTCATGCATGTGTGTGTGAGTCATGTATGTGTGTGTGTCCATTTGATACAAATATAGTTTTAAAGTCTTAAAACTATATTTGTGATATATTTAAAAGTGCTTAATATCAGCGAGCGACCACAGTGTCATGACTGAAGGCAATCTTCAAGCTTGATATACAGTGTAACCCGGATATAAGAGACTCGGATATAAGATAAACCCGGATATAAGAGAGATTTTCTCTGGTCCAAAATTAGAGCCATACTTACCTAAACAAAATAGACCAAACACGGATATAAGAGAAACCCGGATATAAGATACTCCTTCTCCGGTCCCGACAACTCTCTTATATCCGGGTTACACTGTATATCGCAAAAGCGTGAAATCCAGGGTCACAACTGAATATATATATATATATATATATATATATATATATATATATATATATATATATATATATATATATATATATATATACCCAAGTTTAGGATTGGTATATAATACGGAGTGAGATCCAATAACCAACAATTAATATTCTTTAAAGAGTGCTCAATACAGAGTAGAGCAGATATAATTATTTATTTGAATATTACAACATAAATATGTTATAAAATCACGAATATAGAATATTCTATATTCTACATCGTCTTATAAATATGTTATAAAATCACGAATATAGAATATTCTATATTCTACATCGTCACTTGAAAAGACACTAGAAGTGTTGAAACAAAATGGCTACTTTTGTCGTGATTTTATAACATATTTATGTTGTAATATTCAAATAAATAATTATATATATATATATATATATATATATATATATATATATATATATATATTTGTGTATTTAGGCAGCAATCTTTCTTTTATGCACATTTCATTGAAAACGACAGACAAGGTGCTTTTATTTAGTTTTTTTATACAATTTCTCATGCGATCTAATTTTTTTTTTCTTTTCGGATGATAAATTATATAAAAACTGTCCGAATGTTCTTTTTATCCGAGCACTTTCGGCTTTATATTTAGCCATTTTCAATGATTAACTGTTAAAATAAGAATTAGTTTGTTGTTTGTATGTTTTATAAAATGTTTTCATTTTTTTCAAAACACGGTCAAGATATTATGTCCATGTTCAAAGTTAATATTATTAAGTGTTGGTTTGTTTGTTTTTATTAATAAGGCTTCCATTATTTTTAGCCTTTTTTTGCATGTAGATGATTTGGAAATTTTTACTGCCAGAAATTTAACATATAAGTGTGAGAAGACATCTTTCAATGACTTCGGTGGTTTGACATGTTCTATTGATGTTTTGAGTTGTTGGCGCCTGATGGCGAGACAGACGGTAATTTTGTTGCCGCGCTTTTTCATGGAATTTGGAAGCTAAAGACAACTCCTTTGTATCAGAAGATTTTATCTTCAGTCAAATTTTTATCCTCGGACGTTAAAGACGTGTTTATTCTGGCTCCGTGGTGAACTATTCTAGTTTGCCACGTATATTAGTGTTACCTTAAATAATTCGAATTACAGTATCAAATTATTTACCTTTAAAGTTTATAGAATTAATATTTATTTAGCTTTTAATAGACTGATTTTATTTATGGATGGGAATAGGGGAGGGTGAGTTTTCGCATCGAAGGGCTTTGTGAGAAAATTTAATTGGCTTCGGTAGAAATCCGTAGCTAAGATTTGTTTATATTTGAAAAACTTTGAAGAGAAGATTTGTTCAGCTTCGGTAGAATTCCGTAGCTAAGATTTGTTTGTATGTGAGAAACTTGGAGGAAAAGATTTGTTAGCTTCGGTAGAATTCCAAAGCTAAAAGAAGTTAATTTTATTCCCTAGAAGGGGAATTATTTCATTTGATTTATTTGTTTGTTGATTCGGAGAATCAACGTTTCTATTTGTTTGGCAGGGTCATTCGATGCGGGGAATTCTGCCCCTATTCACGTTCTTTATTAAAATAAGATTTAAAAGAATTCCAAAGCTAAAGATTTAAAATATTTTGATTTTGAAGGATATTCTTCATGGAATAAGATTTTAAGATCCTAGACTAGGTTAGGATTTGTGTTTTACAATTTACCCTTTCAGCTCCAGAGGAAGTGAAAAAGAGAGTTTCAAAGAAAGAAAAAGAAATATTTGAAGGAAGAAGAAACACAAAAGAAATTGAAATGATTGAAAAAAAAAAATGCTTTAACAATATTGTTTGTCGTAAAGAAAAAGTTGAAAGATGTTTGCGTTGTCTGCTTGCTGACAACATTGCTTTGTAAGTAAAAATCCTTTTGTTCATTTTTGTTTGTTACCCACTTAGCATATGGACCAATATGCATGTAATTATGATTTGTTGAAATAAATATTTAATTTGTGAACACTAACGGTAGTTGTTTATAAGATCGTCTGCTTCATTGAGTGGGTTTGTTGTTGATTTCCTTTGAAGAAGCCAAGAACGAAATCGGCAGTTTAGTCCTGTGTGTTAATGTATTAAATTGTAATTTAAATATATTACTTTAAGATCGTATACGGGTAAAATTTAAATTTGATTGAGAATTTCATTTTTCATTTAAATTTGGGTCTTTAACATCACCCTACACACCGACACACAAGAGACACTCTCTCTCTAAAAAAAATTATTTTTTCTTCACTTTATTTCTTCTTCAATTTTATTTTTTCTACAATGATGCTATAGTGTTGTCAACAAGTATGTTACGAATAGTATCCGGTCGGTCTCCATGAATATTTAATTGAGATCTAATTGAGCTATTGTCATCAAGTATAATTGTGTGTGTGTGTGTGTGTGTGTGTGTGTGTGTGTGTGTGTGTGTGTGTGTGTGTGTGTTTGTCCATACACTTTTACAAATTGTCTTGCTTTCTAGTGCTTTTGTTTATCTAACGTTATATTAAAAAAATAATTTTTAGTGAGCTTCTAAAACGCGTAATATATGATATTTATATATGTACATTATATATGTTCCAAAAGTTGTCACAATCAGGGGTGGTAATGTGGGACTAGATCTCACTGTCTATAAAATACTCGCATGGAATGCGTTTCAATAGTCTTTGACAACAAAGTCCAGCACCAAGTCGGAGAAGGAGCGAAAGCGGACCACCGTGCCTCATAACCAGCTACTTTCATGTACACGGAGCCCATTAGCCCGGGAAAAGGTCCATATAGGAGAAAAAAAAACTTCCGCTGCTTTGCAGTCACGTTCAAGCACGAAAAAGGCCATGGAAGTAAATTCAGACAGAAAATCTAGTGTGGAACCCCGAAAACGATTGGCTTTCAACACTGACAACCTTCCAGCAAAACGTGCAGCCAAGTTCTGCATTTATTTGGATCTTGTCGGGACGCCCGAGAGCGACACCATGTGGCCTGGGCATCGCACTGCCTTCGTATACCATCGCTCCAGCCTGGGCCCCGGAGAGGTCACACCACCAAAGTACTAAACTGTGACTAAACTGGGCGCTAGATTATCTCACGGAATAAACAGATGCTGACATATATATAATAATGGTCTCTCTCTCTCTCTCTCTCTCTCTCTCTCTCTCTCTCTCTCTCTCTCTCTCTCTCTCTCTCTCTCTCTCTCTCTCTGTTTTCAATATATGTGGGTCAAAGAATTACTATTTTCACACCATCTGTTGTTTATGTTTGCGCCTGCTGTGTAACACAAATCTTGAACAGCTCCTCCAAGATAACCCATATTTATTGCAAACTACACACATTGCTTTGACACATTAGTTGCACGATTTTCTCTAAATTTCATCTTTTTCAATTTGTAGGTCTGATAAATTGGATCGTGATTACGATTCCAATGTAATAAATTATAACCATGGAATATTAATATTTGAGCCTTTTATATTATATTCTTACTCTGTCCTGGACATTGAGTTCTACCTGGATTCTATCCTCTTGGTAATTTATATATATATATATATATATATATATATATATATATATATATATATATATATATATATATCAAGAGAACGGTGAATTAATTTAAAAAAGAGGGAACAGTAGAGAGGAAAACTGGATCAGGAGATCACAACAAGAAGAGGGATTATCATTTCAACTTAGAGCTAAAGAGATCAATTAGAAAAGATCTAACTCAACCTATAAAACGTTTGGCACGTGAGAGAGGAATTTCAGCTATGACAGTCCAAAGAGTAGTGAATAAAAGATTTGAAAATGAAATCGTACGTGAAACCTGTGAGGCATCTTGTTACTCCAGGACAGAAAGTGAGATGGTTAGAGATGGCGAAGATCATATTGAATAAGTTGGAAAACGATCCTGGAATTATATATATATATATATATATATATATATATATATATATATATATAAACTTTATTTCAATCCTTCATGAACTTCCGATCCTTAGCTATGATTAATTAATGATGAACATTTTCGTTTCTGATCGATTTCATTACGATTCTTCTGTTAAGCTTAGAGAGTAATTATACATTCTTATTGCTCAAAGTAGAGTCCAATAGTGTTATGAAAACGTCGAAGAATTCTAGTAAGATATCTTTAATCATTTCTTAGATACAATTATTTGAATTTCAACGGAGATTGTATCTCTGATAAAGATTAGGAGATTGTATCTCTATTAAAATGTCAATACACTTGTTGCCTTTATTACGATGATACTAACAAAAAGACTTACATTTTGATTTGGCTGAACATAGCTCACTATATCAACACTTAAAGGAAAACTCATGTCCACACTTACAGATGTGGTGGATATTAGTTGAAAATACATCTCTATTACATAAAAACAATAACAAGCAAAAACAAAAAATCATTGAAGCCCTTTATATAAAAAAGTTAAAGCCCAAAATATATAAAGTCAACTATGAATATAGCAACAGCGTCCTTAAATGCATATAAAAAAAATTAAATTATATGCGTATGAGCAAAAACGAAAAAACTTATATACGTATGAAGAAAAAAAAAGAAGTTACTTTCCTTATACTGTTAAAAGCCCAAAAGAACACGTGAACTTTGAACTTTGAAATCTATATAAGCAGTAAAAAAAAAAACGAACAGTTGAAATGTTTAAAATTCCCAGAAACACATATACTTACTCACAGACGACTTCACCCCTTGAAAATGGCCTCAGATGAGATTGAAAAGACTTAGGAAAATAAAAACTATTTGAAAGAAAACTTTGGTATTTTTCTTAATCAATTTTCTAAATCTACCAAAAAATTAGTCCGCGAACTTGAAAGGATCGCAACGAAATCTAATCGACATGATATGTCTAAATTATTTAACCAAACCTGTTTGAATATATATATATATATATATATATATATATATATATATATATATATATATACACACACACACATATATATATATATATATATATATTTTTTTTTTTTTTTTTTTTTTTTTCTTCGTAAAAACTTAGTATTTAGAAGGCATTCTTTTTTACGTAATTTTTCGCATACAAAACTTTGAAGCCAAAGATGTAATTACTTAAATATAAAAAAATCAATTTGCCAAAGTAAAGTGCAGTGGGATAAATGTCAATTGAAATTGATCGACTCGAAATATGCCTAAAAGGAAAGATTTATATATTTTCCCATAATTTCTTATTTGAATTTCTCCATCAAAACCGATTCAAATGATTCCAAACAGCCACCAACGTGTTGCTTGAAACATGTTTAGTTGTTATGATACACATAATGCAATCACGTGTGTATTCATGTGTGTCTGTGTGATCACTGAATTTCACCCAAGACTTATTTGCATATTTGAAATTGATATTTGAGAAAGGCATGAATCAACTTATCCCTGACTATATATAACTATATATAAAAGTGAACATTGAAGTCAACACTCAGAGGCGACAGACTGTTTCATGCTAGACGCAATCGTTAGGTTGACGATTGCGTCTCGCATGAAACAGCCTATCGCTTCTGAGTGTTGACTTCAATGTTCACATTTATGTTTACATACGCTCTATCTCTGATATTGAGCACTTTATCCAATAATATAGCACACCTTAAAACTATATTTCTTTATATATATATATATGTAATAGGATAAAGAATAAATAGTAAACGTTTATAAATCTGACATGTTTCGCTTTTATTAAAGCTTCATCAGATAATGGAAAAATTCTGGTATTCTTATTTTTGTGTTGTTTGATTTTCATTGGTTAAGCAGACTTCATATGCATTTGACTTATCAAACAGCGTCCGTGGATATAAATTATGTGTGCAAGTGTATCATAATTCTAGTTTGTCTATGAGGGATTCGGATGATAACGTATATATGTGTAAGTGTGTATCTGTGTCTTTTTCATATGTGATGAAGCTTTAATAAAAACGAAATTTGTATTTGTGGTTGTTTTCGCTCTTCCTCACTTGTAGAAATAGACTCAGTCAAATGGAGTACTTATAACATAGTAGGTAAAGAAGTAGTGTAGCTGTGATAGTATAACTGAGGTAGACATGGGGTGCAAACAGGAAAGAGTGTTGAGACTAGAAATGTGGGGCACTTTAGGAGGTAGTAAATGTATATCAGCAACAAGCGTATTCTGGATAAACCAGATGAAGACTGGTTCCCGCATGTAATGCAAGAATGAGACAATTGGCAAAGATGATAAAAACTAAAAAAAAGGGCATATCACATCAAATCACGTCCTAATTTAATGCTGGTACCAATTAACCCATTCACCAATCCAATGCACTCTACAGCCTACATTGAATTCCATGTAGATTTATAGCTATCGACCATTAAGGGCACTATTATTGATACTATTATGTTTCACTTGGGTCAGAGAATATTATATTGAATTGTGGAAGACTGGCACCGTGCCATCTGGTCATATGAGTTACTTTCCATCTCTTTCAGACAAATGGGCAAGCACAAGCATGGAAGAAATGTTATGACAATATGAATCCAACCTGTATGCAAGGTGTTATGCAAAATAATGGCGGTCATAAAAACCACATGAAACTGGATTCTTATTTAACAGGTAATATATACACAGATATTGTAACAGACCATTTTCACCTGCTTATATTTGCCATGGTTCCTTGTGACAATGGTTTGTTCCAATAAAATAACGTAGTCCTCGTTCTTTACCCAAAACTGATCCCGGAAACATTTGGCTGATTTCCAGGAACACCACTCGTCCCAATGCTGGCCAGATTTACAAACCCAATAAGTAAGGATAAGATATGGTGTAGACCTCAATAAACCCCCTGCAGCCACACTCCAAACAAATACGATATTTATGGACAGAACTGGAATGTGCCTGGATAGATACATCTATGCATCGACTCCATTACCTCTCAATCTTTGTACCATATCGCATAGCTGCTGTTATTCAAGTGATGGTATGGAAGGTACTCATTATTTTGTTTTCAGTTTACACACACACAAACAAACAAACAAATATATATATATATATATATATATATATATATATATATATATATATATATATATATATATATATATATATATAAAATCAAAACTACAAAGAACAAACATTATTTACGAGTTCAAATGCCCATTAAGAATTTATGTTCCTGATCAAACCAAACTCATAAATAATTACATCGGTTACACTACTACATGCCTATCCAGACGACTTATGTTACACCTATTCGACCACAGCTCCATTAGAACCCATTTAAACACGCACAAAAAACTACCAAACTCCATCCGAAACATACCAGTAGAACATACAAGCATAATAACCTCATCGACATGTAAAAAAATTCAAAATAATGGAAGCCTTAATAATAAAAATGAAAAACCCAACACTCAATAACATTAACTATGAACACGGCCACAATGTGTTGACCGTGTTTGGAAAATAAAACATTCATATAATTCTAGATACATACATAGCATAGCCATAGTTAAAAATAAAAATAAAATCATCCTTGATAATGGCTAAATATATAGCCGAAATCGCTCGGACATGCAGAACTTTTTGTTCAGAAAAAAAATTGTAGGAACACAAGAAAAATTAAATAAAACGCTTAATCATAGTACCTTATCTGTCGTCTTTAATGAAACATGTATAAAAGAGGGATTGCTGCCTAAATACACAATATATATATATATATATATATATATATAGGGAGAGAGATAATTTATAGGGCTTAACTTATTCTGACATAAGGCCATATGAAATAGGAAGGAAATTTATGTTACATCACATCTTTTAAGTGGGAAGGAACTAGCATTGTCAAACCTGAACACATTCTACATGTTAAGTTTGCTATTTGTATTTCTGTGTTGGAATTCTCTCTTCACAATCTTTATACTTCATGATCTCCTGTTGAACTCGACACAGGCTCTCATTTCTCGGAACATATGTCTATAGAAACTCAAGTTTATCAAATGTTATACCCTGGTTAAAGATTCTCAAAAGCTCTTAATATCTATGGTTGACCTACTGATTGAGTTATCTGAACATGAGAAGTGATGCTCATGTTCCTCCATAATATTTGACAATATTCTAAAGCATAATCGACACACAAGAAAGCTGCACGTTTCACAGATCAAAATCAATGAAGAAAATGAGTTGAACTAAACCACATTCAATAATTCTGAAAAGTCCCAAAGAAATTCTCAAGCTGGCCGCCGCTGACAACTCTATGGAGAATCTGACGTCTTTTATTTATACGTGAGAATATAATTGATGCCAGTTTTTATAGACAGTGGTGCTCAAATTAGCTTAATTCCTTCTACTAAAGCAGATGGAATGAAAAACCTTGTAAATTTTCCCTGCAGGCCGTTAACATATCTCTCATACAGACTTATGGACAGAAGTGCTTATCCCTGAATTTAAACTCTTTACACGGGGTTTTCATGCACATATTGGATGCTGATTTTGTACAGATATCGTCTTTTAATTGATTTAGACAAACGTTGTCTGGTAAATCTTGAGATTCAAATAAGCCCGTCGGTCATATTTCTTATGTATTCTCATTATGCCCCACTGTCGCTATACTCACAAGGATCTTGTTTTTTCATAAGGTTTTAAATATTTTTTATCATTATTAAGTCTTCCTTCTCCAAGAAAACATTTCCCCATGGCATTGCACGCCATATTACTACCAATGAATCTCCGATCTACAGCTTCTTACAACCTGGACCTAATCAGAGGCGACCACCGGATTTCGGCACGGCCGCATTATACTCCCAAGACTTCTATTACTGCCATCTTTGGTTTGTTTAAGCTTTTGCGCGTTCCGTTCTGACTAAGGAACACAACGCGGTCTTTTCAGAGCTTCATTGACTATGTGTGTTGCACAATTTACATTTTGTTTGTACTTATGTGGATCATTGTCCTTACAGCCAGTTCTTCCAACAGTTGCAGGTCGTTTCTAAACGTTTCCAAAAATTCAGAGTTGTTGCCGGGTCAAGTAAATGTGAATTTGATAAATCCGATGTCATGTCGAACATTAAACTAATTCATCTAGTAGTTCTTCAATGGCAAAAGCTATTTCTAATTTTATATATCTAATACCATGAGAAAAATAAGGCAATTCTTAATTCTGTTGCAGATTTCTCCCGAACTCTGATTAAAACCTTCGACAAATGTTTTAACAAATGTCAAAAATTGTCGAACTATCCAAGCCGCTTTATATAAAATTAAATCTATTTTATGATCTTATGCGGTGAAATTGTCACATTTCGAGTCAGGAGAAAGTTGTCATTGGCTGTTGACGTTTCTTCCATTTTGCTGACGGTGTTGTTTTGCTGCAAAAAGTCGACTATCAGTGGAAGTCAATTTTTACCTTTTCTAGCAAATTGTCACATCCGAAAGCCAGATACAATACTTTCCGATAAAAGCTACTAGAAGCCAATTCGGAGGTACATTTCGCCTGTTATTGGTGGAGCGCACTTTCCACTTTGTGACATATACACGTACTAGATTAATTCCAATTAACTTCAGACGAATACTCTCCCGGGGAAGATAAGACATCTGGATTGTCTGATCCAATTTACCTCAGATATTCGTTTTATTAAAGAATTGGACAACATTTCATGTGAATAGTATGTGTTCGGAGCATCTTTTTGAACACTTGTACGGAATACCAGTGGGGATTTGTTGAAGAATAGGTAAAAAAATCAGCAATGAGAATCCTTTCTCTTGAATAACTCTTCGTCATTGACCGTGACAAAAATTTACGTTTCTAACAGCAATCTGGAAATTGTGTGTGATGCCCGCAGCGGTCGACTACGTCCCTTTGTTCCCGATTCTTCATAGCATACCTTTGTTTCTGAATAAGTTATCTGGTCCAGGTGGTAATGCCCTCATCAAACTTGTCTGACTTCTCATGAAGTTGGATATTTGTCTTTAGACAAAGACTTGAATTTAATGTCAAAATACTAAAATCGGAAGACACAATCGCATACTTTCTAGTTCTTTTTTTTTCTATTCATATGTTAATGTCGACATTATGGGATTGTGGTAACCACCACCACCATTTTACATACAAAATATATAAGAAGGGGCCCGCTACAGGATCCTACCTCATTTGTTAACATGTATTGATTGTCTTTCTTTTTTTTTTTTTTTCGTTGGCACCAAGATTTCCTCATACCAGATTTCCGCATATACTACGGCAAAATGTTTACTTTCTGAATGGGTGTGTTGTTTTGGTGTCCCAACTGTTGTTATTACAGACAATTTGAATTTGATTTATTCTGTTGGTTAGTGAAGTCTTGGAGTAGTAACAGAATATGACTATCATTTTGAAGTAAATGTCATTGTAGGGAGGAGGGCTCTACCGCAGCTTGAAGTCAACCCCGAGAGCAATGTTGAACCAGTCTGATTAACTGGAGTACTTTCCCTTCGTCCTTCTGTAATTTCGTATGGTCGTGAAGGATGGCATTCAATGTTCGTCTGCCGAGATGGAATATGGCACCCGGGTCAGACTTTATGGACAATTTCTCTTCCCGACCTCACAGAAAGTCATGAATTTCATTTCCTTCGTCTATCAGCCAGGATGACGAACTTGGCATACAGTACCCTCTGCGCAGAGTTTAATATCCACGTACATGCCGAAACCTCTAAACTATTGTAAATATGTTTTTATACATGACACTGCTAAGTTAAAAAGAACCTGAAAACACTTTATAGAGGTATCTTCAAGAACCTCAAAAACATCCAACGTACTTTATTATACGTATGAAAATGTAGACCTGAAGACTGCTTTTTGGGCTGGCTGGACGTGGACACTCCAATAATTTATCAAAATAGGCTGTTTTGCGGTTTAGTCGCCATGTTACATGGACCTTAATGTCCGTTGTGTTAATATATTCTAGTTTAGTTACATTGACCAGAACTAGCTCTCTAATGTTTTTGCTACCAGGCTTGAATTTCCCAAGAATATTTTATTTCTTCACGACTTCTGAACGAATTTTTTTTAACTATTCGTTCCGTATAGTATTTACACATTCGGTTTGTTGGTTTTACAGTTTTACAGTTTCAATTGCACAAATTACGTTACTCTCCTAGATCTTGGCCTCTTAGAAATGAAGTCACGAGTTTGTTTGTTTTTTAAACCATTTAATTTTTTTTGTTGGTTACTTTTAGCGTTACAAAAATTAATTATCTGCCATTAACTTAGCTATAATTTATGCAAAAGGGTAAGAAATGTGTCGCGTGATGTAAGTCCTTTCAACAGCTGGTGCTTATTTCTCAAAATGACCCATCTAGACCTCAATGACCCATCTAGACCTCAATGAATGTATCCCCACCAACAATTCCAATAACGATTTTATTTTTATACAAATTAACAATTATGTACGACACGATATCTCATAATTGTAATATTTACATAAATGTGTTAAAACATTTTAATAATTTAAATGTGTATGAAATGTTAATATATCGATCTACACATAAAGTACAATGTTGTACGATAATTCATGAGTTGTCATATCACCAAAGTAAATATGCAAATTAGAGGATAACCCACTAAAACAAGTCATCTTGAACAATTTAAATAAGGTCATCGAGGAAATGATGAAGTGTCATTTAGAATGTTTTTCGTCTAGGATCATAAAACTAAGAACATAACTAAACATCTCTATCATTCCAGTCTCACGCATAACCTGGTGGCTAAAATGGTTGTGTGAGTCTAGTTTAAATCCAACATTTGAAATGCTGATTTTCCGAAACATGTATGTCTTCCTTACAGTGAACGTTGTCCAGCACGAAGATAAGCTTTTTAAATCTCTTACTTCTCTAAATCATAAAATTTCCTTTTCTTCTGTTTTCTTTGACCTTAAGCAAAAATATAATTATCTTATCTTAGTTCCTTAAAAATTCCATCACGTCATAAAACTATTTTTTATTTTTACTAAAAGAGGTTGAAATAAGCTGAGAATAATAAAACATTTTCTCCTTAGAAAAGAAGTGATATTTTACAATCCCAATCATGTAACCCAAAAGGGTTGTTGGACCATCATATCTATTGCAACCATGGTAGATGTGTGGGTGTGTCTAGGGTAAGATAGTTTAACAGAGTCAATTCTCCATCACGCTAGATTACAATCACCCTTTAATTTTTATGCATACAATATGCAATTTTAAATGTGAAGTCTTTAAGAAAAAATATTACTGTAACTTTCCATAGACAATAAGGTTAACTCTAAGTAGAACTTATATTTGATATGTAAATATATTTTACTTATATTTGATATGTAAAACTTTCACTCTAAACAGATAAGACGAATCTTGTGCAATTGATTGATTTATGTTAAATTAGATAAAAGATTTGATTTCAAAAGCAGAATTTCAGAAAGACGAGCTAATGCAATAAAAATCCCACTTGGACTGAAATTGAGAATAAGTAAAAATCGGTCAATTATTATATTTTCTAAGCTTAGGTTAGAACAGCACAAGGACAAATGGACGAGGGAAAACTGTATTGCACCAATTTGTCATCCGTTTGCCTTGAAAATGAGTATTTAAGAACCAGACTTTTAATCTATGTGGAAACACTGACCATTTCAACTGGTAAGGAAATTAGCTTTTATAGAAGCTACAAGAATTATTCTCAGCTCATATCATAGCCCAGCTGGGTTGGGCATCTCGAGGTGTTGTTATGGTTAGAAAGTTTGTCTTGCTAGTAGTGAGTTCGATCCTCACTGGGTGCCCCATACTTTCGGCCTTGTGTCACATCTAAGCTAGCTTAAAAAATCATTTTGGGCACTCCGAGGCGGTGTAATGGTTAGCAAGCTTGTCTCGCTAGAACAATTACGAATGAGTAGTGAGTTCGATCCTCTCTGGGTGCCCCATACTTTCGGCCTTGTGCCTCATCTAAGCTACGCTTAGAAAATCATTTATACTTACTTGGCACAGGGCTCTGTCCCTGTGTGCTGGTGGTATCATGGCTACGACTAGCTTAGACCAGCTTCGACAAGCTATGACCAGCTAAAACCAGCGGCCCGAATGAAAACACTCAGGTCCCCACGTTAAAAACTGACCTTGTGTCACAACCTGACTCAGTGGCGGGGGAGTAAATATCCGTAGCCTAGCTGGGTGTAAAGAAATTGTGTTGCATCAAAAGCTGTAGTCATGTCTGCCTGTCTTTAAAATGCGAATTTGAAATTCTAGCTTTTCTCTAAGTTCAAACATTAACTTTGGACCCAATATACACGACTCTCTCTCTCTCTCCCCCTCTCTCTCTCTTATAATGAAAGCTAAATCAGACTGATATTTATTCCGTTTAGTTTAGTCTAGCACAAGGCATTATGGAGGAGTCTTTTGGAATATAGAGTTGGTAATGTTCTAATCTTCCAAGTGAAAGAAATGCTATTTGCCTTGAATACAAGCATTCAAAATTCTGACTTTTAACTAAATCCAAACACGAACCTACGGCATCGATGGCAGATATAGAACCAATTTAGTTACAAGGCAGATGCAATAAAGGTCACGTATAATTTAATTAATCATTTGGAGGACTAGTATTTTCATTTATTTTTTTGTCCCTCCTCAGGTGTATGTTGTATTTGATGGTCTTTAAATTAGAGAGTAAAACAACAAAGGTAAAGCTACTCATCTAAATGAGTCACTGAACAATATAAAGAGATCTATTGATGACAACACTCTTACAACTAACATCTGGAAACATTGTCTGATGAAGTCGGCAATTGTTGAAGCAATTCCCAAGCAATGCATTTTGATCTGTAACTACTTCCGATAATTTTAGTTTGACTTATATTGAAAATATATAAATCAAACTAAAATATCGGAAGTAGTTTGCTTTGCTGACATTGTGAAAGGAACTCTACTTTGTAATCACCAAACACAATTGCATGACTAGAAAATGATATTCTGTTTGATGAAATATGTAACAATTACACACATCTTGAGATGTTGTTGGTTTGACCCAAAGAACAACATGAAGTAAAAATCCCTTCACCAACAACGCAGATAACATCTTTATAGAATTTTACTATGACAATCAACCATGGAATTCAGCAGAATCCCAAAAGTAGTCTTGGATTATTTTCTTCATTTGTCCATCGACAAAAAGAGATGGGACCAGTGGGGCTAATTCGTATTATAGGAAAGCTTCTATTTCCATATTGCATAATGGATAGCTGCTCGGATTGGGGAATCGGACAGCAGAGTTCGAATTTCAGTCGGGTTCATTATATTCACTTGCGCGCAAGTACATTTGGGAAAGGTATGAATCCCTCTCCCCCCAGCTATGGGTTAAATACTAGGAAATTTATCTGAAGAAATGATTGTCATTCTCCAAAAATTGCTAATGCAATATTCACTGATAATAATTATTGCTACAATTCAAAATATGTTTTGGTTTTAACTAAGCTACAAATGTTGATAAGCCGTAAAAAACAGATGTGACAGAGAGCAATGGTCACCCTTGGAATATTAATAATTATAGTAATATATAATTTTGTTTATAGATGGGGAAAATAATCTGTGGCGATGTTTGTGCCCAGAGAATCTGTGCTTTGTCAGAATTATTAATATAAAATGTCAAAACAACAGTATTTATATGAGCTATGGAATACCAATTGAGAAGAGACTGTTCATTTAATTATGAAGCGGGGAGAGGTCAGTAATCAGGTTGTATTCCAGGTTTTTGTTGCTACCACTGTAGAGTCCTATCACCGAGAAGTGCAAGAGATAGAATTTATGTTTACATCTAAGAATTTCAACAGCAAAAAAGAGTCGTGGTAGATGAACAAAGATGATGCAGTTTATAAAAAATACTTTATATAAGAAATACCTTATATAACGAGAATGAGAATAGAATTGAAAAAACAAAACAAAAAAAACGTATTCTTTTCGAAGTTAAAAGTCAGGGATAATATCCAAATACTTGTGTCTGTTTGAAATTGATTGAAACACTTATCGGTGCCGTCCTCCGATAACTGCTTGACCTTGCATTATTCAGGTTTGCTCGTGGCCAGCATCGCCTGTTCTTGGAATAGGCTAAAACACATCCGTTCCGTTCGTGGTCGTCTGGGTCTCTCAGATTTTGCGCCTAAATTCAGTTTGGCGTCTAATGTTGGGTCTTACCCATTTTTATCAGATAAATGTCTAACACTTAACCTCCGACGTCTTACTCTCTGGGTTGAGGTGTCCACTCGGTCTTGACCAAACTTAAGGGAGTGACTGTAGGTCCCCTGAGCATCTGTAGATCATTCGACCGGTCCACTGGTTTAATCCTGCTTCCTACCCACGTCGTGTTTGGTTTGATCCAGAAAGCAGAAGTGATGTTCATCCATTCACGGTCGACTGAAGATGTAGACACGGCTGAAGAGTCTGTGCTAAGAAATGCACAAATATATATATATATATATATATATATATATATATATATATATATATATATATATATATACATACATATATATATATATATATATATATATATATATATATATATATATATATATATATGCAGAAAGCCGGACAAACAACTATTCAATGGTTGAATTGTTAATGTCTTTTATATAGCAGAAAAGAATAGTATAGAAAAGAAACGGGTTACAGAAAAGAAAATAATTGACGTAAAAACTCATACACTGGATTCTAGACACAGAGAGAGTGGGTTGTGATTAGCTTGATGTGAAATCGTCTCAGAATGATATACGACTCTTGCGTTGGAGAGATAAAGATTTCTGTGCGCAGCTTAAAGTTTATAGATGCGTTCCTCCTCGGCGGTAGTAACAGTACTAGTAATCTTCGTGATAGCAGAAGCATCGGTACTTATATTAACAGTACATGTTAGCGGGGGTTTTGTTCCAATCCCTGACGTCACTTCCAGTCTCCGATATCTCTCCACCCAGCTCGAATGCACTCAACGACAGACAAGCCCCAAAACAACCTTTTGATTATTGTAGCTTGTTCGACGTTTCCGTTTCCAGTGGTAGTAATAATAGTAGCAGTAGCAGTCTTAGATTGTTGGAGGATAATTCGCTTCTTTGTACTTATATTAACGAAATATGTTAGCGGGCGTTTGGTTCCAACCTCTGACGTCACTTCCAGTCTCCGACTTCCCTCTACCCAGCTCGACTGCACTCGACGGCAGACGAGCCAACCACTCTGTCAGCAGATTTCTGCGCGCGTTTATATAGATAAACCTGGCTGATCATAATTCGACCCTTCGCCTTCACCCGATTATCACGAGTGCTGCCTTCAACCCAAAATCATGTGAATTTCAAAGTTCTTCATAGCCTTAGTAAGCTCTGTGGGCAGTGTTTTACATAATGCCCCTGCTCGCCGTATCCATTGATTGGTTTCCTACAGTCTCTCAACAAATGAGGACCCTTGCAGTTATAACATTTGCCACTAAACGGTTTGATCACTCTTGGTCTTCCATCACGCAGTTTAGGTTCTCGTTCTGCGACCATTACTACTTCTGGTCTCCGGGGAGCTGTAAGCACCCTGGCAGTTGAAATTATTTCACTGAGTTCCAGTTTCTCCACATTTGGCAACTGCTGTAGTGGCACCGAAATACTTTCCAGGAACCCATTAACAAACGCGAACTTCACGATCTGCTCTTGTCCACTTCCTTCAAACCCTGCTAAATCCGCCAGTCTTATGAATTTTTGTTGCATACACATCAATGGCTTCGCCGCTCCACCGCATCTTCACTAGCTTTGCATATGCAGAAAAAACTCCGTCCCTAAAGGCTGTTTTTAACTTAGCCTCTATTTTCTTTGCATCCTGTTGATCTTCTTCGGTCAATTGGAGTTATAAGGCCAGGGCGTCTCCTTCTAAAAACAGGGACATAAAGCTGGCGAGGTCGTGGATTTTTTGCAGTCTCGCTACCAATTTCACTTTCTCCAACCAGGTCATCAAATCACCTTCGCCACTAAATGTTTTCACCATATCGACAGTTACTTTGCGATTCCCCTTCACTTCGCTTATAACACACACACATTATATATATATATATATATATATATATATATATATATATATATATATATATGCCGAAATAGCTTGTAGTTTAAATTCGAGAGACTGTCTTAAATTCCCTAGTAGACGTTAATTCTGAGTGACAAAATGTAGATGTTGTATTTGTCGTATTGTTTTGCTGTTTGTAGACTAACTTCCTCTTTTCTCGCCGTCTTTCGTACACTCCATATTTTTTAGCTTTTTCAACCCACATCTGCTGAACGCCGTGCTTTTGCGTTAATTTTTTTTGCCAGCTTAAAAACAATATATAGCTTCCCCATGAGACTCTTTTTACGTACAGACGCCAATGAGGTAAATTTTTTTAAAAAACTACACATTGTTCTGCTAGTATTGACGTTAGTATTAACTCTTTGATTTTGTTTTGAAGTTACCTCTCTTGTGGTCCAACAGCTTCAGAGTGGAAAAGAGGGGAAGAATAGATTAGTGTTGACCATGTTCACCATAGCCTATGAATATAGAATCCAGCGCAGTACGTAATCTGTTCAATGAAACAACGTTACAGATTAACACTCACGGGTCAGACACTCTACTGAATCTGACTATATCGCCAATACCACCAGCAGCTGTTCCGTAATTCTTCAATCTTCGATATCAAAGGCTGGCAGTGAATATTCCGGAAAAAAACATGGCCGCCTTTATACACGTCCCATTGAATATTTTGAGCCTTCTGATTGGTTAAACTTCTATTGGTGAACTATAAAATGAGTCAGCTCATTTTGGCTGGCTCACTAGTATACCAAGGCAACCAAAAACTCCAACAATTAAAACTCCACTACTATGAATGAAAAGTTATTCCGTTTAATTTAGTGAAGTAACATACTTATACTAAAACTCATTCCTAAGTTGTGTATACAGTAGTGGTGTAGTATGAAAATAAAGATGCTGCTTGAATTTGACCTCTCTTCCACAGAAAAATCTCGGCTCCCAAGTGTCCCTCCGTCTCACATTCAGAGTTCCAGAATCGCCACTGTTTATGACTAATTCCTAACGCGGCTATAAAATTTCGAAATAAATCCGTGGACTTTGACAATATCTTGAAAGAAATATTTTTAAACCATTCACGTGATTTAATTCAGATTAAAAACCGATGCTGAAGATGCAAATTTTGTTGTGCCATTGCTTGAAATCAAAATTTAATTGGTATCTTTGAAGAGAAAGGAACATATGATCAAACAACGGACCTTCCCTCAACACATTTTACTGAGACATGTTTCATAAAAAGAGTTCCCTATGAAACCGTTTTGAATTTATGTTTCATATATTCGGAGCAATTCTTGTACTGTTTGCGGCTTCTTTTTTCTTGACTTTCGCGCGCTGCTGACGTGTTGAATCGAAACGTAAAATGCGCCATATTCGTTCATCTTCTGAAGCCAAGGCCGGCGTCTCTACGTTTTCGTAAGCTAACGGTCTTCTGCGAATAACGGCACCATCGTACAGGATATTTTTTCTGTTCATAAAAATTCCTGTTTTTTAAATAGATGGGTATTATTTTACAAAATGGGAAGAGGTTTTATCTTGACCTCTCTTCTCTCCAAAAAATGTAATGACTTTTTTCAATGTCAAACGAATCGATATAAAAACAACACATGCTTTTTTGATTAGAATTTTACGAATTTTTATTTTCCAGTTCGATACGGGTATCAATCGAGTTTATACATTTACTTAAGTATTTATTCACTTAGGTAGAAACGATTATTTTTTTGAAATTTTTATGATACAAATAGGTAATCGCAGGATTTAAATCCGACTCGTTTTTATCGTGGATTACATTGAAAATGACTAGTTTAGATAGAAAGACCAAAGCAAAAAAGACAGTCGTATCTAAAGATGGAGATGGACACCAGCTGAGAATTGATCAGGAAGCAGCCATGCGAAAATTTCGAAGAAGACAACGTTCTATATCCGTGAAAACAATTGATTCACAGCTGAAGATTGATCACAAAATCCCAGGTAAATTTCAAAATATTCTTACGTGAATTTTTTTAATTGCTGCAATAATTGAACACAGCCTCTCAACCAAAAATGTTTGTTCATTGTCGATAACTCAATATTTAACATTTTTTATTCCCCCCCCCCTATCACCAGACTTTTCTGTGTTGCATGAGTTAAAAAAGTAAAGAAATGGTTGATAATCCCACCCCGTAAAAACTTACTATATATGAACGGAGCACAACACCAAAACAAATTGTATGTACGATTATTTGATGACGGAAAATTTGGACGAAAATTTAATAAATAGCACCCGTTCTATCCTGGGTTACATACAGTTAATTTCAAATAAGTTGCGAAATTAGCGTAGCTTTGTTTGCCACAAGACCACACGTATGAGGTAATCAGTGAGAACTGAATTTACTAAATGATCAACCAGACTCGTCTTGTTAACCATTATTCAAGCCAGAGGCGCTTGAATTACGATATATCCACCCTGGTATACTATATATATAATTAAATAGAATAAAATTCAAATGTTTTCAAAATAGAGTAGGCAAGCTTTCTCGATACAAAGAATTGCGAGTTCGAAACTGGTAAAGATTTTTTCGTTTTCTCCTGATTCACGCCGAACACTCGAGAGTTGCGATAAAAATCAAACAAAATTAGAATAAAAGAAATCGTCATGAAGAATTTAATAATAATTGGCAATGCTTCGTTCATCCTTTAATAATAATTACCAAAATTTCATTTAATAATAACTGCCTCCTTTAAAACTTCGTTTAATTTGCAATAACGCCATTAATAATAATTATTTCTGCATTCTATAATAATTTCTAATGCTTTCGTTAATAATAATTGCCAAAACCTTTACTAATAATTGCCAGTGCTTTCTTTAATAATAACTGCTGATGACTTCTTCAATAATATTTTCTAATGCTTTGATAATAATTGTCAATGCTTCCTTTAATAATAAATGCCAATACTGTGGGAAATTTAATAACTCCCCAAATTGAGTCGTGGCTTGAACAAAGATGAGACAATTTAATATTTTGAAAACATACTTTGAACTATATATAATTAGTCAACCTGGGATACTTAAAGGCCAAATTGTTGTACAAACGGAGCATTTATTCAACACCATCTTTATTGCCTGTTTAGCTTGAGGGATCCAGAAACCAGCCGTTTTCATTTGGGCTATGGCGATACTAATCCCTAATGGTTTGGATTGCTGGTGGAATTCATTAATCAATAGTTTTTACTTGGTAATCTACAGGATTTAGACTTCAGTCGGGACATTTTAACTTCTTTAATATTCCTTTAGAGAATTATAACCGCTGGTTACTTGTGCCCAATAAATAATTTATAGAGACATTCTTAACGGCCCAATATAATGTGAATCCCACGATAGGTAGCATTAAATTGTTTTCTTCATTCGTATTGGTGCCTACACGAGTAAAAAAGAGAGATCCCCTTCTTACTATTATCATATAGTGACGTTATATGTTCCTTTGAAGAACATTGTTTACAGAAAAGGAATTTATTCTGAAGTCCAGAGCAATCTTCATCCTTATGCTTGAGACTGGAGCATCTAATGCATAAATACAAATATTTGCATTTAGCAGTTCTAGTCTTATAAGAAGGATATTTCGTACACTTCCCCATGGGTTGACCACATGATGCACAAAATTTACATGGCTTCCCATTAGTGCTAATGGCGAAATTCTGCAAAGCTGCATCATTATTTTCCTTTTCATCGGATTTATTACTTCTAGCATATTACTTCTAGCATCTAGCATCCTATACACGGAAGAGCCTTATTCTTCGTCAGTGTGCGGATGGCTTCATTATAATTTTCAAATACATCCCTTAGGAAGGGTAACTGCTATCTACCCTGTGAATGATTTCCCGCCTTAAACTATGGGATAGCTTAGGAAATATGATATGGCTTTCGAGTTTGAATCCAGGGCAGTTTTCCTAAAAAATTCTTAACTCGGACAAATCAGATATTATTTAACAGTAACAAAATCTGGAGCGTATTTAAGAGAACTTGTTATTATCTGTTTGAGGATCTCATGAATTATAACAGATACTCCAAAATTCTTTTGTTAACAGATTTCGTAATTGTCGTCATCTAAGGTAAGATGTGATATTAGCTGAAGAGCGTAGCCAACTAGATAACTCTTTAAGAAGCCCAGCTTTGCTTTGTTAGAATTGATGGAATTAGTACAGTTGTTAAACTGTGCTATAAAATTCTTAAATTCAAATTTGGAAGGATTAATGCCGCTAAACGTAGCACACTGTAATTTGGGAGTTGAGATCATTGAATGACTATCGGATAAGGGACTGGCTTCGTTGGCGTGGGAAATACCCGTTTCTCGAACAGATTCCTTCAATATCTGCAAGCCGATTACAGACGCTGACTCAAAAACCAAATCCGTTCCGCAGTTCAGCCACAAAACCACTTTCCTCTAGACCCAGGATACAAATCTTAATTTTACTATCCAAAGCTCGAATTTCTCCCTGAAGATTTTCGATGGTGGCTTCTTCTTTTTTAAAAAAAGAAATCCCATAAGTTTTTATCTTGCTTCAGCAATTCCAATTCGACACCGAAAGTTTTAAGGTCGCGATAAGGTGTTCTTTAGAGCATATAAGGATGGCAACAAAACTTGGGAAAACGGCATAATATCAGCAAGAATTGGGAAGTTAATTTACAAGGTAAAAGGGAAAAGATTTGAACATAAAAAGCACCAGAATAATTAATTTCACTAAACGGTGAAGGCAAAAATTACTTTTTTTTCATATATAAAAGGGACAGCAAACCAGGAGATATTTTCATTCAAATCTGTCTCGATTTTTTAAAATTCTCTCTCATCATGCCAACAATATTGTTTTATGCGTTCAGCAAATTGCTCACGATGTGACAATATTTAAGATGGCGTACGGACGAAAAGAGTTAAAAAACGATTTTTTTTTTTTTTTATCAGAAAGAGACTCATTTTCCCAGGGTATTGAGAACAGATGTACGAACTCTGTTGAAAAATACAAAATACAATTGTTACTGTCCGTCGAGGCAGGTTCAGGGGCCAGGGGTTAAAGTCGACTGTTGAAAGGTGTCAATGTTTACGTGCTGAGAAAATTATCAGCCAAAATTTCCCTGAGAAAAAATTATAATTGTGAAGACAGAATGAGCAATTGTTGAAGGCAGGGGGAGACGTCAGGAAGACTGACGTCATATAATGGCTCCTCCCGAAGGAGGGGGGACCTTCCAAAATTGGAAGTGTGAAACAGAGAACGAAGGAAGGATACTGGTTGAATTTTAGGATATTTGCCTAAAATCCCCTTATGCTTCTTTCCCCATACCAGTTCGGAATTGACACCCATAAATACAAGCACCCACGGAAGCTAAAAGAGTTGCGACCCGGAATTGCGGCAAGTTGCAGTAGTCGCGGACGGGGAGTTAAAAGAGTTTTTTGCCATTACGCTGTTTTGCCAACCTAATAATAATTATAATAATAATTATCTGCTGAAGAAGAAAGGCTCCGACGATATCCTTGTGCCGTCCTTAAAAGTATAATCAACAGTACTTGAAGTTAAATCCAGTTGTCGCTGAAGAAAAACACCGACGATATCCTTGTACGGTCTTTGAAAGTACAATCAACAATACTTGAAGAAATCCAGTTGTCAAGTCTAGCCATCTATAGAGGAGTTAGCTGAAATTTTCGTTCCGTCGCCAAATATTAGAAATGAATTGGAAAACGAAAAAGAAAAAAAACTAATTATTTTTTTTTTATTTTGATATAAATATCATCTAATGGCTTATTCGAGCGTCGTTTATTTTATTTTCAATTTTGTGTGCGTATTCAACTTCTTGATTTAGCTTGGTTGAGTTACCCCAGTGATAATTAGACTTGATCCTCTTATGATCAAAAATCATAACATGGATAAGAGAGGTCATAGTTCTAGAGGTCAACTTAAAGACCAGATGCAGTGTCAAACAATACCAAAGACCGACAAGTGTGGGCTGACGGCTTGTTCTTCGATACTAGGACCGATCCTGACCAAAGACAGCAGGCCGCTTCCCCGACCACGCCACACATATATATAGATCTTTTTTTTGTTTACCGAAATTGTGTATATGGTGGGCAAAATTGCTTACTGCAAAAACGTTTTAGAAAAAGTTTGGGAAATTTAACGAATCCCTAAACTGAGTCGTGGCTTGATGAACAAAGATGACACAATTGAACAGTTTGAAAAGATACTTTATATATAAGAAATGCCTTACACAACAAGACGAGAATAGAGGATTGCTAAAAACGTATTCTTTTAGGAGTTAAAAGTCGGGGACGATGTCCAAAAGACGTGCTTTTGTGAAATAGATGAAACCCTTATATGTTCTTATATCTTTTTTCCAATAGCTGCTAGTTCTAGTATTATTCAGGTTTGCTCGTGGCTAGCATTATCGCACCCGGCCGGAAGTTACTGCCGGCTACTCAAACGTCTGAAAGCGTCACCACGGAAAACGGAACGAACGCCATTAATTTCCGGTGACTCAGCGTTTTCAGACATCAAAACATAAAAAAACAAAAACAAAACAAAATGAAACATAACATACACAACTAAAATAATGACCAGAAACTAATTCATATACACATGGGGCCTAAAGGAAACCCATGTGTACATTCAAAAGTAGAAGGTAATTTTTAGTCAATAACCAAAAGACATTGTTAACTAGGCAACGATGCTGACCGCGGCCGACATAAACACTGCCGATTTTTTTCCACGAAATATCTTGGCTCCGGGGTAGAGCGACACGCTCCCCCCTCACCTTCACCTGGCCGACACTCGCCGCTGACCACAAGCAGTCAGCCAAGCTGAGCGCAGCAATCAGCCAAGCCGAGCCCAGCAGCAGCTGACCAGACCAAAGCCCAGCAGCAGCAGCAGTCGACCAAACCGAGCCCAGCAGCAGCAGCTAACCAGGCCAAAGCCCAGCAGCAGCCACCAGTGAAGCCAGCCGCTCCCAGTCCTGGTTGCCGAACTAAGCAGCAGCAGCCCAGACCAATTCTTATGCGATAGCCCTTTTGAGGGCTGGCAAGCTACATTCTTAGGCGATAGCCCTTTTGAAGGCTGACAAGCTACATTCTTATGCGATAGTCCTTTTGAGGGCTGACAAGCTACATTCTTATGCGATAGCCCTTTTGAGGGCTGGCAAGCTACATTCTTATGCGATAGTCCTTTTAAGGACTACCTGACCACATGCTCATGCGATAGTCCTTCTAAGGACTGCCTATCTACATACCTATGCGATAGTCCTTCTAGATACTACCAAGCTGCATCCCTTGTGACCGTCACCCTAAGGACGAACAGGCTGCCTCAGGACTGCCTTGTCTGCCTCCGGTCTGCTACTCTGAAACAAGGCGATCTTTCGATTGGCACTCCCCGACTTCATATCGGATTACTCAAAAACAATACCTGTACATACTTTTGCCAAATTGTTGAATAAAATTTGGCTTAGATTTTAAAACCCTCGCCTTTGTTATCCTTGCTTCGATCGTATTATCCTACATAATTTTTTCTGTTTGCGGGGTTGACAGCACCTGCTTGACGTCTCGCAACAGCATCACCTGTTCATGGAGTAGGCTGAAAACACATCTGTCCCGTTCGTGTTCTTCTCCACCTTGGTTGCCTAAATTCTATTTGATGCCTAATTTTGCGTCTTACCCATTTTTATCATTCTTACTATCAGCAGGTGTATATATATTTTAATAATATATATTTTTATAATACTTTCTTTAATAAATATTGCATAGTTCATCCGTTAATAATAATAGCCAATGATTTCCTTAATAATTGTTCACGATGCCTTTAATAATAATAATTGCTAATACTTTTTTCATTAATAATTGTCAATGGTTTCTTTAATAATAATTGCCAAAGCTTCGTTTAATAATAAGTACCTGTATTTCCTTTAATAATAAATGCCAATAGTTCCTTTAATAATTGCTAATGTTTACTTTAATAATAATTGTCAACGATTCCATTAATAATAATTACCAGTGTAATTAAATAATTCTTTTTTATGAACAAGAAAAATTGGTTTGTTGTTTTTGTTTAGCGGCATATCAACACTTATCGGTTATTGAGCGCCGAAATTTAAATATGAAAATTCAAACTTTATAATTCAAGAGAATGATATTATTTCGTGATTAAATTATAATTACTTGGCTGCAATTAATTTTACCAAATAATGTTACAAGATCAAAAAAGGCGTGCAAAACTTGTTTCTCCTTACAAGAAATGAGATTAATCATAGCCAATTGCTTTTTGTTGTTTTGTTTTTTTATTTTTAGGCAATTTTTACTATAAAATATACTGATTGTCATTTTGCTATAAAAATCTATTGTTGCTAATTCTACTATAAAATATATTGCTGGTCATTTTATTACAAAAAATATATTGTTGGTAATTTCACTACAAAAATGTATTGTTGGTATTTTTACTATAAAAATGTACTTTCATATTTTCCTTGTGTTTTAATTTTTATTTGAGGGTTCACTATTTGTCCATAGTTGGGACCCAAACCGGGCTAGGGTGAAACTGGGAACGACAGCAATTAAGAGGTCATTCTAGGCTCCGCAAAACTCCAATCCCCCGATAGGAGGCCTTGCTGAAGGATGTAGTTTATCGTCATTCACAGGACAAAAAACAAGAAGATTGATCATTTATTTTTCAAACGTCCGTTTCTTATTTTATTTTGTCTGTTTTCAATTCAGGTACAAATTTTCCAAGCAAATCGAACAGCCCGTGGAATAAACACGGCAACATCAAACGACCCATGAACGCCTTTATGCTGTTCGGTCGTGCTTATCGACCTGTGATGGTGCAAATGTTTCCCGGAGCCCCCAATTCCCAAATCAGTATTTACCTGGGCAACATATGGCGGAGTATGACTTGGGAACAGCAAAAACCCTTCTTCGAAGAGGCGAAAAGAATCCGATACAGACACCAGAACGATTATCCCGGTATGCGGTCTCGCCATTTGTTTTAATTTCAAACATCTGAAACGTTCTAACATTAAAATTCCCTTTTTTTAGATGATGATATGGCGGACTTCACCACATTAATTTAACTTTAGATTAGGAAACAAGGCTCACGCAAAAAAAGGATAACCAAAAGACATTGTTACACATAAAATTTGTATTTAACAAGATGTACAATATCAAACAACGATGTGAAGGAAAGCATGCATTTAAGGTTGAATTAACCAAGAGTTGTCTCTCTTTATCTGTTATTTTAGTGTTCAATGAGAAATAGTCATTCGGTTCAAAGTTCACTGGAAGAATGTTCATGAGAGTCTCTTGTAGTGATTGTTCTTGAAAGATATTGCTGTGTAAGAAGAGTTTATGTGAGTGTGTACAAGGTATGTTCAGCATGTGAGTGTGTACAAGGTATATTCAGCATGTGAGTGGTGTGTGTGAGTGAGAAAGTTGGCGCATGGTTTCAACTGTCGTGGATTCGTTTGGCTGTTGAATTTCTCACTAATTGGGCTAAGAAAAAGATTGGCTTAAATAAGCGACTATAGGCTCCAAATCGTTGCGCGGGAAAAATTATTCTTTCCAAAAGTGCACAAAATTGACTACTTAAAAATAGAGCGATTACAAAATTGTCGCATTGCTGCGATTTGTAAATTGCCTATAATAACGTAGTAGTGATTAATTAATCAATGAATGCTTGGCGTTATATGTGATTTGTATTTTTTTTATGTATGTATGTTCGTTAGTTGCACACAATGACACTTTCAAGTCGACTGTAAATCATTTGTATTTATGGTGTTCCCGAATGGCTTACAAACAAGCTGAGATTATTTTATAATCTTCTTCTTCGATAACTGATGATACTTTACAGCCAAGACACTAAAAGGCAAGAAGCAATAAAAAGAAACTTAAACAACATGATGTCAGGGATAAGAAGTAAAATTTAAAACTATTCAATGTTACGGAACAGAAAGAATGATCGTATTATGACTCTCCTGTTAGTATTTGTCCTGCAAAAAACAATATTTGGCAAATTCGGGACAATCAGGTGAAAAAGACACGTGACATAGAATTTAAACAAACAGCAACTATTGCAGAAGAGTAAAAGAAAGAAAGACGTGAACACCATCGTTGGAGTTTAGTTCTCCCATCTTCATTTGGTGTCTCTGTTGTGTATTTGCATGCCACCGTGTTTTATCGAAGAGAAACGAAGCGCACGTGTTGTTGTTCCTATTGCGCTAGCTTCCCCCTTACTTTGGGACTGACACGAATAAGAACAATACTTTTTATTAACATGTAATAAAGATATGTATTTACTACACCTACATGAATACAACAGTTAACATGAACACAATGTCCTTTTCCTATATATAAAGAATATGTAAGGCGGACTTAGCCATCTGGTTGAGTGAAATAGGGCTAGATAACCTGTACGTTTAAAACCCTCGGCGACTGGTACCGTCGGCCGCGGAGAGAATTTCTTGCGTATTGCTTCGGAGCAGGTTGGTGGTCAGCCTTTTCTAAACCCACGTGGGTCTCATTAACCAATGAGAGACCGCCTAACATCATATGACCAATCTCTCTATATAGGAGCAGACGAATTTTACAAACCCAACGTCAAAGGAAGAATAGGCTAAGCCTTTCAAAGAATCGCGCCGACTGCAGTTATTATCAGGGCCGGTAATTCAACAACAGTATAAACGAAATGCATTTGTATGGAATGGTAACGATAGAATTATTAAATTATAGGCAATGAGAGGGGGGTGCTGAAAAGTTATCCCCCAAATCTGATCAAATGACCAAAAACCAAAATCCTTTCTTAATATTTTCTTTTCTTTTCTTAGATCTTCTTGATCAAACCAAGAACTTTATTAATGTTGTCAGCGTTACAGAGAAACAAATTAGCTTCACCTTGGCATTTTTTTAGGATTGTTACTTTTCAAATTGAAATATAAAAACTTATCGTATAAATGTGGAGAACAGTTTCATAGAATTTGATAGTATAGCAGTGTTACAATTGTTGACGAGATTACAATTGTTGACGAGATATGTTTACTGAGAGAGTTAATGTAAAATATTTTAGTTGATATTGGGCGTATCGGCGTTTCCTCAAATAATAAGAATGAATATACAAATACTTATGTAATTAATAACAATATATTTTATTGCCCTAGCAAACTAATAGAAAGAATACTAAAGGGGTGAATGAATGTGGATGTGTGTAGATGTCTTTTTTCGTAAATTCCAGAGAAGAATTAAATTAAAGACTTAAATTTTGTGAAGAGCCGATTTGATAGAATTATTACATATGCTTGGTAGGTTATTGGTATGCTGCGTTCAATGCGATATACGATTGGCCGGAGACCAAAATCGTCCTGTGCATCCATAAAAATAAATTTATTGTCAGTAACCAAATAGGAGGGAAAAGTTTATATTTTCTTTTCTATTTTTTTTTTTTTGAATGATGATGTTCGTTTGTAGGAAGTTATAAAAAAAAGAGTCCATGATGGCTCGACCAAAGGACAAGCGCAATGCTTCACCCTATACCGCGGCTTTGTTTTAATTGTTGAAAAATACAGTCTTATAAAACTAAGTCCAGAAGCGGTTCTTTTTCGAATTTATTCTTTGTTTTAACAGAAACTCAGAATTCTCTGTTGCCTTCATAGACAAGAAGAATAAAAGAATTGGATATGTGAATTTATAGTGGTTGAAAGTTATAGTGAAGTGTATGAGTGTGGAAACAGGTTAGTTTAATTTGGCCTTGTTAGTTAGATAGCCCACCATAAGAGGCGTATAAAACAAGAAAATCAAATTGTAAAGTGAAACAACAATTTTTTTTATACATATAAATCAATTTGGGTTTTTTACATATAAAATTAATGTATTTTGGTTGATACAAGGTCGTCGAAGTGTTCGTAGTAGTCCTTGAAAGAATGAGTTTATGTGTACGAAGGCAGGAACATATGTGTGGATGTATGTATGTGTGAGCGTTATCGTAGGGTAGGAATGTCTTTGAAGTAATCGCTTAATGTTCCTTTCGATTATCAAGTGTGAAAGAGGGGAGGGAGAAAGGTAGAGATAATAATTACGGTCACTTGACCTCTCTCTCTCTGGTAACAGGCGGACTTGCCCGTCTTTTATTTTGTTTGTGGGGTTTGAAAAAGTCATTTGGGAATTCACTCGCGGATATGATTCAGGCCTTTTCATTGGACGATGAACAAATTTTTGCATCGGCTAGCGAAAAGGTCCGTGAAAGAATTTGTTTTTGAGAATTAAAGATTATTTGAATTTTGTTTTTAAATGTTTCCTAATTTTCTATTGGCCGAAAAACATTTCGCATCAAGGTGTGAAATTTTACGAGTTTTGTTTTGGATCCGCTTTTGCGTGTGTGTTAAGCCAAGTTTGTCAATTCGAGTCTTTTTGTTCACTACAAATTCATAGCCCACTCGAAAGATTTACTTTTACTTTGAATTCAGCAAATTTAAACAAGGGTTTCTGTTTTTTTAATAATTTTAAAATATTTTTTGAACGGACGCGTATTTTATTTCCGGTAAAAAAGACGCCTTAATTTGACTAAGGTTTTCATATAGACACATTTTTCTTGGCTTTTGTGAAAGTAATGAAATCACTAGCGTAATTTTGAAGAATATGTATTTGGCGCAAATTAAGAAAAAGAAGGCAGAATTAAAATAACAATAGCACATAAATTTATTGATGATATTTATAAATGAGTCTTCGATTAGGTTGTTGTTCATTTGAGTTTGTGATAAGGTTTACAAGTCGGTCACGGTGATACGGGTTGTGATTGCGAACCCTCACGATTAGGTCAGAATGACGTAGTGTAGGAATTGTTGATTGACAGAACCCGAATGAAGAGAGTATCAGAAGACGGCTGGTGAAAATGGATGAGTTTGAGTCTGGTGAGAAAAGGACCGTCGACTGATAACTTCCAAATCATTTTACAATTGTAAAGAGCTCGGTACAGCGAGAATTAATTGCTTACGAATAATGTTTTATACACCGGGTGCTGACCGGCCAGAGTAATGGATTCTAAAGGATCTACATGATGAAATTAACTCTTTTGAGTTCCATTCTACTTAAGGGAGAGTTCCACTACACACAAATCACACGAGAGTAGAGTGTAAATCTTCCAGTATCGCGAGAGAAAATTGACAAATGTTAAATCTTTCTAAATTTCAGATTGGCTCTACGAAAGGGACAACCAGCGCTCGATCAAATACATAAAAAAGCTTCGAGAAGACTACATGGTCCCGAGGAATCAAGTGTTTCTACATCGGGATGACCAAACACAGACCCAATTTTATCCGTCAATTTCCGTTTGTGCACAAAAGACTCAAGTTGTGTTATCCAATCTGAACAGTGCACAAGAAACCACGGACTGGATTCCGGAAATCACCTCTACTAGCGACATCATCGTCCCTGTAGAAGGGAACGCAGGAGAGATGTTTAATGAAGGCGATTTACAGATTTTACGTACAACCCCTTGGGGACAAGATGCCACGCCCAATAATGTGGATTATACTGGTGAGGAAGACTTTAAATTGTTCGATGAATCATTTGGACAGGTATCCTCACTTTACAAAGAGGTACGACATGTTTGAATGATTTATCGAATAATGTCAAATTCATTAAGTAACTGTAAAACATTAGGAGGTTGATTAAAGACATGCGCAGATCAGAGAGAATGAATTGCGACCGAGTGCGGCTGAATGATTAGAACATAGGATTACGTTATTAGAGGTTTGTTTAATTCCATTTAACGTTTCCGCAGATTGACTAAATAAATCGAAAATGTATAAAAGAGTATTAAAGTGAGAAAGGACGTCAAGAATATTTGTGACCGAAAGTGGGATTTTTTATTGCGTCTTTTACATGATATCGCTGAATCTGTTTTAAACTTGAGAACTGAAATACGGAAATGATTGATATCTTAGTTTTAATTTAATAATTTCTAGATTAAAAATTTAATATCATTCCATTTATTTTTTAGTTGTTCTAATTGGTCAATAAATCTAAGGCGTTTCTTTTCAAACTATAACAACTTATCCGTATGTTGGTCGAATCTTTCAAAGTGCAAATTTGAAATATTTAGTTCAGAAGAAGCCTTTCTTATTAGATCTAAAACAATTGGTAATTAGATTTGAATTTGCTCCAACTTAATAAGAAGTCCTGAAAAGAACAAGTTTCCATCCACCGCCAGCCTTGTTTCATCTATGTTGCCCTGTTTTCCTTTACTGTTTCTCTCTCTCTCTTGGCGCCAATTCGCCCATTTGACAGGATATGTGCACACGTTGTCTGCATTGAGAGATCCAGACTGTGAAGTGAACAATGAAGACAATGTTGAGAGGACAATCCAATTCGGTGACCAAGCTTCATTTGACCTACAAGAATTATGGAATCTTGTAGAAGGGAATTTTTCATCCACACAAAATGTCGACTCGCAAGGTTTGTAGGACGCTACCTTTATTCATATGTTGTTATCTTAAATCTACTTTAAAAGAAGAATTTGGCCGACATTTACAGAAAAGAAACATCATTTTGTGCTTTTATGTCACCTCCTAAATAAGTTTCAAATGTTGACCTTGCACATTAAACTCTGCTTTCCGTTTTCCCTGCAAAATTTGTCAAGTTGTGGGTTGTCTTTGGCGCCAAAGAATTATAGTCTGTCAGTCATGACAATCATCTTCATGATTTCAAATGCATTTTTATCGTATAATCATTAAAAGTGAATTTACATTCAACATATAATAGCCCCATTCTCTGTAATTTTTGCTTCATTCCTGACCATTGACAATCCTTTTCGTCTCGTCTTTCTATGAACAAAACATAGACTGAATGCAGTAACTTGCTCAAATATTGGATCAGAAATTATATATTTAATCATCAAATTTCTGCCTCATGCTAGAAATATTTCATTTTTGCTACAAAAGAACTAAACCTAAGAGATAAACATGGTGGTGTAGAGGTAAAGTCAGTGGAAAACATTCAGAAAAAAAATCTTCCTTATATAAAACGGGGTTTCATGAGGTTGGCACTAAAATACATTCATGGTCATTGTTTCATTTTCTCTCTAAGCAACAAAATTTGTATCACGTGATTATGTGAGTGAATGGAAGTTTTAAGTCATGTGTTTCAAAACAATCCTACCCAGGATATCACTGGTTACATAAACACAAATCAAGTCAGATTATGTCTAATCGTTAGAATATTTGTAACAAATGTGAATTAGGTGCCAGTAAATTGTGTCACTTCAGTGAAGGTGAGTGATACACTGGAATAACAGACAATGACAAATTTGTGTTTTCATTTTGCTTTTTGCATCTGCGGCAACAGTTTCTTTTTTATTCAATAGAAATTGTAATGTACAACTGAGAAGTCGAGTAATGCTGTCAACAATACACCCTCCCACACGCAAATTAGGTGCATTTTAGAAGTTTTGAGACTTTTTGCAGGAGAGGCATTTCTTAATTTCAAAGAAGTACAAAACTGTAGTCTCCTTTAAAGTTGAATCCTCTGACTTCTGATGCATTTTGGTTGTTGCGCCTCCAGCCACTTTGTGACAGTCCGCATGAAAGTCATTCAAAGTGAATGTGTCCAGAACCCCTTTTCACAGCCTCCTTCATCTTCTGTCTTCAATACGACTGTCCCTAAGGGTTTCTTTCAGCTTGCGAGACAAGCAAAAATCAGAGAGATCAAGGTCTGCACTCTAGGCAGGGTGGGGACACTTTTGATGCCCATCACTGTCAACACAAAACATTATTGAATAGCGACCGTCCAAACTGTCTTCACATCTCAACTACATTTTGCAAACTTGTGACAGTGTTTAGTAGGGCGTGTTTAAACAGCTGTTACAGCCGTGTCTCCTTCAATCAGGAATAACAGTTGGCAGGTCAGCTTATTAGATGTAAAGCAATGATATATTCATATTACAATAATCTAGGTCAGTTATAACTGTCTCTCCTAAAAAAATCTCAAAACTTCTGGAACGCCACCCATATATATATATATATATATATATATAGTACAGGTAATCAATCCGTTGGTATATAATCAGGGTGGATCCTAGTAATATTAATTACTAAAACTTATCCACTGAGAGCTCGATGTATTTATTATAACAGGGCATATGTATTTTTTTTTACACCAAAAACCCCAAAATTACCTCAACATGGTGATAGTGTATTTCAAGCTGGTCTGTACGCAGCTATCATCAGCACCCATGTGTCTGTCTTGAAGCATTGTTTTAAATTTATTTTCACTATCACCCTTCCTCTGGTAGACGCCTTGTTAGTGAGAAGGGGCCTGTGTTAGCGACTGGTGGAGGGCGTAAGTTATCTTATTCCGGAGAAGCGGTCAGGGGCTGGAGTTTATGGCTAGAGACTTTCGTTGTTTGTAGCTAAATATCGGTTCCTACTATGCGGTGTTTCTTATATAAGTCCGAAGTGTTTTCCTGGGATTTACTGTAAATAGTATTTATAATAGAAATGTCCAATATTATTAATAAGAGATGAGGATTTAAACTCAAACCCGTTAAGATTAATGTAAATTAGTTGAGCTATAGATTGTGGGTAATACCAGAGCACCTAAGGGAATAAATCATGCTGTCTAATACACTTATATGTGTACATATCTTCATACATACATATATGTACATTTACATGTCCATACATATATGCGACTATATGCACATATACATCCCCACATATATTCTTATGTAACTTGGAATCTGTTCCTATGTCTACATTTTGTGATTAGTTCTCTCCGTTTATTTAATAGTTTGCATTGATCTTATATATATATATATATATATATATATATATATATATATATATATATATATATATATATATATATATATATATATATAAAGCCTTGCCCAGGACATACCCTGGTATCTGTATCAGTCTTTTCATTAGAATAATGTCATCTCATTCTTTATATGTTTATTTATTTGTATGCTTACTTTAACCAAATTCTCACAAAATATGGCTAAGTAACAATATAAAATATTTTGTTTTGGTGAAGGATTAAAATAATGCTTGAAATATGAAGTGTGTATAAAAAAGAAAAAAATGGTGCTGTTTCAGATTGTGCTGAGGCCATGTCCTTGATGAAGATGTGTGATTGTGAAGTTGAAGGTCAAAGAAGCTTCAATGAATCAACTCAGTTGGGCGACCAACCATCACTTGATTTGCAAGAATTATGGAACTTGGTAGAAAACAGTTCTCCCCCACCAACACAAATCACCGACTCACAAGGTTTGACTATTTTTTTTAAAAAATTCCATCAAATTTTCAGAGCTTCAAACAGGAATGTTGATTACATGAATGCTTTGTTATGTCCTGTTTCATTCGATTTGCAATTCACTTGAGTGCAAGTTCAAAGTTCAATTAATGCAGAAAGGCTTCCTTAAACACGGTTGCTTATCTTTGCCCTTCAATACTGACAAATGTCACTTGCATCGTTTTAGCTTTGAATGATAACCAATCGTGTCTGTTGTTTTTGGTATTAAATTATTAATTTAATTTCTCTTGCAGATAATTTTATGGTTTTCTTATTTATTGACCTTTTACCATACTTGGCTAAACTTAGTATCAAAATGGGTGTCTCCTTAGCCATTACTGCTGTAGTGAGTTTCCTTCTGATTGAGCTCCATATGCTTGTAGCCTTGTACCAGACCAAGTATACCATCGTCTATATTTGGTTTAAAATGATTTTCATAAATGCACTTCTCAGACAAGTCATTTGCACAAAACATAAAATGACTAAAAATAAAAAATGAAATAACCTCAATGTCAGGACTATGAATAATCTAAAAGCATTAACCCCCCAATACCTCGAAAAGGGGGAGGAATGTTCCACCCTTCCTAAAAGACCCCAGTGATCTACATATAAAGCCCGCACAAAGAGGATTAATAAATAGTCTGATGATTGCTTAAAGTGTGAAACTGCAATGTTGATTAGTCGACAATGTTTTTCTTTCTCTCTCTCTCTGCTTGATTGATAGTATTCCAAAACCATTGCAAGTATATTTCGTCTTTATTTTATTCCTGACTATCATAGCCTTGTGCCAGACTAATCAACACTGAATACCTGACAGTGCCTACCATTGTGCAATGGTTTACCTGTCTGTTTAGTGAACCAATTCACTTTTGTAGTTTGTTCGATCCTAAATATGTTCCCCACTGTTGTAGTCTTGTGCCAGACTGAGCTAAATTTAGTAATTAGGATACCTGTTGTAAAGCATTGGCTGGCAAGCTCATCTTGAAAATTGTGTCTTATCTCCACTGGGCATTTAAATACCATTGCCTTGTGTCAAACTAAATTTAGTAAATATCTATGGAAGGTTTCTAGTTTTTAAAAACATATTTTGAGAGAAAAAAATTGCATGTATTTTTAAAGCCTGCACCTTTGCCATTTTCAAAAATTGTGACTGTTTCAGAATGTGAAACTTGTACTTGGCTGGATGTACCTTGTGAAAAAGTTGTTTCCGTTGCTGCCTCCTGTGAAGTTTTGGCCTCAAACATTGTCCCAATGAATCCAATTGAATATACAGTCAGCTCAACATCATGGCCAGTCTTGGATGACACACAATGCCATGATATACACAATGAACCTTTAATGGAGGCTTTCCCAGAGCATTCCATGCAGCTCATTGTCACTCACTCCCCAGAAACTCTCAATGCTTCAGGTAAACAATTTTGTCATTCTAAATCTTTCACCTCAAGCAAGACAATAAAGTCACTAGGGTTAATGAGTGTTAAAAAAAAAAAAAAATGAGAAAAACTACTATTGAGAGAGAGAGGGGAGAATAAAAGAACAAGAATTAAAAAGACAGCAACTGACATTGCATTTAAATTTTTGAATATCAAATTTCACTGGAAAGCAAGAAGCTGGATGAGAGTTCCACAAGCGAGAAGTGCAATAGAAGAAACTGTCAGCATACAACTTACGGTTAAATGTAGCCATTCCAATTGTAAAATGATGAGACTTTTGCCACTAATCTAAAACTGTTTAAATTCCTAATGTCAAAGTATAATGCAGGAAAGTTCAGAAGAATTACCATGAAAATATTTATAGAAAAAGCACAGGGAAGTTACATTATGGTAGTGGGAAAGTGACTGAAGCTGAGATGCCAGGTCATAACATTGCAGATTCTTTGGATTTTATCAAGAATCTCTAAGTCTATAGCAGGAGCACCAGACCAGACAATATTCAAGGAAAGGACGAATGGTAGCCTTATAAATATGTAAGAAAATAATTTATATTTATTACAGTAAACTTTAATAATTTATCAAACTGCTCTAATTATTATTAACATTTATTTTTATATCTCGGCAAAAACATGGGAATCTGATGTCGAAGTTTTAATAAACATGACTGTATTGATCCAATTACATTTATAGAATCCTGTCTGCCAATCACCGACTGATGACATCGTAGCCAGATATGAACTATTGACTTCAAAATTATGCTCAAATATCAAAGTTATTAATATAGCAAAGTCTTGTTTATTAGGAAACTTCAAAACAGAAATGTAGTTCTACAGAAGGACTCTTATACTTAGCATCAGAGAGTTGAAATTTCTGTGGCACATCAGGAAGAAAGAGTGTTTGGAAACTTGTGGCAGATCATTTATTGAATTTTGCATCATTAAAAACAAGAAATATTTTGTTAAAGAAACCCTGTCATTGGCTTTGTTAAAAAAAAAAAAAAAAAAAAAAGAAAGAAAAAGCTTTAAAGTACATTTAAATATATATATATATATATATACTTTATTGTAAGGGAACAAGACAGCCTATAAATTGTTATCTTTAGATTAATTTTACTTTTAGTTTAATATTCAGGAAGTCTTGAAATTGCAGACCAACATAAAATATGTAATATTTTCTCAAAACAATGTGATTGCAAAATGGCTTAAATATCCATCATCTTTAATGGCATGGCTAAATTAAAAATAAGTAAAAAAGAAATCAGACCAATCATCCCTGAATTAGGTATGTGAAAATGGCTGAAATCTTCATAGGAAACTAACAGAGGAAGATATTTGTTCCAACACCTTGTGGATTTGTGATAAGGATATCAACGAAGAAAGCCAGAGAATTCATCAGCCGAAACGTCATAACTGGTGAGGATGAGGATTAGTTTGAACAACATGTACAATCCCTCAAACATCCCTTGAAAGATGGCTTTATTTCGGTACCAGATTCGTCTACATGTAAAAACGCAATGTTTCTAAATTTTGAATTGGGAGCAGTTTTGTTTTACATTGAAGCCATAAACAGAGCTTCTACATTTGCAACAGTAGATTAAGAACTCTCTCTCTACTTGGCTAGATTCATCAGTTACATTTGAAAGCCAAAAGGTATTGAATTTCATGTGTCTTTTTTCAAAATTTAACAGCACTGGGCTTACAAATGGAGCCCAATTCATTATTTGTCTGCCAGTCCAGCAACTTTGTGCTTGTGTGCTTTTTTTTTTTTTTAAATTTTGTTTTCCAGGAGGAAATGTCCTTCCAAAACTGAATGACAACTGTCGAAATTCTGTTGAAAGAGGCTGTAAGATATCTTGTGAAGCAGATAATATGGAAAAGTAAGTTTATAAGACCAACAGAAAGATTTGTTTTGGATTTTCTCTTCAGAGGAGAGAAGGTGGGGAGATTACACTGGATTATACATGAGCCTGAAAAAATTCATGGTTTTTGAGTGATTGTTTTTATGGCTCATCAACCCTTTTTCAGGTTATTTAAAAGTCAAGAAAATATTTTTTGGGGAAAATAAGGATTTACTGATCCAAGTCCTAATTAAGTCTTAGCTAAGGGAGAAGTACAAGTAGATTCAGACCTTTCTGAAAAATTTAGAATTTGCAGTAAACTTTAATCATACAAAAGATAGAAAAGGTAATGAAATTGGGGTTCTGTGAAAAATGACCTCTATAAAGATTCTTGTCTGAACAACTGTTAGCAAATGCATCTTGTAGACCGAAACATTAGTGTCATCCATTATGGTCACTTTTTATCAGTGTTGGTAAATTATTTTCCAATGTGCTTATTGCTGAGCAATGGTCAGTAAGTTTGTGTAATATACAATTACTTTGATGCTCAAAGGGTGAACCCACATACAACAAATATATTAAGCAAGGGGGTGGCATAACCAAAAAGGGGTCATAGTTGGTGTGATCAAAGGATAGTCACTCCTATTTGGTAACATGACATAGCATAATTAAAGGAAGATGTGGATTTCATCAGGGAGTGCATATAAAAAGCAAAATTAGTAAGACATTCACTTGCACTCAGTACACTTCAATATACCATAGTCTACACAGAAGTAATCAGATGATTTTGGAAGAAAGAAAAGAGAAAAAGAAAGGCGGCTCTAGTTTGCCCCTCTCCTGTCTTTGTTCACATTGTGAGAGTAAGAGGCCCCACTCACAAATTATATAAGAAATTGATTGGAATCAGCAAATAGAAATACAGAGTCTGTTATTAACTTAAAGATTCAAACAAATCCCACCCACCAAGAACTGAACAGGAATTTGAACAGTTGTTTTTCTGTTTGTTTTTATCAGAAAGACTCTTGTATTCTGAATGTAGAAAATGTTATCTTACCCTGCTACTGAAATTGATCCTTTTCTCATAATTTAGCTGTTTTATTGTAATTAGCAAAATGTTAATATCACAATGTCTGTTTATTACTTGCATTATTTAGTATATTTTGTTTGCGGAATTTTACTGGGTTTCTTTCTTCAGGTGGAGGAAAGAAAGAAAAAGTTTCTCTTCATGTTGTACAGCAAATATATTAAATTTCAAGGTTGGAGTTGAATTAAAATGTATAATTGTCTTTTAAGCAAACAAATAATGTGTTGAAGCTGTTAAATTAGATCGAGATTATAAAGAGAAATAATCTCAAAACTGTATATGGCACTAAGTCATCTTCCTTTTCATCTCTGAAAAGTGGAAGAATCTATTTGTAGAAAAATTTGAAATGAAGAAATGCAACAAGAAAGAAAATGTTAGTTAATTTCTTAGAAAGATGCAAAAATGATAATTAGGAAGAGGTTCTTTTTTTTCTTCTTTTTTTTGGTTTTAAATGTGGCTGTAAATGAAATTGAAAAAGACCGAAGAGAAAAAGAAATAGACTTTATGATGACTGATGAAGCCAGTCGCTTTAAGGATGTCATGAAGAAAATCAATATAGTAAATAGTCATAGAGTGGCACTTTGCAGAGTCAAATTTAAAAGGAAAACACATTCTAATAAAGTCAGAGAGAACATCAGTCAGGATAACAACATATGAATAGCAAATTTGTAGATGTAATTAAAGAAGTAAAAGAGAGGAGAGGGACAACAAATTGAAATACGAATCAAGGGAGATAACTCAAAGTTAACACCTAAAATCATGACAGTGAAGAGAAATATAGTTATAAATACTACGAGATAAACTAATAAAAAAAAAAAACTAGAAAAAAAGAAAAGAAAGATGAAGAATAAACTATTAGGAAAGGGAAGAGATTGAAATGTTCAATCTGCAATATACATAAACTGCAAGTGCTTGCATTGTAAAAGAAAAAAAAAAAGAAGACAAAAAAAAAAAGGGAATTTATCATATGTAGGGAGAAAGATGTTCAGAAAATCACATGCTTTGTAAATAAAAATACCACCAACAGTCAATTCCACAGATAGTAACATTATTTCTGAGATAGAATCAAATGAAATAAGTTTTGTTCTTCAAAATGTAAAAACTAAAACAAAAAAAAAAAAAACCAACAAACCTGAAGATGGCATAGTAACAGACCTTTTGAAAGAGGTAGAATTCCAAGAAGGATTAACACAAGTATATATACAAAATAAGAAAAAATGCCTTATGTTACTATTAAGCATATAAATTATTCTCGAAATGACTGATAAATGCACAAACAAATACTTGAGATGAAAATCAATCACATGAGCAAGTAGGTATCATGTGTAGCTATTTAATAAGCTATCTACAAATGATAGATCAATTTTATTGAACATCTGATTTGGTAGAACACAAGGTAGTTTTTAATTTTCAGAGCAAAAAAAAAAAAAAAAAAAAAAAATTATATATATATATATGTATATATATGTGTAATTGCAATTACTCAAGATTCCAAAGATAGAGACAAAATAGGGATTGCAAAGGTAAGGGGGGGGGTGTTAATTTCACCTGAACTATTAACAGTAAAACTTGAAAGTATCTTCTGCAAAAGATAAACTGGAAAGGGATGGGAACAAACATTAACAAAGAATATTTCAACAATCTATGATTTGCTGACTCAAAATGGAGTCTTGCTGCCACATCTGCGACAGAAGCTGCCCAATCCTCATTTTCCAGCTTCAACTGTTTGTGAGGAATTGTGGCTGATGAATTGTTTTAGGCATAATATCTCCTTTTCGACAGACGAAATAGTTCAAGCCTCTTGCTACTTTGTCGCAATTTTTCATGGCAAATGTTTGAGCAAGATACATTTCGTTGGTCGCATTTTAGAAAATCATAATTGTCAGATTGTAATCAGCTGGAACTTTGAAAAGGTATCATGTTTATAATTGTTTACTATTCAAATCCACATCAGCATGCAAGTGTAAAGTTGGCCACAGAGTTCCCATCCTTTAATCAGAAAGTTACCAAATGGCATACATCCTTTACTCATGCCTTCCTACCAAATCTATTACATCAAGAAAAATGTACAAAATATTGAGTATATAAAATTTAAGAAATCTTCTGCAGAATGATGGTTAATTCAGGAAGTGTGTGCCACGCCACAGGTTGTATATTTGGACTTGCATGCAGTTGCATGCTTCATAGAAGAACAAGGTAGACTGTTAAAATGGAACATCGGGTCATGCCATTCATCTTGCATTCCCTTCAGTTTTGCTAAGTTTGGTTTTGTCACACAGCTTAAATTTTAAATAAATGGGATCAAAGATTTTTTTTTCTTTTTCTTCTAAAAGGTGGTGGCAATCTCCACGTGACGCTGATTTAATTGCTGAATGTGATGGTTAACAAGCAAGGAGTCAATTTTTTTTTTTTTATAAACTACACAACTGACAAGTTTATTATGTCAGCATAAAAAAGACAAATAAGGAAGCTTTGAACTGACTTTTGTCAATAAAATTCTTTTCCTCATGCACGAAATAAATTTTGTTGTTTTATAATTCAATTTCAGAAGGGTTATGAAATCATAAAAGGCAAAATCATCACCTTGAGGCTAATTTTGATACCATTTGAAAGAGAAATAATTTATTTTCATATAAAATCAAATTGTAAAATTTGATTTTCAACAGTTTTTTGTGATATATCTATTGTAACATTATAAATATTCAGATGTTTCAATAATTCAGTTAGGATACCAAGGATTTAAAAACTGAAATCTTAAGGGATGATGAAGGGTTAAAGTTTCTAATGAGAAGAACCAGCATAGTGGCTGATGTGAACTTTCCACTGGCAATAGTGGAGGTTGATGTTCAAACAGAGAAACACAATCTTTCTACTTTCACTTCATCTTCTGTCCCAAAGAAAAAAGAAAAAAAAAAAAAAATACAAACGAGAAATAGGCTTAAATAAGCAGGAAGATTTATTAGCAAAGAATATTTCAATGTACAATACAAATTGATGATAGAATCAGAGCAGAGACCAATTGCCAGTTTCATACAGACTGTCATTTCATAGCAGATTGTATGGACACGCTGAGAATAATGACAATAGATCAGGTGAGAACAGCGTGTGCATATACATAATGGAGACATGTCTTTTCTGTACATACATCGATGAGAAAACCTGTTAATTGGAATTAAAATTCTTTTTTCACAGCCTTTGTCAAAGTGAGGTTTAGAAAAGAAACAAGTGATATTTACAAGGAGATTGAAATTTTTCAAAGATGGCAATTTTGGAAAAATGATAATTTGTTAACAAAATCCCCAAAACTGAAAACTTCCCATCATTCAAATAAAATCAAGAGACATCAATCTTTTGAACCTTTTCCATTTGGAAATTGTTTTTTTTTTTTTTTACTTCATGTTTTGAATAGGAAATTTCAAATCTAACAGCAGAAGTTAATTTGTTTTTTGGATGCTTATATAAAATGAAGAGAAAAAAGAAAAAGGAAACCGATTTTCCTTAATTACAGAAGATTTTGGTTAAATATATTTATAGCTGCTAAATGTACAAAGATATATTTTTTTTAAATTTCTGTTTTTCATTACTCAAGAGAGAAGGATGAGTGTTAGAATTCTGAGTTTAGCATGAACAAAGCAAAATGGATATAAAATAGTGTGTCTTCGAAGAAGGGTCAATGTTCTTTTGTACCGAAAGAAATTTTGATTTTCATATTTGCCTTGGAAATAAGTTCCTCAGTTTCTCAATTTTCTAAATGTGATCCTTTGAATTTTCTAAGAACATTCATTATATTAATACTGTCAAATTTGAAAAAAAAGCAATAATTAATTTAAAGTATACCAATAGTTGTAATTTGTTCCCAGTTTGAACAGATTTTGCAAATATATATATATACACACACACACACACACACACACTTTTCGAAGTGGCAAATTTACAGTTGTTTTTAAAGATTTTGAAGCCAGGAGAAATGACCATAAAAGAGAATGACCTAATAGAAACAGGAATGTGTGTGTGTGTGTGTGTAATATGTAATAGTATGTAATATGTAGCAGCCCCGCTCAGTCAATCTTAATTGAAACATTTATCCTTTAGTCAATGTAAACAAAATAAAACATTAAAAATGTTTTAACTTGAATATTTTTTTTAACTAAAAATCATTTTGGGACTTTCATCAGTAAAACAACACTATATAAAAAAAAAAAATGGGCTATTTTTTTCTTTTCTTTTGAAAAGAAAATGTCATGTCAATTGCACTTTGCAATGTTTTTGATTTCTTCCTTGAAATCAAAAGCTGCAGTTCGGAAGTTTTAACCTTATAAGCAACTTTTTTTTTTTTTTTTTTTGGTGACTAAGAAATGTACCTGATAAAAAAAGATCCCAACAAAAAAATCTTCCTGTAAACAATATTGTTGTTCAAAAGGCAAATCAAGCACAAGTGTCAATTTGATTGCATGCAAACAATGGTCTCAGGTTAAGAGCAATAAAATCTTTAAACTTCTAAGAGAATCCAAGTCTTCAAAGTTGAAAATTTTTTCCTTCTACAACAGCAAAGCAGTTTTATATATATATATATATATATATACTTTTAATAATAATGAGAGAAAAACAATTTCTAAATTTTTCTGTTGGCAGAAGATCAAATTTACAGTTTGCATGTGTCTCAAAGCCAAAATTTTGATTTTCATGTTAGAATTTAATAAAAGTTGATCTTGACAGGAGAAAGCATTCATCAAATAAAAGCACATTTTTCTTCTCTCTTGGTGCATCGGTGGGATGGGGTGGGGTAGGAAGAAAAATTATAAAAAGTGAGAAGGGGAGGGAAATGATTTGAAGATAAAACTTCTGAAAATGAAGAATGCCGAAAGATCAGCTATTTTGTCTTAACTGAAAGCCCAAAATTTACTCAGTCGAGTACCAAAATGTTATATAATTTTACTCATTTTTTATTTTTTAAAAATATTTGTTGAATTAAGATTTTGACTAGCAAGAAATACATACTGCATGCGCACACACACACTCGCACACATGCAAGGTCGCTCTCTTAAAAGCTAAAACAGTATTTGGGGAGTCAAAATGAAATAAAATGTCATGAGAAAAAAATGATATTGAGTAAGCAGCACGGAGAAATGCCAGACTGAGAGGTGTGTAAGTGGGGTGGGGGTTGTCATGATAAAATTTAGGAGAAAATAACAAAAGCTTTAAAGTGAGATGAACATTGTAGACACTTTTGGAAGGTTAATTTTATACCTGAATATGTAAATGAAGGAAGACAGGAGAAGGATTTAAAAAGAAAAATAATAGTCACTGTTTCATACAAGACTTTCTGTATCAGGAGTGTTGCACTGTGGAAATGGCCGACGCCTTGAGTGATGAATAGTCTGAAAAATAACAAAAAAAGCAACAATTTATTTATCAAAGATAGAAGAGACATTATTATCTGTCTTGTTATTCCGACCAACATTCTCACCTTGTATTTTGGGCATCACACTTTCTGGCCTTCTTCAGATGTCTGTTGTCATTGCACTTGATAACTGTATCAGAATTTTGAACAGAAGCCTTTATTCAATTCCACGGAGGTAGATTCTTCTCATGCTGCTTTGCTTGCTTAGGAGATAACTCTTATCAGTTAAATACTCGTCTGATCTGATTCACATTTGTGTTGCTTGGACTTTTTCAGATATTGAACTCACAACAGCCAAGAAAGCAGATATGTTTTAACTTACACTTCAATAATCCAGGCATGTAATTCTGCAGTCTTAAACCTAACTCAGCTGGTGGAGATTTTTTTTTTTTTTGAGTGTCGTCCTTCTCTTAATCAAAAGTTCTCACGCTATTCATCTTAATGCTAACCCTAACATGTGCACCAATTCTTTCAGTCATCTTATCCTCCTATTTTTTCTGTCTATTACCCCCACCTTCATTCCACAGGAGAATTTGTGTCAAAGTCAACCAAATACAGAAACTACTGAAGTTGAAAGATCATGATATGAGCGAAAATAATTGTCCAACATCCCTCGAAAGCAGTTATCAATCAACATCCACAAGTGCCAGTTAAGTACCCCTGACTAAATAGTGCTGAACAAAAATGTCAAATTTGAAACAACTAATCAACTGGATCACATACTTAGATGTCTGTAGCAAACAGACAAAGCTTTAAACATTTCCTCGCAATCAAAGCCTACAATCAGTTTCTTCTCCCTCGTCCATGATATGCGTGGCCAGTTCAACACAGCAGTCAATGGTCTCCCCCCCTCCCTTGTTGCCTAATTCTGCCTGCTTTTATGTATCATTGATGGCCCAAAATTTGCATATGTGCAAAGATAATCTTGTGAGAGAGTAGCTTACCCCAGAATCTAACTATTTTAAATATGTGACCTGCAAAGCTGCCATTCTTCTCCTCTGAACAGTTTACACTGTAAGGCACGTTTAAATCTTTGCTTGTGCTGGACTTCACTTATTTTATTCTTGATTTTATTCTAGCACTGCAAAGAATATATGCAACCCTGGGCCTCTTTGCCCTCTGTGGTAGTTCACTGCAATGTTAAAACCCAAATTTTGGAGACAGCTTTGAAGATTGCCAAAGCTTAGGCTGACAAGTTGAAATTGAAAGGAGAGCGAGAGACACTGGAGAAAGTGAAAACCTCTCAAATCAAACATCACAAGAGAAAGAAAAAATGCTATCAAAACTCTGCAGAGTGAAATTGGAATTGTCAAAGCAGACAAGAGCAATGCAATGGTGATGATAGGCAAAGCTGGAATATTAAAAGAACATTGATTTACCTCATTAGAAATGCAACACTGAAAACCAAGAGGAAAAGTGTCACAGATCCTTTTTGTTCTTGTGGCATAGAATACAAAAGAGAGACCAGTAAGGGTGGAGGAACATTGAAAAGGCTGTAGAAAGATGTTGAAATCCGGTATAGCTGATAGTGTATGGAGAGAAAGAGTAGTTATAAATCCCTGTGGATTGAAGTCAAGCTAAGAGACAGAATAACACTGAGGAGAAGAGAAGTGAAAGAATCAATGCGCATTGAAATCTTTCGCAACCTCCTCGGTAGACCTAGCATAGAGATACCATCTGAAAGCCTTTGATTACGAAAGAAAGGGCATTCAAAAAATCCACAACTTAAGTACAGGCATTAGGTCTCTGAGGTTTCAAAATGACACACATGGTGTAGTGGATTAAAATATTGATTATAACAAAAGTTCTGAATTTAATTGCTCAGTCTGGTAAGTGCTGAAAATTTACATTCTCTAGTTCAGTAGAAGAAATAGACAATCAAAATAAAAATGAATAAAACTGGTTAAGTTTCAATTGATATAGAAAGTGTAATGAGAACAATTTAACCACAAAATTCTGAGAAGCGTTACCATATATGATGCCAGACCCTGAAGAAGGCAGAAGGATACAATAGCAGAAACATTGTGAATATAATCAAGATGCTTAACAATTCCCCAACATAATTTTGTTTGTATTTATTTTAACTTTGACAACTAAGAAATCATTTCTTTTTAAATTAAATTTGCTTCTTTGCAAATTAAAAAAATTAAATGATGAGGCATCATTTGTATGACAATTGATATGAACTTCTGTCTTTAGAAATTGTAAAGAATTGTAGAACAATATAAATTTTGGATGTTGAAAGCAAAGAGACAAATATATTTTCAACATTATATAATTTATTGTGGGGTTTGGCCAGAATCAAAACAAAGTCGATCATTTCTAGTTCACAGTGTCACATAAAAAGGCTTATTAGCCAATTGAAAAAGGACCATATGTCCATTGAAGCAGAATATGACAGAAGACAGTGTGTTTAAAGTGGTGGGGTGGACACTCATTTGCAAAGGGAAATGGTAACAAAAATTGTTTAGTCTTCCTTATTGTGACTCATAGGTTTCAGGGATTCCCCCCGACACACTCCCTATCATAATGTAATGAGAAAAGCTGAAAATCTCATGAGGAACTGAGCATATTGCTGCTTTGACAAACTCCATTCATAAATGGTATGGGAAGATTGCAAAAGGAGCCTTTCTAAGACATAAATCAAACTTGAGATAGATATATATATACACACACACACACTTTTTTTTAAAGTATTCATTAACATCACTTCAGGAAAAGAAATGATGGTCACTAAACTTTTCTATAGAAGTTTCTCTCAAAGCACACATCTTAAAATTGTATTATTTAATCCAAATTCTTCCAAATGTAAGACACTTCTTTGAAAATTAAATAATGTAATAATAAAGTGATGGTACTAAAGTCTTAATAATAAAATAAAAATCATTTCAAATAAAATTTTTAAAAAAATTCTTAAATACTTTCCTTCAAGAGAAAGGAGAGGCTATTGTTTGTTTGTGTGTGTGTGAAAAGAGAGAGAGAGAGAGAGAAGTATGTTATGAAGGATGCCAGAGCTTAGCAACAATCCACAATTAAAAGAATCTTTTGAAACCGTCTACCAAAAAGGAATGTGCTGTGACAGTTTGTCTTGCTTACCAAAGACGCAGCGACAAACAACACATAAGTTAATTGCAACTGTTTAAATTGTACAAGAGATGCAGTGGGGAGTCTTGTAAATGGTTGATTTCACTTTAGGAATTCTATTCAGAGATTCAGGATTACAATTTGGTAATTGTGCAGCAGAATTAAATGATTCCATCTTGCTGGTTTCACCATTCCTGTTCTTTGGACAATAGGAAAACTTTTTTTTTATAAAACATTTCTTTTTTTTTTCAAAATGGAAATCAATTAGTAATTGTCTTTTAAAAGAGAAATTCAATTAAGAACACAAATGACACTTGTTCATTGATTATAGAAATGTTTTTTTTTAGAAATCTTAGCCGAGAGAGAGAAAGAAGGAGGAGAAATGCCATGATTGACTGACTCTCCAAATATTGAAGTATTTCATTAATTGTAATATCAACTCATGCCAACTTACAAACCAAAATGAAACAAAATATTAGAGAGAGGATACATAAAAGATTAATACTGACCCGATATGGATTTTTCCGGAATGACGTAACTGGTGTGAAGAAGGGGAGTTCATCTGGGTGAGTGACAGGTGTGACAGGTATGACCTTTATCTTTTTGTTAATCAAATTAGGTAGGTAGTTAATCTCATTTTCAATAGAAGGTGGGTGAAATACAGGGGTCTTTTCAGTATCACTGCTCGTAATGATGGCCTCAGCAGTTTCTGAACTGCGCCGTTTTCTGGTCCTTCGCACCGATTTTGGAGAATGGTTAAGTTCTATGACATGAACCAAAGGACTCAGCATTCCATCAGAGAGAGAATGAGGTGGCTTTGTATTGACTGGAGTTTTCTATACAAACAAAAAATATGAACAAAGTTGAAATTGCAATCATGTGGAATTCATTTCTTAAAACTGAACTTCAAAATATTAATTTTATTTCACCTCAAATTGTAAACTTGCTTTATTCTGACTTCTGAGTTAAAAAAAAAGGAGAAAAAAAATAGTCATTTTCTAATGAACAAGATTTGCTAGGGTTAAAGTTCAACACAAACATCAAGGAGAGGAAATGCTACTATTTGGTGTTTTTCTATGGAAGGACAGAAGTACACAATCATCAATTTGGGCAGCTATAAAAATAGTAAAGATCAGAGGTTATTCCAATTTTTTCTTTTAAAGTGGAATAAAACAAATCTTACATAATTTAAATATTTGTTTGGTAAAAAAGTTTCTTTGGTTTAATAACTTAAAGTAACATAAAAATTTATTTTCAACTTTTATTGAACAATAAAGATATTGTTTTGTTTCTATGATTTTCTGCCATCTTTGAGGTAACTATATAATATTGCCCCCCACCCCCGTCTTTCACAGCAAAGAACTGCTATTTGTGCCTTTTGATATTTTCATAGAGAATTCTTTAAAAGCGAGAATGGTAAAATCCAATGCTTATATATTTGATGAATATGGTAGGTGACTGTAACAAACAATTTCTATATGTTTAGCAAAGAATGAAAGAAATATTGCCTTTGAATCAATCATTTCATTTTCTTGAAGGGTTTCAATTGCGTTAAAGATTAAGCAGGTGAACAACACTCTTTCCAGGAAGACTATTAGCAAGTAGGTATTTACCTTCTAATCATCCCCACCCGACAATGTGCCTTTGTTATTAAAGTTAGTGTCAATTTATTCCATTTGCTTTATAATCTGTTGTGATTCACAATGTTGCAAATATCCATTTTGTATTACCTATAAAAAACGAAAACAATCAAAACAATACATTTGTTATATTTCAATAGTGAATGCACACCCTGGCAACATGGTGCAGTAAGTCTTTCACATTAAAGTGACTAACATAAACAAACTGAAACAATTTATTTTCAATGCTTGATTTTAATATTTTGAATAGGTTGGCTTATCTCCAATATTGTCATGTAACATTATTCTCAACTTATGTCTATTTGATTGCTATCTCCCACCCTCAATAGGTCTACATAATCAGAGATCATTGTTCAGTAAGAAATCTCTAGCACAGAACTTTGAAAACTATATTTGATCATTTAAAGTATTGCTCTTCATAAAGTAAATGAATATTGTGTATTTTTTTCTTTCTTTTTTTTTGCAATTGGTTAGTATTATTATTTCTCTAAAAGTAAAAGGTAAAATATGCTGACAAACTCAACAGTTCTACCCAACCATGGAGCATTGTCCAGCAAGAATCTCCAACAAAATGAAACTTTATCAACTTCTTTTGTTCAATCATTCACAACAGGTTCTCTATAAACTATACAAATCCTTTTGTGAGCTGCATTTTTACCTTTCTTAAAATAAAAATACATTGAAAATGTTGCTCATTTCCTTCCATTCAATAATAAAAAGAGAACAGATTTCGGATTCAAGTTTAAAAGATTCTATGTCTGATATTTTAACTCCATTTCTCTTGTCTAAAAATATATAAGTGAATCAAAAACAAAGCTTACATCATTTTGGGGAATGGCATCAAAATCCAATTTTTTATGCAGAACTGACTTTGGTGTGTCAGCCACAAAGCTTTCTTCAATTGTTTGCACAGACGATTCTACAGTTTTCTTCAATGTACTTGTCAGTTGTGTCTGAGGAAAAAAACGTTTCTCATAAAATTATCAAAATCTTCCTACATATTGTCAGCTGAAAAGAAAGAAATTACTTTTTTGATTAGAAAGAAAAATAAAGTCCATTATTTATTGAAAACAGCAGATTAATCTTTCATTAACTAATAAGGGAATTGTTCATGCGCACCGTTGCAGAGCATTTGTGGAGTGTAGACGAGTGAAAATCATCGTAATTCATGATACTGCTGTTGCTGGGGGGGGGGGGGCAGCAGCTGAATTCTTTTAAGCTTGAGGCCCCCAAACAGACAAGGCTAAAGAGTCTTAGCCTGCTATAGAATTCATGGAGAAAAGGATTCAGGTCTTTTCCGAAAATGAGCACAAAACTCTCCCAGTCAGAGTTGGAACTTGCTTTGCCAAATCAATTTACATTCATGTTAATTGTTAGGCCATTGCACACACCTCCAAGAAAACAGAAATAAAATAAGACTTGCAATTCCATCTCTAACATTTATGAAATATCCTTTAGAACCCTTATTTTCATTTTGATATTAACTGAATAAATTAATATGGCTAAATTTGTTATAACAAAATCAGAAGCCATTTTTGATGGAGTTGGTAAAAATGTATCAAGTTCAACTTTGAAAGTTGAAACAATATCTTAATTTTATGTTAATTTTTCTATTTTATAATGATTTTTATAGCGGGGGGGGGGGGAGTTTGCTTTTTATTTTTTTTAAAAATGTAAATCTATAAAATCAGATTTCCTCATGGAGCCTTTTCCTAAGATTGAAAATGAAAAGCATTATGAGTGTCAGTGGATGACACAAAACCCAAATCGTATATTTGTCACTCATGAAAGAATTGAACCTGTAAAGTTGAAAGTCTCCTTAACCACTTTTTGTTTTTTGAGACAACTGACAAATGTGTAAAATTAAAACCAGTTGCAAATCACTGTGCACATTTCATTGAGACCAAATCTATAAAAAAGATCATGAAATGGAAAATGTTTATTAACTACGCTACCTGTCTGCTTGCAGAGGGCAAACCATAAGAGAGTTGATCAACTTGTTTGTTCTGTTTTAAGAGAGGAAAATGCCTCTGGAAAGAAAAATGAAAAGAATACACCATTTTAAAAAGCATAGGAAAATTTAAAGCAGTTATTCATAAAAACAATTCTTTATATTTGAAGAGGTAAAAATCTATGAAAAATATTCAAATGCAAAGTCCTTATCAGAAAAGATATATCAGTTTATACAGCATCCAAAATGATTATAAAAATTTTTTTTGGAAGATTGCCCCTTTTTGAGCCACTATTTTGTATGTACTTAAAATTCAATTTTATTTTAGGAAATATTTTAAAAGCTATCATTTGTGAATTGTATTTTGATAAGTGTAGTGAACGGTTGAGGAATAGTAGTTGTCATATGTGTTGGTAATTTTAACATGCAACCACAAATATTTGCATTTCCCAAGATAATTTAACTGATGTGTCCTATACACAGGAGCAATAATATATTTTTGATTATGTACTAACCAGTTACTTTAAATTTTTGTCTCAAACGAAGTGAGTGACCAGTCATCCTGAATTGATGACTATTTTTCTTTATAAATAAATTATTCACAGCAAAATTAACGAATCTGGAGAATGAAGATAACATTAACAAAAGGTGTTGCTGCTTAGATTATATAGATATTGGAATTTTTTTCTCTTTTATAGAATAAGAATTTTTCTTTAAGTTTATATTAATCCTTTCTAAAATGCAAGCCCCAAAACTTGGCTTTTACCAAATCAATTCTTCAGATTAAGGTTTATAAAGAGTTATTTTCCCCTTTATAACATTTAAATAAATTGCACCTTTACTTTTTTCTTAATAATTTTGCAATGACCAAGGCTATATAATAAAAAATATAGTTTTAAGGTATGCTATATTTATGTATAAGAATGCTCAATGCTATTGAGAGTGAGTATGCAAATATAAAATGTTCATAAACATGGAGTAATCTTAAAAAAATATGATTCCTTCGCTACATAAGAGTTCTCATGTTTCAAAAACGAGAGCCGAAAACCTCAATATAATTATTAAAATTAAATTGATACATTAAGCCCTGTTTCATCCTCAAGCAAAAATTTATAATTTAAGCTCTACTTCTGTATGGAGCACTGTTTTTTTAAAAATAAAAACAAAAATACTAAAGAACTCCAGATTATTTATCTAACGTGTTCTTTCCTATTTTTCTACAGATCTGCACACACACACACACACACATATATGCTGGTCTATGAGGCATTATGGGTAGTAAGGCCAGGTATTTTCAGTTTATTGTGATATCCTAATGGTTATTGGGTAGGCAGCAATGTTTATATTTCAAATTATTCTAAAGCCTATTGAGTAGAAATAATTGTAGATCAGAATATGGTTATTCGTAGCTATTGTATAGTGCTGTCTTAACTTGTTATTTATTCATTAAATAAGGTATTTTCTATTTATTCATCAGTTATTACTAAATTTACTTGTTTCTATTTGTTTTTTCATTTATTTAATTAGTTATTTTTAGTATATTTTATTTATTTGCTTATTTATATTTTGGGGGTTGGTGGTGTTGTCTATCTTGCTTAGTTTAAATATTTGCTTTGTCTAAAGAAAGATACTTTATCTGTATTATATTTTTCTTGTTGATGTTTTACAAGGTATTCATTTTTAGCTTTTGAGTTTTAAGTAATGTAGTAAAAAAAAATTGTTTATTTAGTAATTTGTGTTGGTCTAGGAAGATAATTATAGCTTATGTTCTCCTCCAGACAGAGTTTACAGTTTGGCGATTTATTATTGTAGGCTTATGTTTTCTTTATTTTCCATATAATTAGGTGTCATTTTTTTCTTTAATTCCCCATATGTTTACAAAGGATTGTGCTATTCATATATTTACTATTGGTAAAGGATATTTTACATGCATAGTTTGTTTCTAGGGTCCTTCAGTTCCTCCTATGTATAGGATTTTACAGTAGCTTGCTATATTGTTTTGCAAGCAATTGCTATTTAAGGAACATTCATGCTTTGCTCTGCAGTTACATGTCAGTTTGGTTTCAAATCTGTACAAGCAATATTCTTTGAGTTAAGAAGGCTAGAAGTTTGTTGAATGCCTTATTTAGTAAAAAGAAATAAATGTCGTAAACTTTCAAGATGCTCAGATTTTTAAAAATGTTAAAAAGATACAGATCTAATGTGTGGGATTTATTAAAAAATTTGATCAAGGAACACTAAAGTATTTTCCCAGATTTTTCTGAGAGGGTCACCGCCTGTGGCCATTGTCTGATTTGAGATAGAATCAATTGCATGTATGCATGCACACATACATACATACATACATACAATGCACATTTGATCAAAAACCAACAAAATTTCCTTGTTGATTAATTTACATTTGATATTCCTAATCATTTATCTAAAAATGAACAAAAACAAAAAAAATAATCAAGAAACTTTAGTTGGTTTTTAGTTAAATGTGCATAAATGAAAAATTGCTACACAAATAAAAACATGCACATTAATATTAGTTTTATATATTAGAGATGGGTGGTTTAACCAAAAAACCAACTTTTTCGGTTTAATATTCACACTACGAAACTGCATCAAAATTTTTTACATTCGGTTTCGTTTAGCGCTATCACTACTGAGTGACCATATCCAAAGAAACACTATTGAAAAAGACTTTCAGATGTTAATAACATTTAATTTTATATACCATTGTAAGAAAAAAAAAAAGATTGAACACAAATGTGTTAAAAACATTTAATTGGCTAGTTTTAGGAAATAAATGTGAAATCCGAGGAAAAAAAAAAAACATGTCTGAATCTGAAATCTATTTGTTTCAGTTAAAAAAAAAAAAAAAAAAAATATTATGTGGTAAAATGAAGTTAACAAAATAGTGAGTAAAAAAAAGTTGCCAGTTTTGTCTTATTGTTAAATTTTATGAAGTCAGATTTTTTGTAAGGGTTTTCTAGCCAGTATGCCAATCATGAAATAAAGTGGTAAACAAGAAAAATGAAGATTTTTTTTTTATATAAATAAATCTAATTTATTTTTTATCTAGGGAATGCACCTAACTTAAATATTAAGAATCATTAAAATAGTTCTTAATTTCACTTTTAAAATGTGTATATTTCCAGATAAGCAAGTCTCTAGTGTTAAAATTGTTTCTACAAATAAAATTGCATTTCTATCCCAGCGAATAGACCTAAAATTAGATATTAAAAAAATAAGTTTTAATCTCGGGTTTAAAATGTGTATATTTTCAAAACTGCAAGTCATTTTTTTTTAAAACCCAAAGTAGAAATTATTCTTTTTTTAGCTACTAGTGTTTGGTGGGTGTTCTGCCTATAAAATTCTTCTAAAGAAGGAAAATGAATTCATTTTATTTTTACAAATATCTTTATGGTTTTATCTGGCAAATACACTTAAGATTATGTTAAAATGATTAAAATAGTTTTTACTTTCAGTTTTAAAATGTGTATCTAAAAAAAGAACAGGTGATACTCACAGATTTTGAAATCTACACATTCTAAAAATAAAATTAAAAGCTTTTAATTATTTTTAATATTTAATTTTAGGTGTATTCACTAGAAAAACCAATTTATTTAGGGATAAAAAAAATAACTCATTGATGTTCCTTGTTTAGAAGAAATTTATTTGTAAGACCCCAATAATAGTTGACTGGTGTACCAGAAAAGAATTGCCATATTTTTAATTATTTTAAACACGAGGGGTTTCATTTTTTGGCTTTTTAAAAGCCACATCATAAACTAATTTCTGGAGAGCTATACCATTTTCTCTCTCAAAAATGTGTTGTCCAAAGACATAAATATAAATAATTTTTTTCATGTGATGATTTCTTTCATATTTTACCAATTTGTTAATAAATATGGTAGTTATTTATAGTTAACAATTTATTTGCAAGTTTAATAAATATACTTTAATCTAAGTCATGAATTTTATGACTAAATTACCTTAAAGCCTAAAAACTGACTTTAGGTGAACAACTCCTACTTTATTACCAACCCTGATTCTCAATTTTTGGGTTTACAATTCCAGTGGTCTTTAATGCATGTAATTAAATTTTTATTACCCTTGCTTAACAAAAAAAAAACAAACAAATATTGACCCTTTACACATCCTTTAACAGACTTCCACAATGACAGATATTAAAAAAAACAACAACAAAAAAACAACAAAAAACTCAAAAGTCAAAAAGGGCATTTCTTTTTCACAAGACAGTAGTTCTTTTACCACACATACTATCAGTTACTTTATAATGTTTGAAGGAATTCGCTTCCATGGGTCAGAGAAGAAATGAACATCTTCCTGGTTGTAGTTTAAGGTGTCTTCTGATTGAGTGTACAATTTCAAGAATTTTGATAAAGATTGGTCACTTTTATTTTGCAAAACAAAATAACGTGTAAAATTTAGTCCCGGGAAAAAAAAAAAAAAAAAAAATTGCATTTTTGGCTGTTCAAAGCAAAATAGCGTTTTAACACACAAATCACACGTTTAGAAAGATTATTTTATTCTCTTTCCAGCCATATGAATATTTTTAAGATTGGACCAGAAATACATGAGAACTTGCGAGTTGAATAGACTAAGTTGCAAATTTATCAATCTCGAACAAAATAAGATATCGACTGTAAATGCTACCATTACACAAGAAAATGAATGGCTTCCTTAGAAAGCAAAAATAAATTAAAAACTGAATTGAAAACCACAGTATCAAGGGGGGGGAAAAAAGAAAAGAAAAGGGAACTGATACTGAAATAAATTGCCAAACTGACCAACTCTAATTACACACACACAGAGAAGTTGACACTGATAAACCACGGTAGTTGGAGCCCAAAACTTCTATCCGCGGTTTAGATCAAAAGTGAGCCGTGATGTCAAGATTGCCAGCTTAGACCACCAAAACAAAGCTTGTCAAGTCCATGGAATTATCTGGAAAAATGGGTAACACAGTGGCTAAGCATGCAAAATGCATATTCAATACTAAGAGTTGAATATTGGCAGTTTTGAAAAATATTTATTAAAACTATCCTTTAATTTCACATAAAAATCTGCACCAATATAAATGAATTTGAAAGACAACAGACTAAAATGATTCCAACAATAAAGCACCATGTGAAGAGATCCATCATCGATGACAGCAAAAGATGGTGGAAATCTTGTACGTACATTGTATTGTAATGTATTAATAAAAATAATTTTCCTTTTCAAACCTCCTTCGTCTAGCTCATCTAAAATATTTTGTAGCTTTTCTTCATTTTTGATTCAGCCTCTCAATGTAGATATTCTGGTATACCCATCTCTTTAGAGACTTTGCTGTGAGCTGTGCCGTTTCATATACTTTCAACAATGTTTAGCTTTTTTTTTAAAGTTAGGATAAAGCTTGTAAGCTGCATAATTCACATTCAAAATATCTGCAAAGTGCTAATCGAAACCACTATACAATCGTGAGTGTGAAATGCCAAAGACAAAACAATAGTAAATGCCTGGGAAGATATAGACACATACTGAAGAGGCTTTAAAACTTTATTTAATGAATTTATTAAAATAAAAGAGAAACAAAATTATCAGACTTTAAAGTGTCACAATCAAGTTTGAATTTGTTTCAGTTGGGCTCCACTGATGATTATTGGTTCTAACATGAACATGACAATTTAGGGAGCAATCCTTCTTTTAAACATTTTTCATTAAATCATTAAATATGGCAGACAACAAAAAATTTAAATAAAAATTAATTAAATTTTCCTTGTCTGTCATGTATGTATGTGTGTTTCATTGAACATGACTGACAAGCTACTGTGATTGAATTTTTTTTTATTTAAGTCTTCTTGAGCTCGTATAAAGGTTTTCTTTTCTGCACATAAAGTGTGTAAAAATTGTCGCAATGTTCTATATATCCGAGCGCTTTCGGCTATTATCTAGGATGTTTTCTTTTTTTTTTAAAGATTTTTTAACTGAATGTGCAGATTTTTTAAAGTTTCTAGAGTGATGAGAATGATTTTTCTCTCCAAACACGGTCAGCACATTATGGCAGTGTTCATAGTTGATGTTATTGAGTGTTGTCCATTTTTTTCTTTTTTTTTTTTTAATTATTAGTGGTTGCATTATTTAGTATTTTTCTACACGTATGTTGCGGATGGAGTTTGGTAGGTTTGTGTGTGTGTTTAAATGAGTCTCGTAGTCAGAGAGGTGTAACATGAGTCTCCTTGATAGGCATGTTGTGGTATGTCCAATATAATTATTCCAGAATTCGGTCTGATCAAGAACACAATACCTTATGAGACATGTGAATTCATAAACAATATCTGTTCTCTGTAATTTAGGTTTGCAGGTGAGTTGTGGTTGACAAAAAGGTTAGATGATTCAAATTTATTTATACTAGATAATTCTATTTTCTTGTTCTGGTTGACTGTGGCTGACTTTATATTTCTAAGAAAAAATTCATCTTCATATAGTTAATGTGTATTTGGCTTTTATAAAAAAATGTTAATTTTATTGCTTTTTTTCTGTATGATCAATGTTGCTATTGGTTACCTGAGAAAGAAATACTCTAGTTTGGTGATCAATGACATAGTGTGACAGAGATAGTCTGGGAAACACACACACGCACGTATATTTTTTTTTAGTGAAATTGGAGTAGATTTGAATAGCGAAATTAAATCAGAGCATTTTGTTTACCGATGCGAAAATCTGATCTAGGGCAGAAGTTGTACCCATTGAATCTGGGTCATCAGAAGACAATGGAAATGGTCGAAATAATTTTTATCGATTAAAAATTGAAATAGAGCTGAGTAAGCTAGAAGGAACTTTGGAATTCACATGATTTTGGTTGAAGCAGCCAGAACCCCGTGATAATCGCGTGCAAAGTAGTAGGGCCGAGGATCAGTTATAATCAGCCGGGTTTATCTATATAAACATGTAGTTATGCTGATAAAGGTAGACGGGAGAAAATTCTTGAAGAGAGAATTGGCCCGGGCAAGTGTTGGGAGGAGGAACACTAAAATCTTTATCCCTCCATTGCAAGAGTCATATATCGTTCTGAGACGATTTAACAACAAGTTAATCACAAACACACTGTCTAGAATCCAGTGTACGAGTTTTTACGTTAAATACTTTTCTTTTCTGTAACCCGTTTCTTTTCTATACTATTCTTTTCTGCTATATAAAAGACATTAACAATTCAACCATTGAATAGTTGTTTGTCCAGCTTTCTGCAGATATTAATTTTTTTTTTGCTGCATTCTAAATTTCTTAGCGCAGACTCCCCAGCCGTGTCTACATCTTCAGTCGACCGTGAATGGACAGACATCACTTCTGCTTTCTGGATCAAACAAATCACAATGTGGGCAGGAAGCAGGATTAAACCAGCGGACTGATTGAATAATCTACGGATGCTCAGGGGACCTATGGCTACTCCCTTAAGTTCGGTTAGGACTGAGTAGAGACCTCAACTCAGAGAGTAAGACGCTGGGGTGAAAGTGTTAGAGTAGTTTGGAAAACCATTATTAACGAGTGTCTGTCTCATGTTCTTTAAAAGGAAAATGGGATGAAGGCATGTGTAAAAAAAAAAAAAACTAAAAAAAAACTAAGAAATGCAACAATTCAAGATTAAATTGAATTTAAGAAAAATTACATAAAGAACCCGTGTAACAGAGAGAGTTTGAGAAACACACACACACACATTTTTTTTCCCATTGAAATTGGAGTAGATTTGAACAGCGAAATTAGATCAGAACAATTTTGTTTACTGATGGGAATCTGATCTAGACCATTTGGAATTGGGTCATTAGGAAGACACTGGAAGATGATAGAGATAATCTTTATCGGTTAAAATTTGAAATAGAGGTTATTAAGGCTATGAGGAACTTTGAAATTCACATGATTTTGGGTTGAAGGCAGCACTCGTGATAATCGTGTGCGGGCCAAGGGTCAATTTATGATCAGCCAGGTTTATCTATATAAACACGCACAGAGATCTGTTGACAGAGTGGTTGACTTGTCTGCCGCCGAATGCAGTAGAGCTGGGTGGAGAGAGGTTAGAGATTGGAACGAAACGCCCGCTAACATATTTTGTTGATATAAGTACGAAGAAGCGAATTACTCCTCCAACAATATAAGACTGCTACTATTATTACTACCACTGGAAACGGAAACGTCGAACAAGCCACAATAGTCAAAAGGTTGTTTTGGGGCTCGTTTGTCATCGAGTGCAGTCGAGCTGGGTGGAGAGATATTGGAGACTGGAAGTGACGTCAGGGATTGGAACAAAACCCCTGCTAACATGTACTGTTAATATAAGTACCGATGCTTCTGCTACCATGAAGATTACTACTACTGTTACTACCGCCGAGGAACGAACGCAACTATAAACTTTAAGCCGCGCACAGAAATCTTTATCTCACCATCGCAAGAGTCGTATATCGTTCTGAGACGATTTCACAACAAGCTAATCACTAACACTCTCTCTCTGTCTAGAATCCAGTGTATGAGCTTTTACGTTAAATACTTTTCTTTTCTGTAACCCGTTTCTTTTCTCTACTATTCTTTTCTGCTATATAAAAGACATTAACAATTCAATCATTGAATAGTTGTTTGCCCGGCTTTCTGCAGATATATATTTTTTTTTTGTGCATTCTAAATTTCTTAGCACAGATTCTCCAGCCGTGTCTACATCTTCAGTCGACCGTAGATGGATGAACATCACTTCTGCTTTCTGGATTAAACCAAACACAACGTGGGCAGGAAACAGGATTAAACCAATGGACCGGTCGAATGATCTACGGATTATCAGGGGATCTGCAGCCACTCCCTTAAGTTCAGTTAAGACTGAGTAGACACCTCAACCAAGAGAGTAAAACGTTGGAGGTTGAGGGGTTGGGGCGAAAGTGTTAGACCTGCACCTCTACAAATGTTAATGAAAATAGATTTAAAAATAAATACAAATTGGTTTCTAATCCCATAATGCCATTTTGTGTCCATTTATTAATAGCCATACAAAAAGAAACTAGTTATTGGGGAAGAAAATGTTACCTTGATTGTATCACTGAAAAGGCCCAAGTTTCGACTCCGTGTTTGCCGCCCAGTGAACTTGATGAATTGACTGAAGCGTTGGTAGATACTGTTCTCCTTACTTGATTGAGAGCAGGAGTCAAAGTTCATACGATTCGTCTTGGAGAACTGAAGCATCAAACAAAGAGCAATGAAAGATAAATGGAAATTATTTTGATAAAATGGCAGCAGCCTACTGGTCAATGAAATGGAGAGAAAAGAAAATGTTATCAAAAGACAAGCAGAAAATACAAAGATGAAAAAGCAGAGAAAAGGAAAAATAAACAATACCATACACATAAAAAGGCAGTTTTGTTTATATATATATATATATATATATATATATATATATATAAAAAGAAAGGAACATTTTATTTGGCCACAGCAAAAAAAAATTTAAAAAAATTCCGATTGTAGCAAATGCTTCTTCATAAATTCCATTCTTTTTTATTAAACTGAATCCAAAGCCAAACATAACATAAAACCACCAATCAAAACCTCTTTGTAGGAAATCTATAATGTTACTTTGCCCATCAATGACTACTTTTGTCTTAAACCTTTCATAGTGGGATGTAAAGGGTTAAAGCTTTTCTAATAAATGTAATCAAGATTAAATAATTGTACAAGTAGATGTGCCTAAAAATAGAAATACTTTGATTCTTTAGACACAACAAATAAAGCAGCTAAATATTATGCATGAGCAAAAAAGCAAAGCTTTAAACAGAATTTTAGCTGAACAAAAAGTGTGTACAGACAAGGCGGGGCGTTAAATTAACAATCTAAAGTCAATGGGCATTTTAACACTGCAAACTTTATATTATTTGGGTCTAGTTATGTTTGCAAAGTAATTCTATGAAATTCTGATGAAGACAATAGTCGTTATTGTCAGTTAACCATGATCAATCATTACATCATTGCTATCTGCTACATCTTATTTGACAAACCTTCGACAAAAAGTACTATATATATATATATATAACAAATGAATTAACTGATTTAAAAATATGGTTCTTCGCTACACAGGAATTACCCTGTTTCAAAAACTGAAGCTGAAAACTTCAAATTTAAATATATAATTAAATTTAAAAGCATTAGTTTTGTTTCATCTTCAAGCGGATTTTGGAATAACTTATTTTTAAGTCAGTTAATTTATAATATTTATGCTCTGTAAATTTATGTTGAGTATTGTTTTGTAAAAATAAAAACACCGGAATATACATCTTACTGTCGTTTCTTTTTTTACATATTTTATTTATTAATATATATATATATATATAAATAAATAAATAAATAAAGGGAACATTGAAGTCAACACTTAGAGGCGACAGTGTTTCATGCTAGACACAATCGTCAGGCCATTGTCATTGTTATAGTTTTTTTAGCTTTAGCCACACCCACAGACAACTGCCCTTTATATATGTATAGATAAGGCCTTTTTTTTTTATAAAGTCAATTTTCCATTATTAAAATGTATGTATATATATATATATTTTTAAATGAGGAAATTTTGTTTTGGAATGAGAAAATCTGAAGGTACTTCCAAAAGATTTACAATTCACCATGGAAGTCACTTATGAAAACCAAGAGCAGAAAAAAAAAAAAAAAAAAAATCTAAACTGGCCAATATCAATAAGATTATCAGGATTAAATCTTCAGATGCCATATTTGGACATTATCACATTTTAAGTGCGGTTTGATAAAATGTTTTAAACCTCCAAAATTCAATTCTCAGATTTAATTAACTCAATTAAATAGAATCAATGAAGAAAGTAGTTCCTAGAAAATTCACAAAATAGCAAGTGTTTGTAAAAATTAATCAACCTAAAAATAATTTCTAGCATTCCTAGTTGAAGATTTTAGGCTAATAATTTTCATTCAAAAAATATAACATTAATCTCTTTTTAAAGTCAAATAACGTGAGCAAAATCTTTTCCGTATTTATTCCCATTATGGTCATATTTACATAATAGAAAATGCAAAACATCTTAACACAACTGATGATAAACTTAAGCGCAAAAAAGGGAGGAATCCTATTTTGTATAAAGGAAGATTTTGGGAGGAACTGATTTACAGAAAGCAAAAAAAATAAAAAGATTTTCCTGAGAGTCTGCACCTACACCTTTTGAACCAAGGATGTAAAAACAAAAACAAAACAAAAAACACCACTACTCACCAATGAAAGGCAGTTTGGCTTCAACACTTCAGTCTCATCACATGACTGCCAGATCATCAAACACCAGACCATATGCCTCTCTCCTGACATCAACTATTACCATGACCAACTAACCCCAAAAATATGCTAACTCCTGGCCCTACTGACAACAACCTTACACCTAATCGTCTTCCTTAGCAATGCCAAGGAACCGCATATGAACAATTTTTTGCCACCTGTCACACAACTATGTACATATTCTGAATTTTGGCCAATATACATTGTTGAAGTCGTCTTCATCTTTGTTCCTTTCCTTTGCAGCCAAACATTTGGTCATAACAATGTTCACAACTTGTGTTAGTTTATTAAAAAATAAAAACTTTTTAGTAAAAAATGTGTCCAGTTGATTTTTAGGTACAAAAAGCTTCAAAGTGGGAGAAGAGGAAAAGTTTAATTAAAATTGTTTAAAGAAAACAAAGAGGAAGAGGAAAGAAAGGAAAAGAATTGCTGGTATGAGGGTCAGGAGGAGAGGGGGGGCAATCAATAAAAGATAATCCGCTAAGTGATTATTGTCAGAGTCTTCATGCCTAAGGGGAAAGTTTGTTACCCAGTACCTTCTTTAAGAGCTTCCTTTTTCTAGCAGTATCCGGCATTGCTTGGATGTGTTCGTAGAGTTTTGCAATCTCTGCTTGAGTCAGGTCTTCAGCTCCTTGACTCCGATCAGTAAAATTCACACAAGTGTTCACAGCTTCATCACTTTTTGATCTCTGAATCAAATAATGTGTCACATGATACTAATTTCATAAAGAAAATATCCAGAGAAAAAAAAAGACAAGGAAAATAGAGATTAGAGAAAAGAAATAAATTTTAACAGTGATTTTATGACAAATGTAGTAGTGAGAGAAAAAGACCAATTTCCCCAAAACAAGCAGTGTTTCTTGTTAGAAATGAGAATGTTGACGACTTTGATTTCATATACATTAGAAAGAAAAAATGAAAGAAAGTGGATAATTGAAGCTGTTTTTCTTTAACAACTTTTCAACTATTCCAATTGCACAGTTATGCAGGCTGAAGCAATATATGGAGGGTAGGAATAGAAAAGAAAAGCATAGCATAGATATGAGAATCAGCCGTAACTCATAATAATAATAAGAAGAATTGCACTTACCTTGTTAGGTTGTGAATAGAGACATTTTTAAACAAACAATGTATTATCCAAAACTTTGGGGAATTTGACAGTGGGGAGAGAGAGAGAGAGAGAGAAGAATTCCTTCCTAATAAAAGAGAAATTACACCAACTTTCCAATTTAAAGTAATGCCTTTGGACATTTCCATTCCGAATCCCCACCCCCCCGATCCCATGCAAAGAATCCCTGCCTTTGTATTACATTCACTTGGCCCACACACTATACAGATTTCATTAGGCAAGTTAACATTTCCAAAATAAAACTGGTTGAACTAACTCATGTTGGGTAAATCTTCAGGGTATACTTAGAGGAGTAATATATTATGCAAATTTCAGTTTATATTGATCCCTATTAAAAAGAAAAGAAACTGATGAGGACTTGTTTTGGTTCAGTGCCATATCAAGAACTATCCATTATTTAATGCCAAAAATCAAAATATTTTATATGTAATTTCATGCTTTTCAACATATGTTTAATAGACGATATATAGTTTTGTAGATGATGTATTGTAGGTGTGTTATATGTTTTGGTATGAACCTATTTCTTTAAGGTACGACTTTATATTAACGGTTTCAGTATTTTCAAATAGTTTTCTTGTGTTGTTTTCCTTGTAGTATTTGTCTTACAGGTGCTAGGTGAGTACATTCAGTCAAAATGCATTTCACTGTGAAGTGCAGCTCGGCATGCTCTATGTGTTTGTTGATCTTCATTGTTCAACAAGTATGAATGGGTGAGGGTATGCGTGGCCTATGTGTAAGCTGCATTGATGTTACTTTGTCTTTTCTTATTTTCAGACGTTTGTTTTCATTCACTTAGGAACGATTTGATTGGGAAAAATTTGTGTTGTTGGTCCAGTGCTTTTGCCATTTCTGTTAAATATAACTTTTTATTTTACTTTTTAGGTCCATACAAAGGATCTTGAACTTATCAAGGGTTTCCTTTTTTTTGGTTAGGTTTTGTGGTTGAATCTGCTTTGGTCATCTCCTCTAATCACTATTTGGATTAGGATCCGGTATAGGCACTATTTCTTTACTGTCAGATAATTAATCTAGTTTACATAGTAATTTTACTTACAGTGGGTTGTCAATTTTTTTTTTTTCCATTGCTACTGTAACTGATAGGGAGTCAGAGAATATTACATTTTTTTTTTTTTTTTGTTTCTAGAGCTGAAGTCAAGCATCAATTGCACAAATCTCTGCATTGAAAATCCAGGTTTCTTCTGGCAGGTTCCTTTTTTATTTTCTTATACTATTGCACATCCTGTTTCATTTTTGTATCTTGATCCATCTGTGAAGATGTACGAGTGTCTTCGATAATTGTCTGATTTTTTCTAATTCCTCTTGGAATATAAGTGGATGTGTATTTGTTTCAGGATGCTTGCAGAGTTTTAGATTTCTATTCTTATGGCTCAAGGTGGTATATTTGGTATGATTGCATTATGGATTCTAGATGGAGGTATTTCTGCTTCTTCAATGATTGGTTCCATCTAAAGTCTAAAGGTTTTTACGGCTTTCTCTTTTTGTTAGAAGTTTCTGTATTTTGGATTGAATGTCATATTGTATGCAGAGTTAGGAGGACATGTTTTCAGTTTTATAGAGCACTCTAGAATTCGCTTGTGCCATTTAAGTTTTGCTGGATGCTTTTTCTTCTACACAAAAACTTTCTACAGATGAGGTTCTAAAGGCTCCAAGTGCAAATCTCAAACCTTTTCATGGTTAAGTATTTTGAAATGATTTCCTTGTTGACTGGCATATGTAGTTTCCATAGTCCAGCTTTTATCAGATTAACGTTCTGTATTATTTGAGTAGCGTTTGTTGGTCTGCTCACCAATTTTTGTGGGTCACCATTCTCAATAGTTGTAATATTTTATTGTATTTTGTTCTCAGATATTTTAGGTGTGATATGAACCTTAGTTTCTAGTGGAGAGTTATTCCCCCAAAACTTTTACTTGTCTACCATTGGGATTTCTGTCCCTTCAAGTTGTAATCTAGGATCATTATGAAGTTACAAAAAAGCGCACATTTTGCTTTAGTTTTAGAAAATCTAAAACCGTTATTTATTGCCTACTTGTTAATCTATCCCCCTGCATCGCTGCAGTTTTCTTCCTATGGTGTGGGATATTATTGGATTGGTCACTTACAGCAAAATCATCTCTGTATAAAGATCCATTTATACTGCGAGGGAATTCTTTTGCAATGTTATTTATTTTTATACTGAACAGAGCGACTGACAATATACTCCCTTGTGCCACTTCTTGTTTTTTTTGGGGGGGGGGTTGTCCCCGACAGAATAAATCCAATATGGACCTGAAAGTTCTATTTGAAAGAAAGTTGTTGATGGATTCTGGTAGCCTACCTTTCAGTCTGAGGTCATGTATATCTCGCATGATCGCCATATATTAGTAGTGGTAGTTTTGTAAGCCTTTTTCAAGTCTAAGAATACACTAGCCACATGCGTTCTTTTCTTATAAATGCTCTTCCCTTATAAAGATTTCCAACCAAACCAGGTGGTCCATTGTACTTCTGTTTTTCCAAAAGCCACAGTGTAAGTTTGTCATAAATTTGTTGGATTCCAAGTACCAAACTAACCTGATTATTTACCATTCTCTCCAATGTTTTACAGGAACAGTTTGTGAGAGAAGCTGGTCTATAATTTTCTGAACCTGAATCATCTTTTCCTGGTTTTGGAATTGGTAGGACAGCTGTTTGTCACTATTTTTCGGGAAACTTGCCACTTATCCAGATTATCATTATGCTGAGTAACAATTTTAATGGCCCTCTTGGGAGTTGTTTTAAGAACTCATAGTGGACATTATCTGGTTCTATGGCTAAATTATGTGAGCTTTTAATAATCTTCTAATTCTCAGAGAATGGTTTGTTGTAATGTTCCAGGTTCTTTGTTCTGAATTTTAATTTTAATTTTTTGCATTTTGTTTTATAGCTTGTGATTGTTGTTTAGAATTTTTTTTAAAGAATTTTTTGAGACTGTTTCAGCCAATATATTTGTTATAGCCTTTTTGTCTGTTATCATGCTATTATTAATTGTATGTTGATGTTTGACAGATTTCTTCATTATTTCCAAAACTGTTTTTTGGTTTTGTAAAAGAATTCAACAGAATTCTTTTTGGCTTCTTTTATTGCTTTACATGTCTTTAGTTTATAGTTTATCAGGTTGGCAGTTGTTGGTTTTTTCTTGAATTTTCCAAGTGCTGCTTTATGTAGTGTAATTACTTCTGTTCATTTATCACTGGTCCGTTTCTTCTGCTTGATATTAGGTTTTTGGGGATGCATTGTTTGGCTATGGCTATTATTGCTTTTTCTATGTTATTTTGTGTTAGTGGGTCTTTACATAATTTTGAAAATGTTTCCCAGTTGACCTTGCTTATCCACCTCACTCTTCCTCAGGATGATCAGGAAGTGGTCACCACCAAATGTATTGTTATACACACACTCCATGTAAAATCTAGGCAAATTGATGGATTGATGTATGTCTGTGTTTCTTTGGCATAGGTCATTATCCATAATTCATTGTTTTGCAATTTTTCTTGTTTTTCTCTTTGGATGTATGTCTGTGTTTCTTTGGCATAGGTCATTATCCATAATTCATTGTTTTGCAATTTTTCTTGTTTTTCTCTTTGGATCCCCATATGGTATTGTGGCTATTACCCCCCCCCCCCCCCAAGGAGAATGAAGGGGTCTGGGTAATTGCTTTGACAGATCCTTCAGCTTGTCTTGGTCTATCAGGTCATGTGGTGGGATATACATACAGGATAAGCTGACTGATCTGTGCAAAGTGGCTCACATGGCAACTGCCTGTAATTCTATAACCATCATCAATCTATCACCATTGATTTTCTTAACTTTTCTATAGTTTCCATTTTAATATTACTTGCAGTGGTTTTATTGCTTCCTAAACATAATCTTTGCTTGAATAGGGTTTTCTTATTTTTTGATGATGCATAGCAATCTTTATATATGTAAAGACCCCCCCCCCCGCAAAAAACAACAACAAAAAAAAACACTTATTTGTACTAAAAACATCTATAGCATGTTTATCATATACAGATATTCTGAAATATTTACCAACATGAATTGGTGAATACCAATTTTACTATAAAACATTGCTTTGCATAATAAATTCTGATGGCGTAGATAAATTGATGTATATATTTTATATCTTTTATGTCAAGATAACTATTAAAGTTTTAGTTTAAAATTGTGAAAATAAGTGATAGATTTAAGTTACAAAGTGATCTAAAAAAAAAAAAAAGAAGAAAAAAAATCCAGACGTTATTACATTTGCAATTTTAAGACATTTCATTCTGATTAACTAGATTTTTTACAATATTGGTTTAACATAGAAATAGTTAGGCTTTCAATAATGATGAATTTGACATGACAAAATTTAAACTGCTTCGAGAGCGCTGCCCCCCCTCCCCGACAACAAGCTATCCATGATTTTCATCAAACTGTTTAGCAATTTAAAAAAACCTTTATACAAACCCTTGCACTCAATCCATTTTTAGTAACAGAAACATCAAAGAAATTACATGGAGTTTTATTGGGATTTTCCATGTCTTTCCAGAATTGATCAATATCCCTCACCAATTCTGTAGGAATCTGAAAGGTGAAGCAATTATAGAAAGAAATTTCATAATTTTATAATTTAAACATAAAAGGAGCAGATAACTAATTGTTAAAATATTCAATAGCAGCGATCTAGATTGGTTTGAATGTTTGCTATATTTATAAGAGAAGAAGACTGCTTAATATTGGAGGCAGAATTTGTAGATGCAGACACTGTGTGCATAAAAATCAACACAGTCTGATGACTGGCACTTTCATGCCTCAAGTAATATTTACACCAGGTATATGGGTAGAGACAAATTTCTTTGTCAGTTTTTTATGTTTCTTAAGATCTTCTTGATGTCATTCATTAGAGAATTGCATCTTCCAGGTCACATGGAACAGTGGTGGAAATGTGAATACAACTAAAAATAACGAGCGTTTTGAATGTTAAGTGTTTTGGATATTCTCATTGAAAGTGTAGATGGAATGGAAATAAATAATAAAAAGGAGAAAGCCATCAGAGAAGTAAGCAGTTTAAAGAAAAAAATACTTTGCAGAAAACTAATGTTGTCTGTCAAATTCTTTTGTTCTTTGGAAGACTGCGATATCACAACATTTCTCTCATAAAGATCACTTGACATGTCGTCATCTCCTCTCTGAGGAAACAAACTTACAGAGCCCCAATTTCCATCATATTTTGGCTGGCAAGATTACATTACTGTTATCGAAACTCAGAAAAACAGGATTAAAAATTTAGGAAGCTCTTTATGTTCATGAAAAGCAACAGACCTTCAATAAAATTTGACTCAATCTTGGTATGCATATGTTTCAATGCCTTTGAAGATCATTTTAATCCCACAATGCTAAAAATTACTCTTGTCATAGCATAAAGTGACCCCTGACACTCATTTCAAACTTCAGATTGTTAATAATACAAATGTTACATTGGTGGCTCTCAACTTCCTATTTTCTTTCCTTGGAAACAACCAATAATGGTCAAAGGACAAGCTATTCCACCAAATTCCTTTGAGTTTCTACCAGAAAGCAAACAACTTATTTGGCACCAATAAACAGAACAGGTTTAATTCAAGGATTGCTGCCTAAATATACTATTTTTATTGGACTGAGGGGGCTCAATATCATGCTTAAGTTGTGAAACTTAGCCACCATGCAGTATTAGTTTCTATGGTCACACTGGGGTTTTTTTTTTTTAATATATAAAAGACAGCAAAATAATTTAAAAAATTTAAATAATATAGTTAATTTTGAAAAACATATTTAGTTGATATTTTTGCAAGAGAGATATTACAAAAAAAGAAAGAAAGATAAAAAAAAGGTACCTGAAAAACTTGATCAGCATTATCTATGATGAAGGCAGCCAATTCAGCAAAATTTTCAGAAGCGGCATGGAACTCTGCAGCCGAGAGCTGCAACCAACCAATTTTATTCAAATTAAATGATGGATGGACAGGACAGATTTTCGGGAGAGAGTGGATTAAAAACAGCTCATTTTTTTTCCTTTTCTATTTTATACATTTGTAAATATTTTTAAGTTTAGAACAAATAGAAAAAATTTTGGAATAATATTTTTTAAACTGCAGAGTTGCTACAAAAATATAAGTGTTTTAAGAAAGAAGGAATTTGATAAAAAAAAAAAGAAAAGAAAAAAAAAAGATTCCCAGCCTGAGAAAAATGTAGTTTCTTTTCAAATTCCAAATGGATTTGTTTAAAACAAAATCGGATTGCAATTCAGATGCTTAAAAAAAAGAAATGGGGGTGGTGGTGGGCACTAATTTGGAATTTCAGCAAAAATATTTTACAGTTTGCCTTTTTTTAGAGCTGAGGCAATATAGTTATTTAAAAGAAAGCCATCAAAACTTTTATTCACTATCAAATGATGCAACAAATACTAAAAGCATAAATAGAAATTCATTGGAAATTATTTTACTAGAATACATTTAAATTATTAAACAAATACATTAAAACTTATTCATTCTAATCATTATATATAAATTATCACAGCAAAAGGTAGGGAACAAATAGAAAGTTTATTTTAGCACTGATTGCATTTGAACCCCAGTATGTGAAGGTTTTTCTTCTTTCCCACTGATTTCTGAATACTACAGGACACCACTGCAGAACTGAAGCCATTTTCAATGCAAACAAATTTAAATAATTCTTGCAGTAGGGAATGATAATGTTAAATTTTACAATTTTTAACTTCAAAATTGTTTTAGAAAGAAATGGATTGTCAATGGTCAGAAATTAATGCAAGTATTACTTACAGAATAGTGCCATGATGTAAATGCATTGCACAAGACAAATGAAATGTCAAATGGTTAGGAATGGTCAGGAATTACTCAAAACTACTGAGAGAATAGAGCTTATCACGTCTAATTTTCATGATTTTACTACAGAAATGCATTGCAAATGGTCAGGAATAATGTAAGCATTACCTAGAGAATAAAATTTTTATAAATCATTTTAAAAGATTAAATACCAATGACAAATTTGGTTTCTATATAGAAAAGTGTATGCAGTGTCATGTCATCAGCACAAAAAATGAGTTCAAATTCTGGATTAGGCTCTTGAGAAAAGCATGAATCTTAACAGTAGGGTAGACTTGGTAAGGTAACTAGTCTAGAAAGACAATTCAACAATTAAAACAACCATGGAGAAGGCAATGAGGAAACTACAATTTACAGATACTAAAGAAAACTGTGGAGAGTCATGACCACTTACATCACAAAACGATATGTTATTAAAAGAAAATAGTAGACATGTGTAAAATAAAAATTGTTTCTTACTTTCTTGGGACACAGAAGATGAGGAGCAAATATGGTACCCAAGGCGTTGGATGTCATTCGATTCTTATTTTCTGAAACAACTTTTGAGAGCAATTCCAACAAACATTCCAACAATAACGTGTTCTCTTCTGGAAGCAAAAGCATAAGAAGTTGAACAGCTTTTAACACTTTCCCTTTCAGTTTCATATTTGTTTCCATGTTGGATTGCTTAGACATTTCTGAATAAAAAGCAAAAGAGATCAAATGTCGTCATTATCATCAGTCGGGGGAGGGGGGGGAGTTTAGGCTTAATGTTAATTTCAGTAGCACTTATTTTTTTATTTTTAAAATTGTAATTTTCTTTCTGAACAGTTTTTTTTAGATCAATTAAGAAAGTAATATATCTCAGAAAAATCATTTTTTATTCCGAGATCATCCACTAAGGAGGACCTCTGATATTTTTAGTTCTCATTTTTTACATTTCTAGAAAGATAAAACTGAGAAAACTGATCGCTTAAAAAATAAAAATATTTAAAGATTTCAACACATGAAATTTTTTTCCCCAAAAAGTGATATACTGTTTTAAAAACAAATTTTTAAGACAATCTCATTTGTGTTGTGTTGGAATCTTTGTAAAACTGTTTTTTTCAGCGGAGAAGCGTCGGCTATTAATCTTTATGGAAATGTAGAAAATATTGGCGGTTATCACAAAAAGAATAACATTTTTTCAGATAAATTAAAGTAGAAAACCTATTCACTATAAAAGGTAAACAATTAATGAATATGTACTGAAATTTTCATTTAAATTGGATAATTCCAAGATTTTTGGTAATTTAAGAAAGAAAAAGAAAAAAGAAAAGAAAAGAAAGAAAAAAGAAAAAGAAATAGAAAAGAAAAAAGAAATAGAAAAGAAAAAAGAAATAGAAAAGAAAAAAGAAATAGAAAAGAAAAAAGAAATAGAAAAGAAAAAAGAAATAGAAAAGAAAAAAGAAATAGAAAAGAAAAAAGAAATAGAAAAGAAAAAAGAAATAGAAAAGAAAAAAGAAAAAGAAAAGAAAAAAGAAAAAGAAAAGAAAAAAGAAAAAGAAAAAGAAAAGAAAAAAGAAAAAGAAAAGAAAAAGAAAAAGAAAAGAAAAAAGAAAAGAAAAAAGAAAAGAAAAAAGAAAAAGAAAAGAAAAAAGAAAAAGAAAAGAAAAAAGAAAAAGAAAAGAAAAAAGAAAAAGAAAAGAAAAAAGAAAAATTAATTTTTGAAAATTTTCTTAAATTGTTGCTAATTTTTCTAAAAATGCTCAGAAAAATCTGTCTATAGATTATTGTCATTCAAGTACTGAGTGATAAAGAAATCTTAAATAAAGAGGGGATACTAAGCACCTTGATTAAAGCAAGTGGTAAATTGGATTCTTTGAAATGGTTGGCAAAACTCTAGCAAATTGCAAATTAATTAGAACTTTATAAAATGGTAAATAAAGATATATCATTATAGTTGGTTCACATATTTTTATGATTTATTAAATGTTATTAATTTATGAAGAAAAAAATTGTTTTCATATTTATTTCTTTATAAATTGGTGAATGATAAACATTGCATTAGTTGGTTTGCATTTTGTAAAATATAAAATTATTCTAGTGAATAAACAAGAAGTTGTAAATTCTCAAAGAACAAAGAAAATGTATAAATTCACTCTAATTTTATTAAAATTCTAATCATTATTTTTTTAAAAAGAATAAACATTGCCAAGGGAGTGAAGGTAGTAAAAAATAATAGGGGTGTCAAGGGAAAACTGTTCTTTTGACACACATCGTTTTCTTGTAGACATGAAGGCTAAACTTTGTCAAAATTGGAAGACAAAGATTAAAACAAGACACAGAGAACAACACAAAACACATCTTTGACAAATGTCAACAAAAAAACAAAACATGTATGTGTGCATGTTTCTTTCACTAGAGTCTTCAATTATGCAATGTTTGGGAAGCTGCTGTTAGAATTTTCACCTTAGGAAGATAAATTCTTTCTTTTTGGAAAGTGATTGTGAAACTTCATAGTAAATGGGAATTGGATGAATCAAATTGTTCTTAGTTGAATAAAAAATTTTGAGAATGTCTTACCACAAAGTTGGCAATGGGCCTTGGCAAATTTATCGACCATTAAACATTCTGGCAGTTCTTTGAGAAAACCTTTTAAAACAGAAGCACAATCATGAGGTGAAAACTGGCCTTCATCAAGGTTCAAGTCACTTGATTTATTGAGCATTTCCTTGAGTAACATTTGGCGTGCATTACTCCCAGCCTTACGAAATAAACCTTCCACTTCAATGTCTGAAATAAACAGAAAAAACAACAGAGAAACAATGCTTTTAGTTTTGGAAAATATTATCCACATACACTGAATGTGAGAAAGACTTGTGAACAAAGTGCATCCATTGCTTATATATTTGTATAATCGGCAACTTGTTCAATTACCAACATATGACTTAATGAAAAGTATCTAAAATCCATGAGAGATGGACTTACTTTCAGGTCGTTTCAAATATTCAATTAAGCGGAATATGGAAGCAATGCTCTCGCCTGTCAATTGGCTTCCAAAGAAAACACTTTTGCTGTCTGGAAAGAAAAAAAAAAAAAAAAAATGGAAAATACAAAGTTTATTTTAGACATAAATGATAAATGCAGAATGGAAATTGATGTTTGTAGTTTCTCTTCTTCAACCAACGTGAAGGAAGAAGAGGGACCCCCCCCCGTCTCAAACCGACTCCATCTGAACACCAAGAAAATATATAAAGTATTGTGAATGCTACATTTAGAACTCTTTTATGAAGAGTGACTATATGCAATGACTTACCCTTCTTTCGCCACAAAGGCGTGATGGCTCTGCGCGGCTTGGCATCAGTTAGAATCTCTTCTAGACTGTTGTCATTCAAATCCAGAACGATTGACAAATGCATGAGACAAAAAGAAAAAAACTTTTCTGGCATACAGTTGCGCAATCTGATGACACTTTTGGCATTATCCCGTTGTTGGGGCAATGGAGTATAAGATGACATCTTGAAGGCCTAAGAAGACAAAGAGAGAAAAAAAAAATATCAATGAATATGCTTTCTCTTCATGTGAAAATAAGGAGCTAAGCAAGATAAGAAATAGAAGTTGGTTGGAATAACCATTCATTTTTTGTTTTAATTATAAATTAACTTTCATAGAAGTAATACACAAATCATATCAGTTTCAAGAATTATAAAAGAAAAAAAAAAGGAAAAGAATTAAATTTCAAAAGATATTTTAAGAACAAAATTTTAACAATACTAAACACTGTAGGAAAATAAAGTGAATACAAGTAAAACAAATGGGCAGGTTATGTAGGATGTTGGGTCATATTTTGAAGAAAGGTCTTCAGCAGTGGTGGAATTCCTGTTTAGGTATATACCAAAACATTCTTTCCAGCACATCAAGATGTTCTAGCCATTGGTGAGAATGCCGACATTGTTAGCTTTTTATTTCTTTTTTCTTCCCCTCCAGTGACCCTGTTGAACAGTTCAGACAACTCTTTGGTTTTTGGAGAGAAGTTTTGCACATCTTGAGCATCGGCATATTTCTGAAACTTTTTGGCTTTGTCCTTCCACCAGCTGATTTGAAGTTGACGCTTCTAGAGAAGCTCTTGAAAAGGAATTTTCCTTGCATTCTACATTACATCTTGGTCAAGAGATAGATGGATTTCCCATTAAGACTTCAGATTTCTGTATTTTCATGAAAGCATTTTTGATTTTTTTCCTCTTTCTTTTTTACAAATAATGTAATGGTTTTTGCTGCCAATTCATTGTATGGGCCATTCTTAATCTACAGGCTCATGTTGGTCAGATGCCCCTTTTTTGATGGTTTTCCTTGTTGTTGAATGATGACTTAGTCAAGGATGTGCCAATGCAAGGAGTGTGAGTTCATCCATAGAGATTTAAATTGTGTGTGCATAAACAAAACTAACATTATTACAAGTAGAATTTATGAAAATATATATGTAAATGTTAATGTTAAGTTTTTGTTTAACAGCATATCAATCCTTATGAATCATTTCACACTAAAGCAGACTCATTACAATATTTTTTTTAAAGCAATTCTGTTTTTACTAACCTGCCCAGATGGATTATTTTCTGTGGACATGTACCAAGTTATTTATCATATTTTAAGTTGTCTATGATTTTCTTTTTGAAATCTCAGAGTTATTTTGATATTAGTTTATCTTCAATTCTTTTCCCATCTCGTGTGTAGAGGAAATTAGCCCCTACAAAGACTTTGCCTATGGCAAGTGCAAAAGGTGCTCTGGTATAGTCTTAATTTTTGCTTCTGGATGGGTTGCAGAACTATAAATCGTACAACTGTAATCCAGTTTCAATCTTATAACAGTTCTCTATCAGTAAAGCTTTACTTTGTGATCTGCTGCCCCAGTTTCAATCTAATGATATGATTTTTAAGACCTTTTAGGCCGTTTTTTCTTTAAGTAATCAATATGGAGTCTAAAGTTCAACTTCCTATCAAAGCCCCTAGTATTAAGTTTGTTGGACTATTGGGACAACAGTATCATTTAACTTTAGTTAAGGATCAGAGTATGATAATCACTTGTTGAAAAAGTGCATACAAATGGTTTTGGCTTTGGAAAACTGGAAACTATTTCCATTGCAATTTTGTTGAGACAACTTTGCATCCGTCTCTCTGCCGTTAACATATCTGGCAAAGAGTAGGTAACATAGAAATCATTCATGAAAAAAATTATGCTGCTCTGGTGCACCCCCATCTCTTGTTTGTGAAGTTTAGATGATGTTATTTACATAAATGTTATTGTCATCATCTTTGTTGTTGCTATCAAGTTTCAAACACTGTGCCTTCATCAGATGCTCGTTGATCAAGGTAATGCTCAAGGAATTTTGAACTGAACTCTTCATTTAATCTACTGGGGGGGGGGTTGTTACACACTGTGTTTTTGTTCCACTGACCATCTCTATGGAAATCTCATCCAATTCTTATTTTTTTGGAACTGCTCAGTTAATGCTCACCCCATTTCCACAGAATTCATCAAATACACACTATTCACCCCCAGGGATTCAACTCACAATTACTATGTCATGAAATTAACAAACTAACACTTTAATCCAGTTGGCTATTGCCAATAGCTGTAATACATAAAAATTAGATGAGATATCCCTTGATATGGGTAGCAAATGAGGATAATCTACCCTTGTAGATTAAATAAAGGGAAGAGTTCAAGATTCCCGGAAGATTACTTGGATCAACAAGCACCTGATGAAGGCTAGAGAGCACAACAACCGAAAGGTGATAACAGCAGCAAAAATAAGGACAAAAGTCTGCGCGTAAATAATGATAACTCCTCATGCCAGAAATTCAGCCAGATAATGTTGTCCTAATATGAATCTTGAAGACAATATTTAAAAAAAGAAATGGTTGATGTATCCGAGCATTTTACTTTCTAGCCATTGATTGTATGTGCCTTTCTTCAGGCTGCTATACTTCCAAAATAGTGTACCACATGACCTTTTTAAAGTCAGAATAGGCTGTGATAATGTAGATTTGAAACAAATGAGTTAATAGTGTTTTGGTTATGATGGAATACACTTTGATATTTGGATAAAATATTGCCTTTTTCTGCAAGTCACCTCACAACCAAATATTTATTATCTTCTATATCATCTTGCATTTAAGCATCAGTTTATAGAGAGAGACAGAACAATAACACTGGTCAACATGATTTTTGGTGCCAAGAAACAAAACAAGTTTCCTAGCTAATTTGATGGTGCTGATTCTGAAAATGACCTTTGTTTTTCATAGTTAGCTACCATTTTTGCTGTACTGAAATTACTCATTTTTGGAAAAAAGATCAATTTACAATCTTGGCTGATTGCAAAATTTAGCTAATAAAGGTTGTAGAAACCCATCAGTTTTCATGTAGACTGAGCAATTTATGTCAGCCGCCTGAAATAAACTATTTTTTCTAGGAAAAAAGTGTTTTTGAGTCAAAAGTTTTAAAATACAAGTACACTTTAATAATTTGATAATTAAGGTGACATAAAAAAAAAAAATAAAAATAAACCGTAAAATCTTTTGTTTGATATTCATAAACTTATCTCATCACTATGGAAGGAAACCAAGCACATTGAAAGCATTTTGTTTTCAGTTTGAAAGAAACTCCAGCTAAAGACATCCCAATTGAATGCACCTATTCCATTGTACATAATAGTCTTGTATCAAAAAGGGCTTAAATAACATTGAACATGACAGGTGATCAAGAAAAAGAAAATTTTTACCATAGTTCTTATGTTGTTAGTTTATTAAATGATTTGATGAAAGTATTGTTGGTCTTGGTATATTCAATCGTGTTATTTTTTAAAGACTTAGGGTCTGATTGTTATTGCAAAAATAGTATTCCTCAATAAGCAGACCAATATTTGTTGGTTTAAATATGAATTGAGAGGTTTATACAATTTTATTTTGAGAAATATTGCCATCAGTCAATATCATATATACAGAAAACAAATGAGAGGAAAAAAAAAAAGCTTTTTTGTCAAAAATGAAGCATTTCTGTGCAGCTACATTAGTAGTTAACCAAGAGAAAGTAAGGTCATTTTCAACTTCAGCACCCTCAAAAAAGATGTCTGGTGTCTCAACACCATTTAAAAAAATTTTTTGTTGTTGACCAGTGCAGTGTGTTTAGCAATTAAGGTAACTATGGCTTCCAGTTATAATTAGGGGGAAGTTGCCTGGGCACCATATGTTAAAAATATTCAGTAACACTAAAAGGGATACCTTCAGTAGGTGCCTTAAAAAGAGCCTGCATCATGGTATTTGCTAAGAGTCTTTTAGCCAGGGCCGGTAACAAACTTTTTTCTCACCATAAACGTCACATAAGACCTCTAACCAATTTAGTAGCATATTCACCTTGAACTCGTGCTGATTGCAGTGCTAAATTCCATTAAAATTAGACAAGGGGTTCTTGAGCCGTTTTTCAGTTTTTATAGCATTTCTTATAGGAAATTCAGTATTTGTTTTTGATACATATTCCTATATCAATCCATGCATATAAACAAACACTTGTATATTTGAACTATTATGCATGTGAAAAATATTAAACATTCATAATACATCATAACATTATTAAATAAATATACATAACATTTATACAGAACATTTTTTTTATAAATGACTATTGAAAGGTTTTGACTATATGGATCAAATACTGCAATGACCTGTACAATTATGATCTCAATGCAGATACCCCTTTACTGCTAGCTGACCATTACACCACAAAAGGCGAAGACAGTCCACCAATATTAAAAGAGGAGGTAGAAGAAACAGTAAGGCCCTAACAGCTCTATGCGAGCAGATTTGGGAACAGAAGAAGTGGCAAAACAGTGGAGCCAGTAACTGGTGATACTCCTACTAAAGAAGGGATGATCTCAAGCAATGCTACAATTATAGAACAATAAACCTGATCAGCCACAACAGCAGGGTCATGCTCTGTATTATCCTCAACAGCCTGAAATTCAAGTTGAGTTACTATCAGAAGAGCAGGCAGGTTTTAGATCCAAAAGCAGCACAGTGGAACAAATCTTCAACTATAGGGTTCCCATGAAGAAACATCAGCAAAAGCAGAGGAACCTGTTTGACAATTTTATTGATTTCAAGAAAGCATTTGATCAGGTATGGCATGATGGTTGGCTCATACAAGTCATTCAGGCTCTCTATGATCATATACCATCACCAGTGTAGTTATCTTGAGTAACCAAGTGGGAAATTTTGAGATAACTATTAGGATTAGACAAGGATGCCTACTCTCTCCAATACTCTTTAACCTGTTTGTGGAGAGAGAATCATGCAGAAAACCCTCCATGACCACAATACTATCAGTGGTAAATATGTGTGCAACTTTCACAGATAATATTGACCTTGTGGTGAGTAGTAACAGTGAGCTGCAAGACCTGACCAATAAACTCATTGAAAGAGCTGCAACATATGTAATGGAACTCAATGCAGAGAAATCCAAAGTAAATGTGAATAGCACAAGCAACACTAGTGCCAGCATCACCATGAATGGTGAACCACTGGAGGAAGTGCCCAGCTGCAAATGCTTTGCTTGAGAGCAATCCTGTCCTGTCAAAAGATGGCATCTGCAATGCTCTGCACAGATTGCCGCAGCAGAAATGGTCAGACTGTAAAGGATATGAAAGAGCAACATCAGCTTCCATACAAAATTCAAGCTCTACAAATCACTGGTCATGTCCATCCTCCTCTATGAGTGTTAGACTTGGACAGTGTCCTGATTGAAGAAGAAAAAAAGGATCCAGTTGTTTCGAGGACAGATGCATGAGAGAGCTCATGTGTATCAACTACTGGGAGCACAAAACCAATGACTGTGTATGGAGCAAGGTCAAAAGTCTTGTGGACTGACAGGAATCTCTCCTCACCACTATTTAGCATTAGAAGATGGCAAGGCCATCAATGCAAGGCACTGTTGAAGGCAGATGGCAATGCAAGAGCTAATCAGACAACATAATAATGGACAGACATGACAATGCTGGAACTCTTGAGAGCCACCACCAACAGATCATCTTGAAGGTGGCTCTCTGTTTCTTCTGCCCTTAACCTAGACAATAAAAAAAACAATATTCAGGAAGACAGAAGATGGTGATAGATGTTGTATTCAAATTTTTAAAGATCATAGATGGCTGGGAAGCAAGAAACCTGAAAGAGAGTTTCACAGGTGAGAAAAGAAACTATTAAAATAAAACTTACAGCTCCATCTAGCAAATCAACAGTAAAATGATTAGACCTAGTCGCCACAAATTCATGCAGTTGACGTACTAAGGAGGAGAGTTTGTTAGAACAATTAGCATGACAATCTTTACAGAAAAGCCACAGGTAAGCCATGTCATCGTGGTGAGAAAATGACTGAAGTCAAGATGCCAGGTAAGGGCCAATAATATTACTGACACTTTTAATTTTGTCAAGAATCTCCACATATATAGCAAGAGCACCAGACCAGATATGGCAGCAATATTTGATACATGAAGAATAGTAGCTTTATAAATATTGGGATATCAAAAAAGTATGACAAAGTGAAAAAAAAGTTTTTGTCTGATGTATTTCATCCTTTAAAACTTCAGACTAAATTTGTTATATTGGTCGAACTACACATGCACATGAACAAGGGATGCTGGGAATTTTAAATTTCTTTTTGGTACATAATCTAACCAATTTCATTTAGTTTCCTTTTCTTTCCATCAATTTTGTTGTTACATATCCAACACTGTGATAATAAAAGATCCATCAGAAATGGTGAAATGTAAGAGCCAGGGTGCAAATTTACTGTAGATTATTCTTGCAATCAAGACACTCAACATTTTTACCTTAGTGAATTATTTTCTCCTTTGATCAGAGTAGCATTTTTTATGCCAAAATTGTGGTCAGTCTTGTTATGGTGAGCAACTAATGCATTTGATGTATTTTTTTTGTAAAATGTCCCTTTTGTGTTCATATATTTTATTTAGATTTCTTGCAGTTTCTATGTATTTTTTGTGACAATTATTACAGGTGATCAAGTAAATTCCTCCTCCAAGTTTTAGCATACTGTTTTGTTTAGCATTGACCAAGTCTTTCATTGTTTTAGATGTAGTAGTAACAAATTTTATGTTGAGTTTAGGGGAGTTCTTTTCAATAGTAGTTAGGACAGTATATTTCTTGATTTATTGGGTTTGTCAAAAGAGACCAGTTTCTTTTATTTTGGAATATTTTATGAGCCTTTTGCTTAGCATTGAATAAAAAGTAATTAAGGTACTGGAGAAGATTGAAAGTGTTTTCCAATGTATTTCTCCTCTTCCATGTAAATATTGAGGGCTACAAATTCTGAGTGCTCTTAAGTAGAATTCAATGGTTATACTGGATTTTATTTTGTTGTTATGATGAGAATAGAAATTTTTTATATATTTTTTTTCTGGTTGATTTCTGATGGACACCAAATTTTAAGCTATTGGTAACATAGTGTAGCACGATAATTAGGAAAGATAAAAAAAATTGCATTCTTCCATTTTGTATGCTCAACTTGTTTAGTTTATCTACAATGTTGGGTAAATCAATATCACAAGGACATAGTAATAGAGCATCAACAATACATCGGAAGGTAGAGTTGTTCGGTCTGGCAATTGATGTTTTGCTATCAGTTTACATTTTTTCCCTCTTGATACTGTGGTTTTCAATTTAATATTTTTGCTTTCTAAGGAAGCCATTCATTTTCTTGTGTAATGATAGCATTTCCAGTTAATATCTGATTTCATTTGAGATTGATAAATTTGCAACTTAGTCTGTTCAACTTGCAATATCTCATGTATTTCTGGTCCAATTTAAAAAAAATATTCACATGGCTGGAAAGAAAAGAAAATAATCTTTCTAAATATGTAATTTGTATATGCTTTTATCCATTGAATTATTTTTCTTCTTCCTTACAGCGAGTTAAAATGGTATTGCTTCGATCAGCCAATAATGCAAAATATGATTTTCTTTTATGATTAAATTTTACACATTACTTTGTTTCACAAATTCAAAGTGACCAATCTTTATCAATATTCTTGAAATTGTACACTCAATAAGAAGACACCTTAAACTACAACAAGGAAGATGTTAATTTCTTCTCTGACCCGAGGAAGCGAATTCTTTCAAAAATTAGAAAGCAAGCAAAAAAAAAAAAAAAAAAAAACAGCAATTTTTTTTCTGGTCTGCCAGTCAACTACTATTATTGGGGTTTTGCAAATAAATTTCTTCTAAACAAGGAAAATCAATGAGTTATTTTTCCCCCCTAAATCCCAAATAAATTTATGTTTCTATCTAGTGAATACACCTAAAATTAAAAGCTTTTAATTTCATTTTTAGAATGTGTAGATTATCAAATCTGTGAGCATCACCTATTCTTTTTTAGATACACATTTTAAAACTGAAAGTAAAAACTATTTTAATCATCTTAATATAATCTTACTTAAGTGTATTTGCCAGATAAAACCATAAAGATATTTGTAAAAATAAAATGAATTAATTTTCCTTGTTTAGAAGGATTTTTATATGCAGAACACCCACAGAACACTAGTGGCTAAAAAAGAATAAGTTTTCAATTTTAAAATTGAGAATATAAATTAATAATTTTATTAACATCTGAAAGCATTTTCCAATACTGTTTCTTTGGATATGGTCACTCAGTGATAGCACTAAATCGAACAATTTCAGTTTTGTAAAAGATTTTCACTGCGGTTTCATGGTGTGAAGGTGAAACCGAAAAAAAGTCAGTTTTTCAGTTAAACTGCCCATCTATATTGGAAAGGGCCAAATTCGAGAAATTCTAAGAAAATACGTGTCATCACACTCCACTAAGAGGCAAACCCATTAGTAATTCAAATTTTTGTTTGTAAAAATCATTATTAAATGTGAAATAGCATTGAATGGGTGATGAGACTGCAGATTTTTATTATTTTAGCTGTTGGCAGGATGAAGTTTAATTTTGATTGTGTTAGAGGCTTTTTTTTGTTTTTTAAGAGGAGATTTATGCATTTTTCAACTGTGATTTTGGTGTTAAGGGCTTTTATATCGATTGACTATACGTTTGTTAGTTAAGTTTATTTCCATTAATTTTTTCAACTAATCTTCCCAAGTTCTTTATATGAGATTGTTCAAAGGAGATGGGGTTAGAATTTTTATGGCTTTCACCAGTTTATGGGGAACACTGTCTATTCCCAAAATGATGGGGCACATTGGGATACCTGTCTTGTGGGTTTTATGGTGATATTCTATTAGTCTCTATACCATGATTTGTTTTCATTGTTAATTAGTTTCCTAATCTGTTAAATTTTTGCATTTCAGTAATTATTTTCTGTTCATTTATTTTTTCATGTGTCATTGAGTAGTGAATCTTTTCTACATATGTATTCTTGTACATGATTACAATCCCACTTTCCTTGTCAGAGAGAGTGATGAGGATTCCTTTTTTTTTTTTAACTAGGTTCTTTAGTGCATTTAGGTGTCTCAGTGGTAATGTATTTTTTGTTGTTGGTTTCTATAGTAGCAGTGATTATACCTTGAATTAAACCATTCGTAAATTCAGTGTCATTTTGCTTATGACTATTATTGTATCTACTAGATCTTTATGAAGAATACCAGTAGCTAATTTAAACCAAAGTAAATCTGTAGTAAATTTGTGCCATGACTCTTACAACATTTCACCATTCCTGGAAGATCTTCTATTACCACAGAGTGGGATATCTAATAACAAAAGGGATGGAAAAAAAAAAAAAAAAAAAAAAATGAAAATGAAAATCGGCTAGAAAAAAAAAAAAATTTCCCAGCATCCCTTGTTCATGCCCATGTGTAATTGTACCAACGTAACAAATTTAGTCCAACAAAGTCCTAAAGGATAAAACATATTACACAAAAACTTTTTTCCACTTTGTCATACATTTTTCCCCACCAATATTGTTCTTGATATAAAAATTTATATATTGTTATCACATTTATAAATGTGCATGATGGATTCTGGCGAGAAAAATTTTCTGGAACGACACTGTAAACAAACTTTCCCATCAATCGATTCAATATAATCACTTTTCCACTTCCTGTTAGTGGAAAATGTGAGGCCAAGGAATTGCTCTTTTGGAGGTTAGCATCAGTCATGCTGATGGCAGGCAGAAAAGGTTTTCTATGATAATTAAATTTAACAATTTTAGAAGTGTAAATATTTAGATGCCATTTCTTGCTTCAGTTAACTACCGATTGAAGTCATTTGAGAGAGCAGCTGTTAGTTTTACTTTGTAGGAACTAACAGACTGACTAAAAGGCAGTAGTAAATGTTGTGTCATCAGGATAAATACAGAGTTGGGAACTGAGGATATGGAGACGGTCATCAATGAAAATATAAGAAACAATGTAGATCCAAGAATAGATCCCTTAGGGAAGAGGGGTGTGTGGGCATTAATGTGAAAGGATCTAGAAGCATGGCTGTTCAACATTATTTTCATTATATGATTTGTTAAGAGCAATTGGATTAAGTCAAATATTTGGCCAGAGACACCATAGACCATTAGAGAAGTTTCATTGCTTTTGTTATGATACACAACAGTGTTGTATGGATCATGCAGCTTTTGTATCCCTAATGAACTTAATATGAGGCCAATTGTGATAACATTTCTCACTAGTGGCATAATTTTGAAATGTTGATTTTCAAAGCAGCTAGGCACTCCTCACTTTGAGTATTGGCACAACATAATCTTTCTGGTTTCCATTTAGTGGTGTGTAACACAAAAGTTAGTAAATATCAACTTGATAACGGACTTAGTTATTGTCTACATTCCAATCTAAAAGCTCAAATATATTGAGCAAATTTTAGGATTGCTTGATGAACAGCAGCTAATTAATTTAGCACATTAACATACCAAAACAGTCATTTGTTAGACAAGCCAAACTCTTTGAATATATTTATAATTTCTTTTCTGTTTAGAAGGAACTAAATTTTGATAGGACTGAGTCAGAAATTATATGTAAAGAACTGGAGCCTTTATCCAGAGATGCGACAGCTGTCCTGTTATATAATGTATGTGTAACTTAACAAGGGAATAATAATAATTTGAGGACACTGATTAGAAGAAAAACCATTTCAGATGGTGCATAGTTTCTATTTACTTATTAATAAAAACGCATCTTGTGAAAATTTCCTTTTTGACCAGAGGATTTAATTACTGAACAGCCATTTCATAGGAGCATCTTTTCAGTCAAGCCCAACGTGAAGAATTTCAGATATAAGTTCAGGAATCATGTTGCTGTCATATTCTTGCAGCGGAAAGAGATTGGGGAGGGGGGGATTTTTAATCTTATTTATACCTGACACTGAAATTAAGGTGAGACATGGAGTGAGTAAAGCAATAAATGCTTTCAGTTACTGTTGAGGATAAGAGTTAAAAAACAAAAATACCTTGTGAAATGTATAACTGATAATACAATATTTATAAAATTTAAAAAGATTCATTTAGACTGCTAGAGAAATAAAATCATTTCAAATTGCTACACAGTTTTGCTTCTTATATATACGGAGGGAAGTGAAATGTTTCTATTGAGGTTGAGATTTGGGGATATCTGTGTTAGAAAACTGGAATTAAATAAAAACAGTTTAAAGCTTGAACGAAAACAAGGAAACAGGTGTGTATTATATATATATATATATATATATATATATATTACACACACAGAGGGTGTGCCAGAATTAACTATTTCAGTGAAAACGGTCAATTTTTTTTTTTTAAAACTCATTTTTATTTCTGTCCACCATATTTGTGTTAGAAGTGTATAAATTTCTAATTTTGTTTATAATTTTTTGTCTAATTTTCCTTCCCCTTCAGAACTCTATTAGTAATAAATACATAAAATTTATTTAAATAACTCTTGTTTTTTTAAATAAACAATATTAATTACATTCAACGGCCTAAATGCCCAAGAAATTTTGTAGAAAATTACAGGCTTGATTCCTGTTGGAGAAGCACATATTTTCTACAAAATTCCTCAAACATTCAGCTGGCAAACGTAATTAATACTGTTTATTAAAAAAAAACGAGTAGTCACTTAGATTGTATCTATTAAAATAACATATAAACAGAAAATATATTAAATAATTGTCAGACTTAATCCATTTCATAATATGCCATTATATATATATATATATATATATATGTATGTATGTATGTATGTATGTATGCTAGCCACCCGTCAATACTATCTACTAGGGTGGTTAAGTAATCCCTGTTACTCAAGTACATTTGTGTCTCAACACCCACCAACCTGAGGTTTATACTGCATCTATGCTGAGCAGACCTTCGTTTCTAGGAGAGAGTGCATAATCAGGTGGGATCAACAGTTAGCTCAAAACATCTGTTATGATGACATGTGACACTGTGCTAGCACAACCATAGATTGGTTCCAACTATTTAATCTCACTCACAAAGTTTGGCTCAATGGTATGGATTTCAGACACATAATAGGATCAACTGATATTACCAAAAAGTCACCTCCTTGACAAATTGATTAGGGTCTCTTGCTCTAACCACTTGACTATGCCCCACCCCATATTATATACATTGACACTATTTAATAATAGATTCCGCATGAGCATCAAGTGACATTTTTCCCGTTAATTATAATTTATTTAAAAGGTGAAAAAACAAAAAAGCAGTTACAAAACGGGGGGTGGGATTACTATGGAGCAATGGCTAACAAGTTAGCCTCTTAACCAAGAATTTAATCATAGTAACACACATTGTTGGCCTTCTCCAGACTAAGAACAGTACAAGAAAGAGAATTAAGCTACTGAGCCATTTTAATGTGAAGTGCTGTTGAACTAAATTCTTAAACAATAGCTTCCCTTGCCACTAAAGAGATGTAAATTGGGGTAGGCAGGAAATAAGTTCATGCAGAAATTCTGTGTGATGAACACAAAGGGGTCAGAATGCATCAAGAGTTTGTCTACAATGTACTTTATGTTGGGTGAACAAGAACCAAAAACACAAGTAGAAAACTCATTTGTCAACTGAACAAAACTTTTTTTTTTTTATTCTTAGTAACCAGCGAATAATTGAATACCAATTTTTTTTTTTTTAAAAGATTTTCCTTCTTTCTCAACTGATTGCTTGTGGATGTGATTTTAAAAAGCTATACTCTTTCTTCTTTAATTTGCACTGAAAGGTTTACCGTTTAAAAACAATTATCATAAATATTTATAAAACTTGCCCATGGCAACAACCAAAATTCAGATTTACATAAAAACAGTTATTAAGTTCTATAAAAGTTTATTTAATCCAATGACAAATAATTTATCAGTATAGTACTTAAAATATTTTTGTGAGTTTTGACCCAAAAATAATGGGTGAGGTATAGTGGTCGGAGGAAGAAATTTACCCCCCCCCCCACGAGAATTTTAAATACATGCATAGCATAATTGACAAATTAAATTTGAACATCAATGTTTTTTTTTGTATATTTATTTAGGTGGAAAACTAAATTTGCGTTGTGGTGTAATAATGGTCATCGGATTGGACTTTGGATTAATGAGAGATCAGGGAGCCGAGTTCGAGTTCCCGTCGGGTTCGTTATATTCACTTACGCGCAAATACCCCCAGCTATGGGTTGAGTAGTACACTGGGCAAAAAAACAAAAAAAAAAACAACAAAAAACGGCAATCTTCTGCGGAAAAAATTTGCCTAGTCAGTCATGTATCGAAAGATGCATGATCGCCCAAACGTGTGACTGGAAAACTAAAACATTCTTATTTGTCTCCAAATGGCATTTGGAAAAAATAACCGTGATTTGTATAAAAAATTAGAGACACGATCAATATTAAAAAAGAGTTCTTTATTAGAAAAGACATGCTATATTGCCACAATTTGCACTTGTTACATCATTTCTGAACTTATTTTCAAAGTCAGAGATTTAAAAAAAAAAGCAACAAAAAAAACCCCAATGTTTTCCAACGTATTATTAAATATGCGATAAAAAAGAGAAAATAAATAACTTCTCTATTCTTTGGCAATTTTAATTTGATAGAGAAAGTAAAACTAAAACGTTTACTAATTAATTAATCACAAAACAAGTGGAAACTAAAATGAAAAGGTTGATGAGAATGGTCAGGAATTCATAAAGAGAAGAACATGTAATGAATGTAAATATTTTCTTTATTAAAAAGGATTGTCAAAAGAATTTTAAGGGCAGGAAACCGGGGAGGGGGGGGGGGGCTAGCAACAGATTTTTTGCGTTAAATCCGATAATCTAGAATAAATAATTAAATTAAGAATTCAGAAAATTGTCTAATTTAAAAAAAAAACTTTTTGCAAGCTTTTTACCAATTAAAAAAAAAAAACAACAAAAAACTCAAATAATCTTCAATTAATTTTTTTTATTCAAGACAAATTTTGAGCAAAATAAAATCTAAAAATATAATCATAAATTACTAATGAATGCTTGAGAAATTCTCACAAAAATAAAGGAAAAAAAAAACAAAACAAATTTAATAACTCCATAACCAATTTTTTCCATCAACCGTAAAAACTAAAAATCGTGTATTTTCAGTTTGAAAAAGTTAAACTACGAATAATTTCATTATGTGATTTTGATTTTAATGCAAGACGTAAACATTTAGAAAAAGTTTATTTTAAAATTCACTTTATTTAAAAAAACAAAACAAAAAAAACGAAGGAGTTAATTTTTGAATCCTTCTGTAAAATATATATATAATGAAGAATGTGTTTATTAAATTGTTAATGGCTGGATTATTTACGAAGTCCACTGATCGTAAAAGTTGATGAATTTCAACAAATCTAAAGAATGAACATAAAACTTTTTCGTTTTATGAAATGAAAAAAAAAGAAAAATTCCAAAAAGTAAAAGAAAGTATAGGAAAAAATGACATAAAAATAAATGACTTTCTTCTATTTGTAAAAAAACAATAATTTTATGCTTACCAATAAATAGTTTGTGACTTCAGTAGCGGCCCTTATTTAATGTTTATTGTTTTTTAAAAACTCAAACTTTTCTTTTTGTAAAACATGAGGAAATCAATGAAGCCGTCATAAAAGTAACTTAAAATGGCCGCCTTTCGTGTTGAATTTGCTAGCGATAATTTGATTGGACAATTCGTTCTGATTGTAAATGGCGATTAGCCAAAGGTTTAGCCTCGTTTTCGTCTCTTATTTACCGGAAGCAGCATGGTCTCTATTACCGCTATCCTAGCGATTTAGAGACAAGGAACCATTCGCTATTAAAATGACAGGCGGGACGTGAAGCCAGTTTGTTATTTTTACGAGGGTAAAATATAAAAAAAACATAACAAAAATTAAGGTGGGTATTGATAAGGGTTTTCATTATTATTTTAAAATTAATATACATAAGAATTTATGAAGGATTTGGTTCATTTTTAAGTTTTGGAATATTTTACCACATTAACTAGAGAGAGACTAACTAAAATAAAAATTGTGATTGAAATTATTTCTCCGACAGAATTATTTGTCACATTGTTGTTTCAATTTATTTGCGAGAAGGAAATTATTTTTTAAACTAACAATAAAAACTTGTCTAGGAATTCAATAATATCTTCATATTTTTCTTGAATCGAGCGACAGAAATTGTTAAAAAATCATTTTAAAATGTCGAAGTGATAAAATAAACATTTAAAGTAATTAATACAAATATCTACTTTAACTTAAAATAAATATTTATTAAAAACGTTATCAATGTTGAACTGCTAAATTTTACAAATCCAATACATTTTCACGACGTAATGGTTAACGAACGTCGATGGTTGCTTTTACAGATCAGTTTGTTGCGAGTTCAATCCTCACTAGGTTGCACATGAATCCGTATTTTGGGATGTCATGAGCCTCCAGGACGTGGACGATGGTTTCCCTTCGAAGATTCCTTTCCTTATCTGTTAATTAATTGCCTTGACTTCTTGGGAAATAAATGGAATAGTTTCCCGTTGCCTTCTCCGTGGTTTTGAATTCTGAGTTGTTCTCCTAGACTGGCTACAAGACAAGGATAGCGCCCTGTCTACCAAGAGAGGTTGTTTTCCCCATGGCTGGCAGAAGAGGGATGGAGAGAAGAGATGGAGTCGTCGTCACTTTTTATTTGTTTAAAAGTGAATGCAATATAAGACCAGACTAGAATTTTAACTGCCTTTTTTGCCAGATTTAGAACGTAGTTAATAAAAAGGGTGTAGACTCTGTAGAGCAATGTTTTTTTTAAAATAATAACATTCTCCCTTTGTAGATCATTAGTGTGTTTAATCTTCAGTTCACAGATTGTTCCATAATTTTTTAAACTACTTAAATATTTGATATCTTCATCCATTTTTAAAGAATTATCTAGCTATGTAAAATAATATGTTCTACTGAAAATGAATGACAATTGTTACGTGTGTAATTCACTGAGTAAAACTGCAGATTAACTAATTGTTATTTTGTAACCTTGTCAGTTGTGACTAACCAAAAAAAGTGACACTTTTAGAAATAGTCAATGTTATGCAAACTCTAACATGGAGTGTGTAAAGAAAAGACACTATTGGAGTTTTATATCAAATTAAAACTTAATAATAGTTATAAAAAAAAAAAGAAGTAAAAAAACAATAATAATAAAATAACCTGCATGATGCGTCTCTGACTAGAGACCGTCAGTCTACCAAATAAGTACATCCATACAGACAGAATATTTCTTCAAAGGGCTGGCAGACTCCTACACTCAAACAAAAATCTGTTTAGAAGTAAAAATCAACAAAAATTTGTGACTATTATTGGTCGGCATTACTACTAACATTCCAATTTGCTGGCCTGTGGCATTTAAACTCCTGGGTGTTAAAGGTGTAGGCATTAGCAACTCCACCTTAAAACTTTGAACGCAGGCCTTTTTATAGTGATATTCATGTTCTTCCTGCAACTCATGTGGGTGGGTATGTAATAAATGTGGAAATCCTTCAAAAATCTTTATACACAAATAAAGACATTATAATTCACCACCAGATACCTTTGGCATCTAGCAAATACTGAAGATGTCAGGAAATGTTCCAGTTTCTTTATTTTAATATAAAAAAGGAAAAGATTACTACTACCGAGGGAAATTAATTACCTGAAATCTAGTCTAGTAATAGAATTACAGAACTAAAATCATAATTTTTAAATGCCTTTTTGTGGGATTTACAAAAAAAGTAATTTCCAAGAGATTTAACTGTAGCTATCAAGAAATGCTCCAACCTGTTTTATTTATATTGAGAGATGTAATTTTTGTATTGAATTCTAGTACAGATATTATTTCCTGAACTTTGGTAGTGATGATCCCTGTTCCTTTTTTTGGCATAATCTTGAACATTCATATTTTGTGTATAAGCAGTTTCAGGATTTTTACTTCATTGAGAAAGATTAAAGTATTTGATTAGGGTTGGTATTTTATTTCCTATATAGAACCACTAACTTTGTTATTTTGATTTTTTTTTCTCTTTTTATATTAAACAAATTCATTAGATAATTTCTACTGTATTCTGAGCACTGAAACTCGCACAAAGATTTAGAAGTAATGATTTATTTCTGTAAAATGACAGCATTATACAAACTTGTGTAGATGAAAACTTTTTCAATACCATTGGCAAAATGTAGAATAATTGTCTGTGACAATGTTTGTATCTGTTTCATGAAGTTTTCTTCATTTTCTTTGTCTATTCAAGTGATAAGACCCACAAGAGTTTTTCTTTTTAATTCCAAATAAAATATTTCTATCTTTATATGCGAACATGTCTTTCAACAACTTATGACTACAGATGGCTATTACTGATAAACTCACGGTCAATACAATCTTTTACAATATAGATTTAATTGTATGGCAAAAAACTTTGAAACACTATGCAGGTTCCAGCTGACATGTGTGTACATTTGGTGGGTGTAATTAATTTGTTACCATATACCAAAACAGTGTGTTCATACATTTTTATTGAATGTTTGTGACTTGATCAACATCGAGAAGTGGTTTATTTTTTGGCTTTCTGAAATAAGGCACCTCTTTATTCTCTTATGTTCACTAGTGATGGAACAATCCACGTTTCGGCAGACAGAAGATCGCCATGTATCTGTGGAAGTCAGTTTCATGGTTTGGTCGCCCAAAATGGACCTCATGGCGTTGGCAAATGTGCAAGGGGAGGTAAGTCATTCAATTTATAATTATCTACAAAAAAATAAATTATTGGTATTTAAATATATATAAAGTTATGGCCTGTTTTAATTACTGACCAATTATAATCTATTTCTTCCCGATTTTTAATGAATTTCTGTAGTCAAATCATTCAGGTCTTTAAAATTGTTTTAAATTTGTTTGTTTTTTTCCTTTTAAGCACCATGTTGTATGCACAATATTTGTCAGATTAAATAAAATTTATTTAAAAAATAAAGAAAAAAATTAATTGATTATTAAAGATGCTAAAAATTAAACAAAATCATAACTTACAGTTTGAAATTTCTTACTATAATTAAAAGCAATCAATTATATATAGGTCAATAAAAAATATTTGAAGCAAGTAATTTGACTGTACAAGCCTTGATTGTATACACCATAAAATGTGTTGTATGTACATTAGTGAGGGAGTGAGTACGAATTGGTACATGGTTTCCTTTCATTGTTAACAAATTTGCACTCTTCATAGTACAAAGTGAGAACCAATTTTTATTCCATTTAACTTGCTAGAAACCAAACACCAGTCATTTTTAAATGATTAATTGCAATAATGTTCACTCAGAAATTAACATTCTAGTTTAAAAAAGTACCAGGCACATGGTATTTATTTCACATAAACAGTTAATGATTGAAGTAACTTAATGATCAGCATTATACCTATGAGAGTCCTATTCTATCATTCTTGCTTGCATTAAATCCTGACCATTGACAATCCCTTTCTTTATGATTTTTAGTGCACAACATAGAGACTAATATTTGCTAAAATTCATTTTAGGCTCCAAATTTAAAAAAGTGAATGATTAAAACCTCAAGCTTCTCTTTTAGAGAAAATGTTATGATTTTCACTCATTCATAACAATGAAATCATTAACATTATGTGTGTGTGTGTGAGCTGATATCACAAATCAAATATGAATTCAAGAAGATGAATTTTTAAATATTTATTCATCTTCTGAAAGGAATTTTATGCAAAATAGAAATACTGATTTCAAATGCATAGTAAGAAGGTAGAACTGGTATGTTTTTACCTCAACCGCACAGAAGGCTAAAATAGCCAGTTTTTGCTAAGTGTTTGGTTTTAGTGAAGAATTATAAGTTACGAATAACTGAAAATCTTAAAGCCTAACAAAATGTGCATGAAAATGAAAACCTTCTCTTGATACCCTAAACCTCAGAAATTGAGTTGGGTTCTTCACATATCAATTCTTTCAGTTTATGAAAATTTTGGTTTGGTAGGGGACTGATGAAAAATCTTGCAGAATGCTATTCACTTGACTGCTAATTTTTATTTCAGACATTTGGCAACATTAGCTGTTTTCTGCTGCAAGAATGTGACAACTTGACTCTTTCTGGAATCCAACCTTAAAGATAGACAAGACTGACCACTTGGGAGAGAAAGGCTGAGATATTTATATTGACCACAAACTGACAAAAAGAAAATGACACCTTAACACATTTTGTACTTTAGATTTAAGGAGATTAACTTTTAGTGAGGCTCAAGAAAAAGCTCCAATTATTATTTTTTCTTTTTTTTTTTCCCCATAAGGTTGTGCTACATCGACTTTCTTGGCAGAAGGTTTGGACCATTCCTGCACCAGCAGATAACGTAACAGTTGGAACCTTAGCTTGGCGTCCAGATGGTCGAGGTTGGTGCATCACATTTATTAATTTGGCAAAATTTAGATTTGGGTGTTTATCTCCATCAGTAAAATCTTTTTTTTCTTTTGGTCTCTTTATGCTTGCAGATGTTTTCTGATTATTGTTTTTTGATACTAGCAAAGATACTGTTTTTGTCTAGATTTTATGTAAAAGCCAAAAATATACTTGAAATTAATTTTAGATAATATCTTTGGAAAACAAGAAGACTACTTTTAAGAATGGCTTTCTTTTAAGGAAGCATAAACTGAAGCTTGAAAAATTGTTTTTTATTCTCATTCTCCACATTTGTTATTGACCTGACAAAAAATAGTTGGTTTTGACCCCAAGCAAATACATGAGAGATTTTTACACACACACACACATACATATATTCAGCTTATTTTCATAATACAAAAATATCAGATCTCTCTCATCAATATGTTGATTTTTCTGAATCAACATAATGAATATTTCTATAATCTGGAGTGAAGACATGATCTTTGTGTTCTGAATTATTGTGCTGATCTAACTGTAATGATATTGTAATAAGTCTTTCCTCATTTATATATAGGCACATAGATTTGTGTGTATAACCCTTCTACTGATGAAGGGGCATCCAAGTAGGAAATCTTCAAACACTTCACAGCACTAATGATGATTGATAATTTCTTTTTTGTTAAGTGCTTTCATGATTTGGTGGCTTTAAAGCAAGTTTGCTGTGAGAGTAACAAATAAATTATAAATTGGTCACCTGTAGTACTTATCTCGCAAGCTGTTGGTAATGTTTTGTTTTCATAAGATACTTCATAAATGTATCCTTATGTTAAAGTGGCGTGGGACAAAAAAATACAAATTTATGTCAAACGAATGAAATATGTTTGTGTTTCAAAACATTGAATATGTTTAGTTATTAGTTACATGGTTAGCATAACAATAGCAAGCAGAACATTATACAGGCTGGCCACTAAAAGACTGAATGATATAAAACAAAAGTAATTTTTACAAACACATGTTTTTTTTAATTTTTTTATTATTGGAATATAATTAATGGATTTCAGAATCTTCTGAAGCAATGTTCTAGCGATGCCTAGTTGAGCAGAACAACGACAGGTAGATGCTGATGGATTCTCTGCCATACAGCTTCCAGTGCTGTGCCAGTGCACACAGTGTGCTTAGGACCTTTTCCCAGAAGATTGTGAACTGATCCAGTTCTTTCAAACCGAATGATTAGGTTCCTAATCATGTTATCGCTAGGAGATACTCTGACATGTTGTCGGCATTTTCTTAGAGTTTGAATAATTGATCTTTTACTGAAATAGAAAAACTCAATGAGTTTTACTCGTTGCTGGACATTATATGTAGTCATTTTAATCTCCAAGGGATGCTCTATAATCTGAAAAGAAAGAAATTTAAAAAAAGATTGAAAACCAACAAGTTATGACTTTTTCAAACCCTTCAGTTTTTTAGTCCCCACCCTGTATATTTCAAAAATATTTATTCTTAAAAACCTTTACTCCCAAGCTTATATCATGTACAATATTATGGATGTGATCTAGATGTGCCTTTTATTTCAAATATTATAATGGCAGGGAAAAGAATTGGGATTCTGGCAAATTTAAAGCATTCTTTTAAACTGTACATCAGAACTGTTGGAAAAGAATGGAAGTGGGTGTAAATTTAACAAATCTTTAGCCATATTTACCTGAAGCTGATTAAGGCTGTATTAATGCTGTTGATTTGTCATTTGATATAATAATGGCCATAACTAGATGAATACCAGTTATTGATTATGATGTTTAAAAACTCAGAGGAAAAGCTGACACCAAGCCGTAGAATATTTTCACAAGAGATCAGATATTCAAGTGGTACTTTACATAATCTTTAAGAAATATACTGGAGGCTAGAACAAAATTGAAAATACTTATTGTTGACATTGCTGACTCTTGTGGTCCTACCTAGGATTGAACTCACCATCATTGGCTAACAAGTTTCTGACTTCTACTCCTCAGCTTAATGGATGTTTTCTAAGCAGTGGCAGTAGCAGGCTTGTCTCCCTTTCTGCCAAAGGGAACAGCTTTCTATTTGTTTGCTGAAGTGCTGTCACTGAGTTTATTGAGCAAGATCCTCTTTTAACATTTATGATTCCTCTAATGAAAATGTGGATGATGATGATGATGATTTTCATAACACTGAAATAATTAACATCCTGTGTATGGCTGGAAGCTGATATCACAAATCAATATGAATTCAACAAGGTGAAGCTTTTATTCATCTTCTGCTAGAAAATTTATGCAAAATAGAAATACTGATTTCAAAAACATTTCAGGTGGTGCTGAAAAGTTCTTGGCCCAACTAAAGAGCCATTTCTAAAAACAAAATCTGATGTTTATTCAGATTTAGAAAATGGGTCATACTGAAAATTTTCATCACCCTAACCCTTGTATATACATATGTAGGGTTTCTTGGATTTCCAACTTATGTCTCAGGTAAAAAATCAGTATTTTAAAATGTTGAGACTGTTTCCATTTAGAAGCTTTAAGATTTGCCTGTTTAGTTTAATGCTGGGTGAAGGATGGTTTAGTAGTAAAATGTCTCCATTTTTAGTTGCATATCAGACATTATTGTTTTGATCTTAACATTTGTCAGTGTGTTCTGTGACCTTCCTTTGGCCAATGTGATCTTTGTGAATACAGTCATAAAATCATCCTAAATTCTATTATTGAGCTACAAACCTTTTACAACCCCCATTTTGTAGGTGGGCATTGGAAAAGTGAAAATACAATGTTTTCTTTGTTCTTTTGAAAGCATTTTTGCTTTCAGTCACAAAACAAAAGAAAATAAATTATCTTTCTTTTGAACTTTTCCATTAAATACATTGTTTATTTTTTAAAATCTTTTCTTGAAAATGCAATTGTAGAAACAAATTAGTGAGGATATGGTCTGCAAATCATTGTTAGTTGTTTCTCAAGTTGCAAATAATTTGTTTATTTATTTTTTTCAGTGTTGGCTGTAGGTTACAGCAATGGGACAGTTTGTCTTCGGCATATTGAGAATGCTGATGTCCTGCATGAAGTTGACATTCAAGAAAAAGTCACCAGTATGAACTGGGTATCTCAGGAATTTCCTGAGGGAGAGCTGTGGTCTCCAGGAATTTATCCAGAAGATAATTCTGTTCATTATCTTCCAAAGTTAGAACCACTTAATAAAAGGTAAGAAAATATATGAAAAGAATGTTGGCTTCTCATGAAATACATTTTTCCTTCCTTTTTTTTTTTCCTTAACAATTTTGAATCCTGAGTTCTCCCTTTCCCCAAACATTATGTTTCCTGCCTTCTGAGGCTGTGTGTGTATGCAGGGAAGAAGTATGACATAATAATGAAAAAAGCTTGTTTTTTTTTTTTGTGTAAAATACTATTTCTGTATGACAACACAAAAATCAACAGTGATCCCCAACCGTAGGTAAATATACATATCACAAAACTGTCTTCCATTCTTCTTCTTCTTCTCTCAGTATCATAATTTCTTCAGAACCAGACAATCCTTTATTGCTCTGTCACTGTACTTCCATCAATATTCTTATCTGGACGACGCTCTAGCCATGTCTCATTAGGCCAAATACAATAAGTGATTTTTAACAATTTCAGTCGCCAATATTTCAATTTATGTTACATCCAAGCCATTATATCAACATCAATTCTTTCTCATACAATGTCTGTATGGCAACTCTTGTTGGTTTTCTTCAATATTTGTTTAGTGTCTGAAAACTGGATAAAATGGGTGGGGTAGAAATATTGATACAAATTTATTTATCCAGCTAAAGATACAATGCAAAATGTGTAGCTAGTTCATTGCCAAAGCTTAAATTGAAAGAACTTGATTTGTATATAATTTTGGTGTCACAAGATTTACTTTGAACTTCGTTGCCACAGCTGTTTGAGGGTTCCTATAGCCCTACTAAGCTTAAATAAAATCTTTTCAGGTCTGTTATGTTAAGAATTTTCTCTCCCAAGTATAAATCATCACAAAAATAGCAAAAGTTATTTTGTCACACCGTATTTTGTCTGAAAAAAAAATGGATTTTCATACTTTTATGTTTATAGTGTTAAAACAAGGAAAATATTGAAAAATGACAGTTTTGTCATCATCTGAACAAAATATCAAAGAAACCTTTGATCTGAACCCCATGAAACTAGGTATTTTCTGAAAGCAAACAGTATGTTCTTTCATTTCAAAATAAAATTGGCTTGTGTAAAGTCAAAAAAAATTTTCAGGGGGTAAAATGTGAAAAAATAGTGAAAATTTTGCATTTTTTCTAGTTTTAAACAAAAATTTTCCACAATAATGAGAAATTAATAATTTTTTTTTTTTTTTTTTTTTTTTTTTTTTTTTTTAAAATAAAAAAGGATAAATCATAATCAAATCACAATTGGAAACTGTCAACTGAATGCCACTTTCCAAAGTTTTTTTCTTTTAAGACTGTGGGACATGAATCATTTTGAGATTGTGTGAAAAAACACAAACATTGTCATCAAAAAGGTGCTTAACAGCACAAGGCATCAAAGGAAGAAATGCAGACAAGTCAAGAATTTTTGAGTTTTAGAAAAAACAAACTTTTTTTTTTTTCAAATTGAATGTTTTTATGACAAATATTAATTTTAGATTTTGCAAGAATAAGACTTAAATGAAGCAGGTGATGATCCTGATTAAATCAAAGTCAATGCAGCTTCACACTCAGTTAAGAGGATCCGGATGGAGAGGGTTCATTTAGACAAGAACAAACACCACCTTTGTAAAAGTCATTACAAGCTTTACACTTTTTGGAAACAGGGACAACAACAGACCTATCCACTTCACCTTTAAGGGCATGCTTATGTATTAACAATTCTTGTTTTACACCAGGGTCCCTGACACAGGAATATGTACGTTGATCTTTTTTATGAAGTGATGCAAACTCTCCCCACCTTCCTCGCTGAAAAGTCCTACACTTTGATGAATTCTGGCCAAACGAGGAAGATGAAAAATAAAATCATGGAGTTTTGCATTGATTGGTTCTGATGGGAAATTTTTCTCCCATTTTCTTGCAACAAAATTCCAGATCATCCAGTTGATGATCACTCAAATATGTTCGCAGTACCATGATCTGATGGGCTTTTGAATACACTTCAAAATGTTGGTCGACATCAGAATACTGAGGGGATAAGACACTGCAAAGTTTTGTGAAGTTATAAGTACCAGCCTTATTCTTGGACAAAATAACTTTGCAGTGATTGCCAACGAAAAGGCCACCGTGGTATGCCTGTCTTTTTATGTCTATTTCCTGTAACATTTGATCAATTTTTTTTTCTGTTGGCCCACAGTGTTTTTCAGTTCCTGTTCAATGGACAAAATGGTGTCAGAGAGCTGTTTTAAATGAGAATAAGCTGACCGTACAATTTTTTGATGTTTCTGACAACTATTTTCAGCTGCAAATTTGACAGGAAGTCCCTGACATTTGAGACAAGTGTATTCAACCTCAGATATGGCACTTGTGTCTTCATCCGAAAGACCCTCACACATCATGTGTTGCCACTGAGCATATGAGTCACACATAATCCAGTCATCTCTGTATGAATCAGTATCATATTTTGTGACAAGGCAGATTTCTGCTCCACATGATTGAAGAATTGCTGAACAGTTTTTAGGGCGCCTACCTCTTTTCCCACTCATTGCGTTTTTGGCTAGTTCTAGTTCGAGTGTCGCCAACGCCCTGCTTTTATGTTTCTCCACAATTTCAAGATGACTGAGAACATTTTGGAAGTCCAGAAGACGCTTGCAGTACCCCTAATGTTCACTCTGGGCCACCTGTTTTTCTGTAAGAACATCCCTTTGTCTCTGTTCCAAAATTTTCTTCTCAACTTCTGTGGTAATTCCCAAAGTTTGATCAATGGCCCGGGCATATTTTTCCAAAATCCTAATTTGACTGGCCTGGTCTCGGTGAAGTGGATGTGGAAACTGAAGCAAAATCAGTAATGCTTTCAGCTGAGGATGAAATAGAAATAGAAAGCAATGAATTATCACCACTTTTGGGACCACTAACTGAAAAACTTTGACAGAAGAACTTGTAAAAGATGGGAAAACTTTTAAAATATTAAACTTCTCACCACAGAAGTCAATCTTCTAAGCAGCAGTCTTGGCACATTTCCTGAATGCAACAACAAATGATTTGAGCCCGTTGAAATTTGCCTTGACTATGTCAGGAACTCCGTACAAACGACACAAAACAGCTAGAGATTCCTCATCCGAAAATTTTGACCGTAATGACCATACAATTTCGTTGGTAATTAATGCCGCATTGGCTACAGAGGTTATGGAAAAATCATCAAAATATCCATGGGGCAAGTCCAAGGAAGCAATAATATCCTCTATGGTTAACATAGTAGGAAATTATTACACACACACCATCTTATTTTTAGCAACAACCGTACACAAAATGCGATAAAGTACGTTTGTGATTTTCAAATATATATAGCAGGGGTTAAAAGAAATTTGATACAAGTTCCCTCTCACCTGTCCCCAAATAGCAGCTCTCCGATAAGGAAGGGTTCATCAAAAGCCAAATTGTCTTTATTGGACAAAGCAATAAAAAACTCAAAGCAATAATAAAAAACAATAAACTGTCATCATTTAGCTGGTGGAGATAAACCCCATCCACTTAACAAGTATGTGATGACCATTTTTAGGGCTTGCTGTGGCTTATGCTTTTTATCACTATGTGAGAAAGTCCAGATTGTTTGGTATCAATTAAAGGTGTGAAAAAAAGTGGGACCTTGAGACCCCGCTCTTGACCTGCGATGAGAAAGTTCGGACTTCATTTGTTTTGATTTTTCATGTCTGACGGTGCGAGGCCTGGGTTTTTTTTTTATACCTATCATTCTTTCATTAATTCTAAAATAGCTGGATAAAGATAAACAAAAGCAAGTTATCTTATTTTTTTTTATCGTAAAAAGTTTTTAAAGTTTTCCTGATTTAGAAAAAAAAAGTAATGTTTTCGTTTTTTATTTTTTTTATTTTGCTTTTTTTTAAAACATATCCCCAGTTTTATTTAAAAAAATGAATTAATAAATAAATAATTCAACTGCACTCTTATTTCGAGGGTCACCGGCCCGGGTGACAAAAACACTAGCAGACAACACTGTTTTTTTTTTTGCTATATACCTTTTGTATTTCCCATCGCTGGCTCATATAGTAGTTCATTTTATTCAATTATATTTACACCAACGTAAAGACAAAGGATTGAAGTTTGAAAAAATTTGTTTTGAAGTGAAAAGAAATGATTTCTGAAATAAGAAAAAGTGATTTTTGATACAAAATTGACCATAATTTTTTAATGCTAACCGCTGAGTGACATTTTTCACAGCCAAATCGAAGATTTATTACCAGTGAATAATTTCATGTGTAAAAATTAGCCGTCTGGACACTATAACATTGCCCGAAAAGGTCCAGAAGTTTACTAATTGATCGAAAACCTGTTGCGCATAATTGTGTTTTTCACGGTCAGTTTCCATTATTTCATCTTGATGTTGTCATTTTCGGACAGCCAAGTCATCAAGGATTCAGGAAAACAGTTTGGCACATGTTTGCTTTGAGAACTTTACATTCTATGAGGGGTTTAAAATGTTACTGGCTGAATGGGATTTTTCGCCGAATATTTCATTTACGCGCCATATTGGATTTTCCTATATGACAAAAACAAGGGTTTTAAACAGCCGTGTTGCAGCTCTTCTTGAAAACACACACACACACACACATATATATATAGATAGTGCTGTTCGATAAAAGTCACTCACCTGATTCTTTTTACTAAATGTTCTCTTTTCCAATGAAATGAAAGTTGAGCTAAATTCAAAGGATAAGCGATCTAAAATCCGAAGAAGAAGCTTTGAAAGCTCTTTGAATTTAGCAGTAAGTACTGTCAAGCATCCATTCAGTATAATGTTCTGGGGATGCTTTTCTTTTCATGGAAGTGGTTTCTTAAAACCTATTGAAAAGACCCTCAGGAGCAAGCAGTACAAGAGAATTTTAGAGTCTTGCCTGCTCCCTTCTGCTGAAAGGGTGCAAATCGACCCCACCAAGCTCATTTTTATGCAGGATAATACTCCCTGTAACAAATGAAAATTGATGAAGGAATACTTTGATGAGAAGCAGGTGAGTGTTATGACATGGCCGCCCCAATCTCCTGACCTCAACCCCATAGAAAACTTATGGAGCATTATAAAGTACAGGCTCTCGAGAAAGCAGTTGAGCAACAAAGAGGATTTGATTGTGAATTTCATATCCGAATGGAATTCAATGCTTGGAGATGAGATTTGCCAGAACGTGATCAAGTCAATGCCAAAAAGGGTTGAAGAGGTTATTCAAAATAAAGGAGGACCCATAGATTATTAAATACTTTGAACTAATATTACCTATTATAAATAAATTATACCTCTATTATTCTTTATTTAAAGCTGTTCGGTTATGTTTCTATTGATTACTAGTTCCAGGAAATAAGTCACTTTTTTTGCACAGAGTTTTTCCCTAAATCTCATATATATGTAAAATTATAATTATCAATAGAATACCTTAGGGTGAGTAAACTTTTTTACTAGGTGGTCTGGAAGGGGTCTTTATATTAGTAAGATTAAAAATTAGTTTGACCCCAAAAACAATAGGCGAAAAAAATTTAATTCACCATCAAAGGGTAAAATTTCCAGTGGTCTTTTTTTGCAATGAAGTCATGACATTTGTAGTTCTTTCTTTCTATTCATAATTTATTATCAAAAAATATTTATTAAAAATCACAAAAAAAGAAATTTGAAGCTGATTTTGTGAATATTTTTAGGTTTATTTTTGTCATCTTCATAACATTTGCAAATAAACATCAAAATTACCCATAATTTGATTGAATATTGATTCTTTCATCTCTCAAAAATCCCTCTTAAATATTATCAGAAGGAATAAGAATTTTACTTTTTACTGCAATTCTATTTTCGTGTTTGGTGTGGGCCTCACCTTTTATGCTTTAATTTTAGGCAAAAAAACATCTTTGGTAGAATTCTTAGCATAATTATTCAACTTAATTTTATTTTCTAAATCATCAATAAATTTTATAAAAAAAAGAAACTCAACTTGAAAATTACTTCATAAAATTTATCATGATTGACATTGTTTTCAAATGGCAAATTGCATGGTATTTAATATTCTATGAAAAGTTAAATATTCAAATGAATCTCTTTCAAATGATTGCCTATTGAAACATGGTGCTGAAGATGGTCATCATGCTTATTTTATCCTCATTGGATACTCCACTTTTCTGACCTTGTGTCAGACTAAAATTAGCTGAGTAAATATCCTTGTGCAGTTACAAAGATTCCAAGAAAAACACTAAATGGCAAATATGGAGTAGATTTAAGTTACGTGTTTGGATACAGCAGGTTAATGACATTTTCAATTATAAGCCAAAGATTATATCCAGTAAGTTCTGAATTTATTTTTTTACTGAAAATAATATATTTTATTCTTATTTATTTATTTCAGTTACAACTCCCTTCCCAAGGGACACCAGTAAGTTTCTTTTGTGTAATTACTATCTTGTTATAATGTTACAAATATTTTTATCAAATGATTTCTGAAAATAAATGATTATGTCCAAATATTGTGTTTAAATCTCTTTTTATATACGCAACATTGATCTTCTCTGTATTTTCTTTTTTATTATTTTTACTTTTTTTTTCTGTGAACATATCTGGGTGGGTTTTAACTTTTGATGCAAATAATTCATTTTTCCTGGATTTTAGAAGAGATTATGATTCATATAACAAGCCTAAAAAAAAATTAAATTCAATTTGAAATTAAGAATTACTTAGTTGGACTCATCATGTTTATAATTTGTCACAAATGGATTAATTTTTTTTATATCTTAAAGTTAAACTCAGATTGTTTTCATTACTGCAACTTTGAAGTTAAATATTTGCTACACAAAACTTTAAAAGAAATTGAATTGGGTTTCTTTAAATTTTGAACCAATTGTAGTTTCAGGAAGATTTTTGATTAAAAAGAATTTATCTTTGTATTTATTTTTGTTATAGACTGATTTTGTGTTTCCTAAATTGTTATTCTGGTCATTAACATGTAAACATTACACTAATCCATTTTGATGTTATGTAATGATTAATAAATTTTGCTAATTATGCTTAAAAAATGATTCTATGGTTGTTAAGTGTATGCTACTGATTAGTTAAATGTGTAATATCACAAGTTGTAGGTTCACCTCATCATTGCCTTTTGCAAGTGGATACTGAAATAATTTTGTTTCTAGAAGAAAAAAAGATTTGGTGGGTGGGTGTTGAATGGATATGCATTTGAGGCAAGATTAAAGAATAATAGTGTTGTCATTTAGCACCCATATTTTTCACCCACAAATGCAGTTCCTATCTGCATGATGTCAAAGGTGATATAAGTGCACCAGAAAGTTTGTTGGTGGGACACTGAAGTACCATGTTGGTTAATCTGTTACCATTGGATATGGCATAACCATTTTGTGATTTGTTTGGACTTATATATATATACTATTCAGGTGGATAAAAATAGCCTTGAATTGGTACAAGCCAATTGGCAGGAAATTGATTTCCGAATACTTTTGGTTCCAAGTATTCATATCTGAAATTATGGTTAGTTTGTTTGACAATGCTTTTAAAATTCAATTGGTTGAACAAAAATGAACTTACCCTCACTATCTGATTATTGCAAAGCAGACATCCTCCATCATTTTACTGTTGCATTTATGTTATAAAGATCCAATTTCTGTGTTTTTTAATGTAACCCAGAAAATATAGAACATCATAGTGCAATCTTTGTTAGCACTATACTATTAAAATGCTCTGAGAATAAAAGCAAATTGAAGTTCAGTTAGTCTTCTTTTATCTGAGTAATTTTAATCAAATATAAATTGACAGAAACAGTAAAAAAAAAGTGTCCAAGGGAGATAACTTCCGGCCTATTGGTGATAGTTGTTTTCTTGAGTTTTCAATTAGTGAAAATAATAAGAGGAATAAGCAAGGAAGAATCCTTGACTTGTTTGCATTTTTTCAGTCATAATGGTATACCAATGTCAATATTTTAATAATAAAGCTGATATTTACAAATTTACATTTGTAAATAATTTTAATATACATAAAAAGTGATTTGACATTTAACAAGTCATTTGTGACATTTTACTGAATTTCTATTTCTAATTTTGCATATATGTTCTATAAATAGGCAGAAAAAGTCATTTGCATTCATAATTTCCAGAAATTTTGAATAGACATTGTAATAAAAACAAACTTGTAATTCTCAGGAGTTAATCAAATACTTTCATGGTAATTGCTCAGATGAGCTCTTTGCTATGGTACCTAGACTATGAATTTAAGCGCAATACTAGACTGGTGGCAAAATCTCAACAATCTACAGTTGAGCTAGCTAGGTGTGGTCATAACTTCTGTGCTAACAGTTTCTTTTCAAGCACTTCTCGCTTGTGGAACTCCCTCTCGGCTCCAAGCTTTTCAACCAACTTTAATCTGCAAAATCTTAAATGCAATGTCAATCGCTATCTTCTGTCCTCCTAATTGCTCCTTCTCGTCGTTACTAATGTTTCTTTCCTAATTCTTCCGCACCCTGTAACCCCTTGCATGCTAGTGGCTGTATTGCCTTACTTTGGGTGATACCGATTTAAAAAAAAAGTTAATGAACTAAAAGTATTCTTTTTCCAGAATATATTAATTCTTTGTTTTACAAATTGTTTTCTAGACAGTCTCTATGGTTTTGGAATAAAGAAATCCATTCTTTTAGAAAACCTGTAGTATATTTTTTCTGGTAATATTTTTAATACCAATATTTTTTAATATTGAAAATGTCTTTGAAGTGTGGAATGTTTTAAAACTTCTAAAATAATTAAATGTTCTATAATTTTCTTCTTTCAGAGAAGAAAATGTTGAAGATGCTAAAAAAGTGAAAAATCAAAAAGAGTAAGAATTTTGATTATTTGTTTCAAAATGGCATAAGATTTTTTTTTCTATTCTTTGATTTGATTTGGAGCTTATATTTGACAATTTGCTGAAGTTGTATTTATTACTAACTAGGCACCTCACCTGAAATTATCAGAATATCTGAGAGATCACACATATACAAAGAAAAGAAAATTAGAAAAATCTGAAAGTGTATTTCAGTTTACTCAAGTTTAAATATACAGTTAATATAGCTGGATTGCAGTAACTGATCACACATATGCATCTGTAAGTGCACAGGTTCCAAAATGGTGCATCAATAGAATTCAGAACTCAATTTTAATACACTGTATATCCTCTTTGGGCACAGGCCCATACTTTTGCTTGCATAGAAAATACCCTAATGCAATACATTATTTCATGCCTTTTGCACATTTACCATTGTAGGCAGGCCAACTGAATGAGACAGTTGGCATCCCACCGTCTACATAATACTAAACTCTTGTATGGATATTTGTTCTCAAGATGCAGCTTAAACAATAAATAATACTCCAACCAATTTAGGAGAATATTGTACCTTGAATCCCTGCCAAGTGCAGTACGAAATTTAATTAAAATTAGACTCGGAGTTCTTGAGCTAGGGCCATTTTTCTGTTTTTATGGCATTTTTTAATAGGAAATTCAGTATTTGTTTTCGATACACATTCTTATATCGATCCATGTATGTAAACAAATACTTGCATATTCCAACTCTTATGTGTGTGAAAAATAATAAATATTAAATTATTAAATAAATTTACATATGAATAACACAACATATATTTATATAATTCACTACACTGCATTGGAACTTTTTTTATAAGCAATTATCTTGGATGTTTGCCAACTACTTTAAAGGTGAAGAGACTATGTCACATGACTTGATGATAAATAGATGCACACTGGTTTGCTGCCATTTTGTATTTTGAAATAAATGTGAGGAAGAAATGTATAATAAAATGTATACTTATTATTTTGAAAAAATTACCTAGAAAAAAATGAAACTACATGCACAAAAAGGAGGCATCCCTACTTTGTTATTTCAATAAATATGAATCTCCCAAAGCAGACTATTTGCTGTTTGGGTTTTTGAATGACCTTCACCATCAATCTGTGTATATAAACAAACACTTACATATTATCTTCCAACTATTATGTATGTGAAAAATAATAAACATTCATAATACATTATAACAATATTATCAACATCCATTCTAATTTCACCTTATATTGACAAATATTATGGCTCTTCTCTTGTTTTTAGGCTAAGCACAAAATAGCTAACTTCAAATTCATTTTTGATAAAGTAGAGATAGAGACTTAAAACATAATAACATTTTTAAAAATGAATAATAATATGAATTTAATAAAAATGGTTTTTTTATAAAAATTTCTTTCTCCCTCTCCACAAAAAGGAGACATCCACACTTTGACGGTAAAAGCTACTCTCATCACTGAACTCTACATCATTTGATCCACTCTAGGTGACATAACTAGAAATGAGCACAATTAGGCAAATATGAACCTTTGTGCCCACAAAAAGACAGTGTTGAAAGGATGTTTTTTTCCTTGACACCGCTATTATTTTAACTGCCTTCACTCTTTGACAATGTTTATTGTAATGAAACCTAAACTTATGAAAGTGAATTTATACATTTTCTTTGTTCTTGAGAATTAACAACAGAAATAATAAAAATAATTTATTTATTTACATGTTATTTAGATTCTTATTTATTGGAATGTTAGGCAAGACATCAGCAAATTGCCAATTGATTCAAACTTTATAAAATGGTAAATAATAAAGATTTCCTTATAGTTGGTTCACATATTTGAATAATTTAGTAAATGTTTATAAATTTATGGATAAAAAATTGTTTTCATATTCATTTCTTTATAAATTGGTAAATGATAAATATTGCATTGCATCAGTTTTTGAAATGTAAATATAAAATTATTCTTGTAAATAAACAATTAAACAAATAGTGTTTAATATTTTTATTGTAAATTCTCAAGAACAAAAAAATGTATAATTTCATTTTCATCTCATGTTTGTTTTATTATAATTCTAAACATTGCTTTTTAAAATATTAAACATTGCCAAAGACTGAAGATTGTTAAGATAAAAGCAGAGTGTCATGGGAAAACTGTCCTTTTGACACTGATTTTTGCAGGTATTTAATCATTGTTTCTAATATCAGAGTGCACCATGCAACACATCACATACAACACACACAACAATTCTGCATAACTAAAGGTCAATCCGAGTACTCATGTTAACCAATGCCCAGTGTTGAAAACATCTTTAATGAGCATATGCACCCAGGTAGTGGACCTTGTACCAAAGCTAGTAGCTCACGTTCTCATGAGTAGATGGTATGTGTACATGTTGTGGAGAAGCAGTCGTATCCGGATGTACAAGTTGGTTGTGGCACTGTGATTATTTTGGCAATGTTCTACTTGGAAATACTATGTTTTATCATTCATATCAGAAGTATTTTGTTGCATGCCACCAAACTCAACGAGATTGATGACCATACACACCTCTTTATAACAATAGTTTTCTTTAATGGTAGGACAATGCACTTTACCACATTGCACAAGTTGTATGAGTATGCTTTCAGGAACTTGCAAATTTCATGTTTCTCTTGCTAACAAACTCGCATGGAGCACTTTTGGAATGTAGTGAATTAACAAATTTACTCTACAGAACTTTGTCTATGTAACTTGCAGCAATTAAAAGTTCTCTTAACATCTCAATTCTAAGAATTTTCAGTAAATAAATTTGATGTTGAGATTTGGTTTTCCTTTCAGAATCTCAGATTCTTTTAACAAAGAATAAAACAATTGGTTCTATTATCAGTCACAGCTTTTCTCAGTCAATTTGTTGAATATGTTCCATTATTCTATGTTAGCCTGTGTTCAGGATAGACAAAGCTGAATGAGTTGATCTGGTTGTGAGTGCCACTATTTCATTGTTTGACAAGGCATTCTTTTTTTCTATTGTCTACATTTTTTATATATGGAATAACATGGCATTTTTTTTCTTGGTTTTTCAGATTAAATCTGCTAGTTGTTGGTTCTGGCTGTGGAAATGTCTATCTTTTTGCTTATGGAATTTTTCCTTCTGGCTCTGTGATTCTTATGCATCTGGACATTGAAAATAAGGTCAGTGCCATTATATATTGATTCTTGTGGATCAATTTCTTCATGTAATATTCGTTCTTATATTTTATCTTTTCTACCCATTCAATTTGCCTTTGAATATGACGGACAAAAAAACAAAGAATTATCCTGGTTGTGAATTAATCGATGTATAAAAAGTGAGAAACATTTCATTAAAAGCAAGTTGTGTTAATCACTTTTAGAAGAGTTTTTAATGTATAGAACATCGTTTAGACACTTGAATCTTCTTTGTTTTTTTTATTCCCTTCTTGAATAGACTTTGTTTTCAGCACCTCCTTGAATACTTTCTGTTTTACATTTCACAAAGGAGAAAGAATAAAATAGCAGACATCTTTTTTTTTATGTTACCTGCACATAGTAATTAATATTATGACATTAGGGTGATATTTAATATTTAATAGTAAAATTACTTTTTGCAACAGTTTTCATCAGTATATCTTAATTTAAAATTTTTGATAAAGAAATTTCCATCCATTTTTGCAAACTGGTTGCATGACTTTGTAACTTGGCAATCAGAAGGGGACCTTACTGCACATGCATGAACACTATCCTGAGGAATTATTCAGTAAATAATGAAATGTCATTGAGTGATCTTCTGTACTATGTAATTATCTCATATTCAATAGTGGGTCTGTATGTGTGCAAATATGTCAGTGGTGACTCTAGGGGTTGGGCTTAGCCTGTTTCAGTCAACATTCAAGTATATCTATTTCAAAGCAACAAAGATTTTTTGTAGTCCATCGTTTTCATTTTTAACTTTAGCCAGATTCAAAATTGTCTTAACTCTGTGCCTCAAAATATTGACTGAAATACATTTTGTTGATAGTGTTCATAATAAAGAAGAAAGAAAGAAAAAAAAACAAAGAAAGTAAGCAAGTAAAGTAAAGAAAAAAAAAAAGAAATAAAATTGATGTGACTAGTCGGGTAGGTCTGATCCTGATCAAAGCTGGAGACATACTTAATAGGCAATGCATTTGTTGCTTTAATTTTATAAATAATCTTTTAAAAATCTCTAATGATTTCTATGCCCTGTTCTTCAAAGAACATATTTTTATTTTAACTTATTGTTTACAAATGTCCATTTTAAATAATTTATTCTGTTCAGTATAATGTTTTTTAGTGGAATGTATCTTTTGAGAAAGGGCAAATTAAATTTAACCCGACCTTAAATTTGGCGAAAATCAAGGAAAGTGGCAGCCTTAGTTCATCAACTGGAGGGTTGGGGTGAGGAGTGTGACTGTGGCAGTGTTGAAGAAATATGACACCAGTCAGCAGTACTATAAACGTACAATAAAATTCAGACATAAATAAACACACTAATGCATAGACATATATACAAAGACACACTTGAGATACACACATTATTTAAAAAATACAAAACATATGGCTTTGTCTTCTCTTTTTCTTACATGTCTGGAAAAAGTTTTTATAATTTTTATTTGTATAGAATTGTTACAATTAGTATTAATATAACAAAATGTGTTTGTTTTTTTTTTGTTTTTTATTTCATGCACAGATTTAAAAAAAAAATATTTTAGTTAGAGTAAAAGAATCATTTTAGCATCTAAGTTATACCAATAGTAGATTTTGTTAAAGATTGTAATGAGCCCAACAAACATTGATGATTTAGAGTTACCACTGAGATATATAGAAGTGGAAGCCACTTATAGTGATCATGCTAGAGCAGGGTCTTTTAGATAGCATTAACCAGTTGATAAAATTAAGCAAAGGATATAAAACTTAAAATAATTATTGTTTCTGCCATTACCACTTTTAACACCAGTTGAGGATTTTGATAACAATATGTGAAACTTAGATTATAGTAAGCAAATAGTTTTTAAATAGAATATTTCAGACAGACTGATTTTAATAAAATTAACTGATTAATAAGAATATCCATTTTTATAATGAAAAACTTCCGGTTTCTCTTATTACCTCGCACTCCTCTCTAGGCTAAAGATTCATAGATCTCATTGAATCATTATTGCTTGGAATAAATGTGTGCATTTTATATATCATCATCTTTGTAATTCTACAGCTAGGCAAAGTCCTTTCTTCATTTCCTTCCGTGATGTCTATGACTGTGCTATTTATTGTCATATTTTATCCAAAAAGCCTTCTACTTCATCTTACTATCTTCTATATAGTCTTTTTCTACTGCATTTGTTATCCATTGGGCACCAATCAACCAACATTTTGTTCCATCTTTTATCGTTTTTTCTTGCTCTGTGTCTTGCCCAAGCCGTCAAAAATAGGGAGGAACTTTAAATATGAGCAATCTGTAGCTCATATAGATAAACAGCAAATGCTTGCATTAAAAGACAGAAGATAATAAAAATATAAAAAAAACTGGGAACTATAATGATGTGATGTAAGCAGTTGGGTATAATGCAAAGATGCATGTTTCAAAAATAAAAAGTACCACCAATAGTCACACTGGCTGATATGTTATATTCTAGAAGTAACAACAGATAAACTCCTGTTATGCATCAAAATATGAAAATTGGAAAATCAACAAGCAAAATAATCGTCACAAACATTTTTGAAAGATGATGTATAATAATCCCATAAAGGAAAAATAACTCAAAACTTTTGTGTAGGAATAACAATTTGTTTTGTATACAAAGAGTGTCAGTGTATTCTAACAATTCACAGTCAAAAAAAAGTTTTTATCAAATAATTTTCATTTAAAATTTTGTGACTAAATTTTATGTTTGGTTATCATTTTTTAATTTTTTCCCTTGTATTTTCAATTTAGTTTATTGTAAGCAGAAAGCATAATACAAATGTTTGTTAAAGCATAATACAAATGTTTGTTAAAGGCTCATTCAAGTTTTTTAATTGGCCAAAATATAATTTTCTTGATTTGTTTATTAAAGTATAATTAGTTATTACAATCAGATCCTAATGTTTTAAATAATAGAAATATGTAAATTTAATTCCTTCAACATTGATTCAGGTTTTATTTACCAGTTGAAAATAAAGCGTTTAAGTTTTATTACTGTGTGTGTGCGCACATGTTCCATTTATATAAAGCCAGCTACTGTTGGTGAGAAGTCAGATTTTTGTTTTATTTTAAGAAACTAGTCACTTTTTGAATAAATATAATAAAGTTTTAATTTAAAATGTTGTATTGTCCTAATATTATCCTCCAAAAAACCTAACATGTCATCTCAAAGTAATGTTTTCTCATCCCAGGGATGATGTTAACTTTGATCCCTGATTGGAAATCTCAGCACTTGAAATCTTGAGATCAAACAATGCCAAGGTATGGCTGATGATCTGAATAATTGATTATGCAATATCTTGGAAGATAAGTCATTTGAACTTTCATTTAATAGATAAATTGATTGTTTAAATTTCATATGAAAAAAGAAGCTGACTTCATAAAAATATTGTTAGCCGCTGATTTGGTTCAGACGTTAATCATTTGAAATTTTCAATGAATTCTAAAAATATTTGTTTAGTTTTCTTATCTCTGATTATTTTTTTTCTCAGAAACGTCAAGTTAAATCAGCCATGATTTCACAAGACCTTTATACATTGTGGCTAGTTCTGGAAGTTAGTGAAGAGGAATCGGAAACATTCCATTATTATCTTGTATCAGTAAGTAAAACTAATTTATCTTTGCCGTTTTTCTTATTTGCTTTATATCTTTTTCTTTCTAAAATGTACCAACAAAAAACTGAATTAGTTGCATATCTGCAACCAGAATGAGTGTTAGTGTTTGGGATGAGATAAAAAAAAAAGCAACAACATTACTTTGAGGAGTCCTCCTCATACCAGGAGTTGTTTTGACTATTGAACATTTTTTTTTTGTGGCTCTTATTGTCACGACAATGTTTCAGCTGTGACCATATATGGAAGAAGAAAGGATTGCAGTCTGTTTATGATGAGGTCCAAATAATTCCTAAGGAGTATATACTCCTGGAGAGTGAAAATATTGAAGGAAGTGGCATATATTTCTTTAATGGACAAAGGTATGAGTAAGGTCAAATGTGAATTTCAATGCAGATCTCCCTCCTCCCCCACAACCTATAAAGATAAAAAATTGCCTGTATTACAAGGGTTACTTACTAGAAATAATCTGATTCAATTTGCTACCATTTCTTTTTTTGTTTGCAATCATTTTCTAGACACTGTTTACTTACAGATTGTCCATTTGAATAAGGTTGTAGAAGGATGTTGCAGCAAAATGAAGGACTTGAATAATCCAAACAATATTTGGAATTGGTAAAATGCCATTGGGTGGGGGGATATTTTAGCACCAAAATCCATGTCCTGTCTTTGGCTGCTTTTCAGTTTTTCAGCATAGTGTCAGCATGAAAAAAAGAAAAAAGACTTGGATCTATACATTTAAGATATTTCATTTTCCACCAGTACTAGAGTTCAGTGCTTGTAAAAGCCAGAATCTGAAATGCTGGTTTTTGAGGCAGGTAGATCCTCCCCGACCTGAAAGATTGCTGAATTACAATCTTCTTACATTTCCACCATTTCTTTCAGTGCCATATTAAACATCATCAATATCTACTAACCTTTAATATCAAAGTGAACACATGTTAAAATATTTCTACAATGGTCTCTCTTTCCCAGAAAGAAAATACTGAGGAATTTTACTGAATAATGGTCCCAAAGTAAATGAGTATTTTTGTATTTATGTATTAATTAAATTTATTTAATTGTAGTTATTTGTATATTTGTACAATTTGGGTATTATTTAATTACTTTATTTAATTTATACAAAATACTGTAAGAAATCAATAATAAAGAACTTAAAACTTAACAAACGGTTCTATGCAATACTGTGATAAAATAACCACATTCTGGCTTGTAATTTTTTCTACTCAATTGACTTTAGAATAATGTAAAATATAACTGTTCCCACCTTTTCAAATAAACATTAGGGTAATACAATAAACTAGAAATATCTGACTTTGCTACCCATAATGCCTTATTGACCAGCATATATAGTCAAGCTACCCTACAACACACATGGCCTAAAGATTATGTTCAAGCATGAAACAGACTGTCGTCACACGGTGTTGAACTCATATATATATATATATATATATATATATATATAGTTCCTCTCATCTCCTATGGAACATTAGGTTCCTTTTAAAGTTGCATCCAAGGATGTGCTAATAGGATTTTCAGTGGTATGCACACTTTTTAGGTTGGTGCGATTTAGTTTGAATTCAGTTTAATTCTCATAGACTGGTTGCCATCCAAAACTATAGGACCCATTCTGTCCTGCTATTTTACCCATAGTTGGGAGAAGAGATGGATTCATACCTTTCTGAAGGTTATTAGCACATAAGTGAACGTAATGAACTCAACTAGAATTCAACCATGGCTCTCCGATTCCTCAATCTGAGGCACAATCCATCACTCCACCATTCCTACACACACACACACACACACACACACATGCACACTCTATGCTTGATATTGGACACTTTTACCCATAACATATCTCTTTAAATTAAATTTATCATTCATATATATATATATATATATATATATATATATATATATATATATATACACACACACACACACACACATACACATGCACAAGTTAATTTTTGGCAGTTTTCTTGTTATGGCATAGGATGGGCAAAAGAGAATTTTGAGTGTTGAATATTGCAAGTTGATGCAGTGTGGATAGCATAATGGTTTATGGCATGAAAAATGAAATGAGTTTCAATTTCAGCTTAGTATGCTTTTATACTCATGGAAATGTTATGACTCAACTTCCCTCCTCATTCTGTTCCATTACCAAATATTTTAACAAAAAATGTCTTATTACTGGTATGTCACAATGGTTTAAGATGAGTAAGTGCTTTGGTAAACTCCTCACCTAATCAATGCAAGAAGTTGTATCAAGAAAATGCAACCTTTATTGTCAAACTTGACTGGGCTCAATCACTGTAATCTAATCACCAGAATTTTTCTCCTTCAAACAATTCTGTTTATTCACACAATCAGAATTTAGATTTTTTTTTTTTTTTAATTATGTCTGTCTTTATTTTTTTCTAGATTGACACAACCCTGTTGGCTTCCAGGCACAAAGAACTTCGGCTTCTTGCTCTCAAATACGCTGAACTTTCTTCTCTCTTAGAAGTAAGGAAATGAAGAACATTTTTCATCCACATCTGGTTTTGATCACCAGACATTTTGGGGTCTTCTCAAAATCTACAAATTTTGTCCCTTTTTTAAAAACTTTTTTTTTTCTCCTTATATATAACTTCTTTATCATGGCTACATTTTGATGTCAGATTTTGGTTATCTTTTATTATTGTCTCTCTCACAAACAAGAGAAGAGTTCAAATTTGTGTTAATATGAACTACATTATCCATATAAAACTAATAAAATTAATCCTTATTGATACAGCTCAGTGACAAAAGCAATGTGCTGAATCTTTTCTTTGGGTTGGTGAGGCTAATGGCAATAATGGAGAAAATCTTATTTTTAAACAATAAATGTCTTCATCATTACGATCAGTTGTGTTTAGAAAACACTATTCAATGGCATCTGTTTTAATCCATAACAGTGGTAGAGTAAAAGATTGAAGGTTATAAAACTTAAGGTTGCATTTTTAATGCTTGTGTAGTGAGGTTTGTTACTATTTTTTCCTTTATATTATAGTATCTCAACTCAACCATCCAGCAAATGACAGAAGCCTGGGAAGACATCCTCATGGAAATGGATGACAAGCTTTTAAAATTTGCTGAGGAGAAGAAAAAGGTTTGTAACTGTTTGACATTTGATCATGTTCACTTTCTTCTTTGTTTTCAATGCATTTTTATAGTAAACATTATTTGCAATGCATTTAAATTAATATTTAAGTTATGATAGGTATTCTCTCTGACAGATGTAGTCTCGTCAAGAGAAAGTAACTCCCCCTGTAGGCATAGCAATACTGCATTTTATACCGTATCTAATTTACATCTCACTACATCTACCCTGAACTTAAGAGGCTTTATACTTTTAGTTGACCTTTGACTTCTATGAATAACCCTGGGAGACGTCTTCTGTCTCTTCAAGTGAGTCTCTTTATTTCTTTTTATAGGAGATTTAGGTCTCAACTGATTCTCTCCATTTGAATCATCATAATATCTCTGGTCTCTCTCATCCCCATATTGTTCACCACTACAACTGTATACACTCATTCTCTCCTCCCTCTCCATTTCTTCACCATCATATCTCTGGTGGTCTTCCTGATCACTCTCAATACTGGATTCATTCATCCTTTCTTGCATCGTCTGTTCTTCTGCTTCCTCTTCCTTTTCCATAACTTCATACTCTCTTGTGCTTCTAAATAGGGTCTTCATGAGCTTGTATTCCCTGTCCCTTCTTTGTCAACACAGCTGTGTGTTAAATCCCCTTTTGCACCACAAGATTCGCCTTTTCAGGACTTAAATCCTTGTCCTTTCTGTACCACACACTTTCATTCATTACAAATGACATGGTAACTGGAGCTCTTATTTGTCTTCTCATCAGTGCGGATGGGCTTTATCTTCTGACTGCATGCAGAATAGATCTATAACTTAGCAGTAATCTGGGTAAATAACTCTTTATATCACAATCCACTGGAGAGAATGCTTTTAATTCCATTGTTACAATTGGAAACCATTCTCTCACAATTCCATTTGACTGTGGCTGGTAAGGTGGTGTTTTGTATGGAATGCGGCCAGTATGTTTTAACAATGCACATAAACTTTCTTCACAAAACTCAGGTGCATTGTCAAATACCAAGGTTTTTGGAACTCCATTTCCCAAAAACACTATCCTCAATCCCCATTTCACTGTAGTGGCTTTTCTATCTGCCACTTTAATAACTTCAGTCCAACATGAATATAAGTTTGACTAATATCAGAAATAGTCTTATACCTTTAATGTAGGCACGATTCATATGTACTTGTGTCCACAGTTCCATTTTCTTTGGCTGACAGTGAATTTTAGTTTGCCTAAATTTCTTTATTTCTGCACACTTTGGGCATTTTTTAACATACGCTTCTACACCTCTCGACTAGCCTGGCCACCATTTGCATAGCCAATATACCTCCATGTACATCATCATGCATGGCTTTAATTACTTTTTTCTCAGAAACTGTGGAGGTAATATGATATCTCCATTACATGTAATTCCTTTTTCTATTGTCAATTTGGGTCTTGTCTTTATAAGGCCTCTCGGCCATAGAGCAATTACTCCATGTATTCCTTTTTATTCTATTCATAATTCAACACTGGATCCTGCTTAGTTCCCAACCTAAGCCTTTTTAAGGGTAATATATCCATTTCTATCCAGCGCAAAATCCTATCCTCATAATTTTCACTTACATCAACATTTTTACTCTCAAAATTTAACTGAGATAATGCATCCACATGCGGAATAGTATTTCCTTAGATGTCAAAGTTGAATGCTATAAGCTTAATCCCCCACCTTAATATCTTGGCAGATGTGACGTTTGGCAACTCTCTTCTGGGGTTGAATATAAATTCCAAAGGCTTATGATCAGATTTTAATAAAAATTTCCTTCCCAGCAAAATATTTCTAGCTTTCTCCATGCTCCACACAATTGCCAATGCCTCCTTCTCAATATTTGAATAATTTGTCTCCGCCAATGTTAGTTTTCTAGATAAGTACGTTACAGGGTGATCCTCCTGCAACAATATTGCAGCTATAATACATTCACCGTAGTTAATGTCAATTCTTTCGATTTTAAGAACCTGTTTGTCTATGAATGCCTTTTCGAATTTCTCAAAAATCATCTGTCTTTTTGTCCATTGAAACTTTTGGTATTCTTTTCTTTATATCATTAAACTATGTCACGGTAATAGAAATTGGTTAATCTTAAAAAAAGATTTTAACTCTTTTTTTATTTCTGGGTTCTACTATCTCTGATATTAATGAGTTTATCACCCGGCGATATACCGTCTTTGTCATACCTGTGCTATTTAATTTTCTCAAAACTTGCTCCATTTCACTTTTGAGCTCTTCTTTACTGTGTGCACACCCATTGCCAATGTTTTCCTGATATACAGTTATATTTTTAATCCCCTCTAAAACTTTTTTGATGGTTTTTTGGAAAATGTGACTTGACATTTTTACTCCAAACAGCAGATGAGTCCATCTTATTAATCCAATGGAGGTGTTCATTGTGGTGACTTCTTGAAACTTGCTATCAATTTTTATTTGATTATATACTGACTTAAGGTCAACTTTAGCAAACTATTTCATACCAGCAAATACATGGCATTGCTATTTCAATGTTTAACAATGGCAATGGATTTGAACAGAGCGGGTGATTCACGCCCACTTTATAATTGCCACAAATTCTTAAATCTCCATTGGTCTTGCATATTGCCACAATGGGTGAAGCCCAATTGCTACCACCCTGGCTGACTTTTTCTAATATTCCTTGTTCCACCATTTTGTTCAGCTTAGCAACCACCAAAGGTAGCATGTGAACAGGGAATTTTGGGGATGGAAAATACATGTTGACTGCTTTTCTTTAAGTCAAATACTCTCCTTGTATCTCTTTAATAATCCAATATTTGGTTCTACAGACTTCATGGAATTTACCAACTTTGATGTATTCGCTCTTATCATGTCAATTCCTAAAAGGCTGTGGCTTTTACTGTTTTCCATCACTAGGATGAGTATTATCTTGAATCTCTTTTTTTGTCTCAAATGTGCCTTCAAAGCATCCTAAAATGTTGATGATTGACCCATTGAACTGTTTAAACTGGAGATTACTTTTTAAGTTTTACCCGTTCTTTCCCCAAAATTCCTTGGTATCAATGTAACATCACTTCCAGCATCCACCTGCATGAGTAAAGTTATCCATTCAGCTTTACCATTTCCTTACTTTTATCTCAAATACTTCCATACTTTCAATTGGCGGATCAATATTTTCCACTTTTTTTACTTGCTTTTCATATGTGCATACTGTCTGGGAATGATTCCTCTTTTTACACTTAAAACACCATTTCCCAAAGGCCGGACACTTATTTTTGCTCCTTTCATGTTCCTTATTACCATATCTGCATACAAGTACACTTAGCACTGTAAGGCTTCATGCTGCTTTTGGAGGCATTAAATTTTTGAATCAATTCCATTTGTTGTAAGAACTCCACACATGCTTCCAGATTCATATTGTGAGCTTGAAGCTGCTCTATAATTTTATGCTTGTACGATATGTCAAACAATCCTTCATTCAGTCTCAGCACAATTAGCTCGTCTTTGATAGACATTTGTTTTAAAACCAAATTCTTTCAAACTCACCATATCTTGACGCTTCTTTCAATTGCTGTACATATTGAATAATAGCTTCATCCGGTTTCTGTCTCCTTTCAAGATATTTACTTCTTTCTGCTATGAATAATCTTATTTTTGGTTGTATATTTGCTTTTATGGTGGCAGCAATTTCTTCATAGGCTAAATCTTCCAACACTTTGGAATAAACCATGACAGATTTTTTTATGGCCTCAAGCCCTGCTGAGGCTAAAAACAAATCTGTAACTTCATTTTCTCCTCAACTAGCTTTGGTGTCCTTTAACTTTTTTACTCTCGCCAATGCTGTGAAACACCTAAGCCAGGTTTCCACATATTCAGGAACCTCCATCGTGGTTAAGTAACCAATTGGTGATGCCATATTTTTATGATAGGTATTCTCTCTGACAGGATTAGTCTCGTCAAGAGAAGGTAACTCCCCTCATAGGTATAGCGACACTGCCTTTTGTACCGTACGTAATTTACATATCACTACATAATTGTTTCTGGATTATCTCCCCTTCAGTTTTTATTCACACTCGGCTTGTTGACTGAATTTTTTTCCTACCAATTCCTTTTGTGTTCATATCTCGTGTGTTATAACAAAAAAAAAAATTCAATGGAGATAAGGATGATCCAAAAATAAATTAATGAACATTGACAAGGTCTCATTTTAAAAACTAGTTTGACTGTAGTGAATGTAATTTCTCTTGCTTATACAGTTCTTTGTCTACTAGTAAATATGGATGTCAAGTTAGAAATGTTGAAGTAGGGAAGTGAGAAATGAGCCTAAAATATGAAACAAGGATGACATGTTTATAAGATTATAATAAGATTAATATGGGGAATAAGTAGATTTTCAAATTACGTATAAGAAAATATTTGATCTACTACATGGACCCTTGAACTGTTATCTGTAGGAGTCCAAAAGTGATATTAATATGTCAGGAAAAATAGTCCGTACTTGACATTGACATTATGAAATAAAGGATATGGGATAAGTCGGGTGTGCAGGTGGTGTAGTTTTATTTGAAAAGCATTTGGTAGACATTCTTCAGGTGTTTGTTGGTCTGGGTAACTTCAGGGAATTTTAAACTGAAGTTTTTATTTAATCCATGGTGGGAGATTGTTCTTATTCCACTGTCCATCACAAAGGATATATTCCGTCTTGTTCGTATTCAACACTGCATACTTATTGCTCGCTCTGTCTCCAAGCTCAGGATTGTCTCAGTAATTATGAGTTCAATCCCTAGCCTGGGTGGTACAGACTCAGGCTCAGTGGAAATAGTGAGCAATAAATAAGTACTAAAAAAAGAAGATATCCATCATGGACAGAGGAAAAAGAACAGTCTACTGACATAGATTAAAGAAAAGTTTTTTGAAGTATTAGGATAACAACAACAAAGATGAGGACATTAGTTCAAATGTAAATGATAATTCCTTATTCCAGGAATTCAAACAGAAAACTTATAGTTTGATTAGTATCACTGTATTTGAAGTGAGAATGATAATGGCTGACATGACAGACTGCACAAAATATAATATAAAAAAATTTGCTTTATGACATGGTCAACAGCATGAGAGGGGGGGAAGAATGCCATATTCTTCCAGGAGTCAGAGTTCAAAGGATTATAACTTAATTCAGAAATGAATAAGTACTGAAAGTTTGATAAAAATTGACAATGAACATTTTTCTAATTTTTTTTACATTTATTTGCAGTTTTAAGTCAATTTATGAAATGAGAAACTTTCTTTTTATTTAATGTAAGAAAATAATTTTATATCAGATTTTTCTTTAATTTTTTTTAATTATATGAAAAACATTGATTAAACCTATGTAATTGAATATTTTCTTTGTCAATCAGTGTTAATTATTTGATAATTCTTTGGTTATTGTTTTGTGAAAGCTCCAAAAACTGTTTTATCATAAAATTTGGATAGCCATTTTGTGATGTTTTCCAGGATCCAAGCAGTTCAATAGAACTGAATTTTCAATTTGACATCTCACTGCTATAAACAATTTTTAAGTGGGTACACATGTTTGAGTAGACATGCTTGATTTTGATTTTCTGAAACAGTGAAATTAATGTAATTCAGCTTAGATTTTCTTAATCTATATTAATCCTACTAAATAAAATTGTGCCTCTCAACTGGAATTGAACCCATATCCTTTATTTCCATTAGGGAAGGTAACTCCTATATCTGAAGTACTTCCTTAACAATTTGGCTATGGAAGACCAAACATGATAAAGTAAATCTCATTTACCTTCATCAGGGGAATGTACATCTTTCACTGAGATTTCTTTCAATCCATATCTGCTAGCTTCATTTTCCTTACTGAAAACGTGAACACAGTTATATGGCAATTTGACATGGCGTAATGGTTAACAAGCTTATTTTGCTACAACAATTATGACTGAGTAGTGAGTTCGATCCTCACTGGGTGCTCCACACTTTCGGCCTTGTACCACATCTAAGCTACATTTAGAAAATCACCATAAATGCAGCAATTTTTGAATGGATTTTTTATCTGATATTAAAGCAATAATGTTGGATAAAAATCCATTTAAAAATTTCATTTCACTGCCAAAGAGGGAATATCATCACAAGAAATTGGTCTTTATTCAAAATCTATGCTTTTTATTATTTGACAAATATTCTCTGTGGAAATGAGGGTACATCTTTTAATGCTTTTACACAAATGTGGTAGATGCTTTTTTTTTTTTTTGGTTTAGTGGTGTATTTTATTAATATTGTTTTTTTTTTTGTTTTGTCATTCTACTTGTGTAGCAGTGTGGAAATTCTCGACCAGCTGTATCCGTTTCTACAGATTTTCTGGAAATGCTGCTGATGGGAAAAGCGAGGTAGGATTACTTTATTACTGAATTTTTTCTCTTCATTTCAAATTTTGCTTCAGATTTCTCTACAGGTTGCGAAAGGGGTGAACTTGTTTTGTAGCACTTCTGTGGGTGCCTTCATCAAACACACACTTCTTCTTGTTCAGACCATGAAAACTTATATATGCTCGTGTTTTTTTTTTTTTTGTAACCGAAGCATAAACAAAATAATTTCTAAGGAATCAATGGATTTCTTATCTAACATAATTTCTTGCAACTCCAAACGTTATTTTGTGGGTATCCATATTTGGGTAGAGGCTCTGTTTACTGGCCCATCCATTTGAGTGACTTAATAATAAAAATGCCCTTTCAAGAAGATCTGAACAAGTGAATGTCTGATCCTTCAAAAGGGTATTTGAAACATTATTGGCCTGTGATGGTCTCTGTGCCTGGGTGGTCTAAAGCACACTAGATCAGACATTGGTTTCTCCTACAAAGGGGGACTTAACTTTGAACCCTGCAGGTGATCACATTTTCTTTATTAAGTCTCTTGATGGAGACATGTAGATGGAATTGAGACTGTTTATAAAAATAGGCTGTCTACTCAAACATGGCTAACCATAAAATAACATTTCAAGCAGTAGAAAATAATGTCACCAAAAACAACCCCAAAAAAAAACAAATGGTAACCAAAACAACCCTCTACGGGAAATCTTTAACAAAAAACCCCTTAAAATTAGATACTCATGCACCAGAAACATGCAGAAAATTATTACAGTATTTACATTAATCGGACTATTGTCCTCATCTTTGTCGCCATATTTGTCACAACTGTACCATTTGACACATGGTACAGTGGATAAAGGCGTTGTCCTCGAGGACACATGGTACAGTGGATAAAGGCGTTGGTTAGATCCAGTGACAGACCCAAAGAGTGTGAGTTCAATACCCGGTTCAGGCAGTGGAGAACTTTCAGAGGGAAAATTACCAGGAGATAACTGATAACTGACATCCATCAAACATGGCTCGTGGAACTAGAACAGTCTACCCCAGTGATCGAAATAAAGGGTTCGGTTCGAAATTCCAACCACCTGAAGAAGGCCGGAGCGTACAACGGCCGAAACGTTGTGACAAATATGGCGACAAAGATGAGGACAATAGTTCGATTAATGTAAATACTGTACATAACACCTCATCTCAGAAATATAGACAGACTCAGAAAATTATTAGTACACGCAATAGCCAAATATTAAAAGCATTCCAAGATGGCAAGGTTAAAACCATCTTGTAACTGTAGAACTGGAACTATTTGCCCAGTTGGAGGCACTTATAATTTGGAAAATGTGGTATACCAGGCTACCATTTTCCTGAGAGAGAACACCAAGGGTATAAAGACATACATAGGAATATCTGCCGGAAATTGGAAACAAAGACTGTACAATTTAAATGCAATATCAATTGTTATTTATGGCCTTCATGTTTATGCTTCTTTTATTGCTCTCTATTCTTAATATTTTATGTTTTCTCATTCTAATATATAATCAGTAACCTATTGTGTCTTAGTGGCTTTATTGCTTTGCTTGGGGTGAAATGATTAAAAAAAAAAAAAAAATGAAGAAAAGCTAAGTTAATAATCCTAAGTTTTATTTTTCTATTTTGAGATGACAGATTCACTGCAACAAATATTTTGATTTGTTTTTGTTGCTTTTTATTGCAATGTTTTTTGTTATGATTCATTTTTTGTTAAATTTCAAGATGTAAAGATATAGTAAATATGTTTCTGTTTCTAGGAAAATTGGTTCACTGTGTCGTGTGCTTATGCTAGAATCTATCATACACATTTATAAGTCTACCATTTGTTCATGAATTGAACATTTCTGCCACATCCAGTCTAATGCTTCTGCAATACATTTAGAGGTTCTTGATAAAAACGAGAGAAGAATCTGCAATTTTATTGGTTCTAACCTGCCATCTCGGCTTCAGTCACTTTCCCACTACCATAATGTAGCTTCCCTGTGCTTTTTCGATAAATATTTTCATGGTAATTGTTCTGATGAACTTTCATCTGCGGTATCTAGACTTTACGAATATAAGTGTACCACTAGATTTGTGGCAATGTCTCATCATTTTACAGTTGAAATGGCTGGATGTAAGTTCTATGCTAACAGTTTATTCTCTTGCACATCTCGCTTGTGGAACTCTTTACTGGCTTCTTGCATTCCAGTCAAATTTGATCTTCAAAAATTTAAATGCAATGTCCATCGTTATCTTTTGTGTTAATTCCTATTCTTTTATTGTTATTTCTCCTAAATAATGTTTCATATCCTTCACACTCACTAAGTAACCCCTTGCATCTTATTGGTTTTATTGCTTTGCTTGTGGTGAAATAATTAAAAAAAAAAAAAAAAATAGAAATTGGACAAGATTTGAATTCATATTTTATATTGAGAATGGCTTTCATGAATGATGCCTTAACCAGTTAGGCTAACAACATCCTTATGATTATAAGGTTTCTCATCTGCTGTTCTGGTATCTTCTGAATCTATTCGATGTTGTATTCAGTTTAATGCACTCTACCTTTTGTCTTAAGCTAACAATTGAATCTTTTACTTTTCAGTACTGAACTTCGTCTGTTCCTTCTTCATGAATTGACAGAGAAGGTAAGTCTGCAAATATGCATATACATTGTTATTATCATCATCATCATTATCATCATCATTATCCATAATCAAATAAAGAAAGATCTTTATTAAATATTTGTTCATGTAACGTTAAATATCTTACGTTGTCTATTTTTTGAACACTAAACATTTTGGAGACCTACTGTAATATTAAGGTTAATAAACTTGTCTTGCAGATCATTTGGGATGTTTAAGACAACTTCAGGTTTCACTGATTGCTCCTTAACTATGACCTTGTGCCTCGCTGAGCTAAGCTTACATAATTGTATATTTTGCTGTAGAACATTGGTTAGCAAGTAAGCAAGGCTTACTGAGATCAATGTTCACAGGTAGCTAAAATTTTAAGCATAGAATATTCAGGTAGCAGTCCTTCATTCAAACATGTTTTATTGAATAAAATGAACAAGAAATGTCTGTTAAAGATCTTGGTGAATTTCTCCTGGTGTTGAATAAGTCATTTGATGTCAAGTGGAAACTTGTAAAGGGACTTGCGTGTGTAATGTTCAGAGTAATTTCAACCATCGTCGGTCATTTTCAAGGTAAACGTTTCAGTAACTACAGTGTATCTGCTTTTATTTTTCGATCTTTCTCCAGGATCCTCTTACTACCAAAAAGTTCAAATTTGGGTTTGTCTCTCCACAATACATTTTGCTAAATTATGAATATTTTGTATGAGAAAAAATATATTTTGTTTTCACCATTTTTACCACTCATCATTTGATTTTGCTATACCATCTGGTTTCTGTATAATTGGAAAATAAAATCACCTTTCAACAAAAGACAATGATCAAAAACACTCTTCTAAATTATTTCAAAATTATCTCAAGTCAAAAAAAAAAAAATGTTTGAAATTATGACTTGGCAGCCTCAATCACCTGATTTCTCTCCCATTGAATTAGTCTGGGATGAATTGGATAAGAGATTTTGAAGAGAATATCCAAAGAATAAGATTGAGCTTTTTCAGTTCTTGACCAATGCTTGGAAAAGTCTGCCATCTACTTTTTTCAAAAACAGTTGGAAAGAATGGCAAGAATTTGTAAAGCAGTAATTAAGGCAGGTGGTAGTTTTATTGATGCAAATAAAATATGATGCTGTTGTACAATAATTTTTCTATAGTTAAGTGCTTATTTTTTGTCATAATAAAAGCAAATACACTGTAGTTTCTGAAATTGTATCTTTTACTTAAAAAAAAATACAAATATATCTCATTTCAAGGTGTTTTATTTTTTTAAAGAAATGTAGAGTTTCCCCAAACTTTTTGCCTGTAGTTATGTTATTAATGAACAGGAGTTTCAATTGAATGTTCATTCGCATGCTTTGTGGTGGAATAGATTTTTGCATCACATGGCTAAAATGACTTTAATGTTCAAAGACATTTTAACATATATGTGCCAAGATTGAAACAGATGTTATGTATATTAACACTTTTTATGTGAAGGGCTTCTAAATTATTATTATTTTTTTTTTTGCAGTTGGCATATTACTTTTGTATTGTCAACGATAATCTGACACTAAGGAGCATTGTGGGTATGCGTCAAATGTTTACGGGGAGAGATGATATGTCTTCTAATTACTGTCAGATTATCGTTGACAATACAACAATACTTTGCCAATGTAACTGCCAAAAAAAAATGATTAAAGATTTTAGTAGCCTTTTACATCAAGACGGCAACCCACCATCAGTAAAATTTGCTTCAGTCTTGGCATACTGGATCAACTAGTAGCCATAGGATACTAAAACCTGTTCCTCCACCATTGCATGGGAACCCACAATGATTTCTAACTCTGGCTGTTTCACATCTACCTTCTTTCTTTTAAAATGACCAGCAATGGTTGAAAGTACTAAGAACATTACACAGTTTTGACAAGTCCCCATCTGGCATCTAATGACTTATTCAGTTCTAGGAGAGACTTACCAAAAGGTTTAACAGATATTCCTTGTCCAAAAATAAATTATTTTATAGGGAATAACATTTAATGTTTCTGAATTTTATGCATGCTTTTATAATTACAGTTTCTCTTTAGTAAAATTCTAAAAGAAGTTGCTTTAGGTAAGGCTTGAAGCTTGTCTTTCATGGAGGATGCCTTAACCATTTAGGCTACCAAAACTGTCATGATTAAACATTTTTTGAATGTTATTTTCAGACATAATTAGTATTTGTGTTAATGACAGCAATGGCGATTAAATTTACTATGAAGAATTTGTAAGAGTAGCTTGCTCACCCTTGCTCTTTGGCAGGTATTATTGAGCTTAGTTAATCTGGTACAAAGCCACATGAAAGCAGCTCCCCCTTTATTTTGATGATCAGCTTCCTTTTGCTATCAAATTATCTGTTTTAGTAGCTTGCTAACTATCACCATATGCCAAGCACCTTTATTTTAAGTATTTTACAAAGTCTGGCACAAGGCCAACTATTGAAGCATCCAGTGAGTGTCAAACTCACCGGTTATCCTACTACCCATTGCTCTATAGTAAGTGCCCTAGGAAGTAAGGAGTTTATTTTCCAGATGGTTTCATTGCAGTCATGACTGCTACAATTTTTTGTGCATGAAAAAAGATTCCTTTATTCTGTACAAAACATTTCTCTTGATAAAATTTTAAGCTTACTTATCTATTTCAGGGACTGAAAAAACTTGGTTTGTCTATAGAATCATCTTATCTTAGTATCCAGAAATTGGTGGCTCGTCTTCAGAAGTAGGTATCAGTCTGCATCAAATTTTATTTACTTATTTACTCTCTTTTTATTATTGATTTTTATAGATTCTTACATTTAAAAGAATTTGGTATTTTCAAATTCTTTTTTGTATGTTTTGTCTTTTATAATAAATACACAGTATCAAGTTATTAATAAATAATATTTTGTGTTATGTTGTTTCATGTATTTGTCCCATGTGTATTATTTTTGAATTGATAGTTTTCTTGGCTCCTACCAGCTTAAAATATATGTGGTTGAGCTGAGGGCACATGATGAGAAATTAAGAAAAACTAGTTTTTATTTGTTTATTTTTAAGACGTCAAATTCTTACTGATTTTCTACAAATATACATTTTCTTTGTGGTGTTATGATTTGTGTTTGCCAGATAAATTCCTTTTGTGTTGCAGTCACCATGTTGAAAAGAGCTCCTTCTTTTAATTACAAATGCCCAACTTAGATATTTGACAAATGCCTCCATGTTTTGCTAAGAGGTGACCATTTTCAACTTCCTCACAATTATGTATTATGGAATGTTCCAGTATTATGGAATGTTTCTCTAAATAAACTCTTCCCAAGTATTGCATGAATTGACTAGATAACCTTATGAATTTCTGCTGCTTGAACATACATGCAATGCCTATACAAAATATTTGTATTTCTTTAGATTTTATTCATCAACCCATAAGATAGAATTTTATAATATTTAAGATATGCAATGCTATATGATGGTGAAACTGACAATGAGTGTAAAAGCTTTAATTGCCACCATTTCCTGTGCAGGGAAGTCATTCTAAGAGAGTCATTTGCCAAACTGATCACTGATTGATTTTCTTTGACTAGTTTGCCAATTCTGTTTCAACAATTCAAACTTGGGGATTCAAATGGCAAATTATCAAAATCTATCCAGATAGAATGTGAATATTTGTTGTAAAGATTTTTATGACTTGGTATGTACTTCTGTTATTTTGTCAGTGTTGGAGTGTCCATTGTGAGCCATTTGAGTGACCTGCATGGAATGTCTATGTGGTATGACCGATTTGGAGTGGTTGGACTAACCGAGAAAAGTTTGCATGAAGCAGTTATGGCTGCTGGAACCTTTATGCTGAAAGCCAGTGAATTGCATCAGTAAGTCTCGTCTTCATTTGCTATTTTTAATAAATATATTTGTTCAAAGAGTTTTGGAAGATGCATCAAAATGTTAATGTATAATACAAGCTTTCCACATATTGACTCGTCTCTCTCAATTGAACTCTGCTTGTATATCTTAACAAATGGTTTCTTTCAAATTTGTTTACTTCATGTAAAAATGTCATTGTAAGAAAGTAGCAGCAATGAATCTTTTTACACTATTTACGCCATTCGGACTCTTGTCCTCATCTTTATTGCCATATTCATGATGTTTTGGCTGTTGTGCACTTCAACATTCTTCAGGAGATATACGTTGGAATTTCAAACTGAACTCTTTCTTTGGTCTGTGAAAGTCGATTAATTCCACTTGACCTGTCTTTTATTTCTAGGATATCTCAGTATCAGTTAATTCTTTATAGTAGCTCAACTCTCCAAGTTTTTGTTCCCTCTGTTGTGGCCAGTCACAACTCTTTGGGTCAAACCACTTTTTGGATTACTCAACAAACACCTTTATCCACTGTGATTGATGCAATTTACAAATTGGAGATGTCAACATCAATCAAGTACAGAAGATTAAATATCTAGGAAGGGTTTTAACAGAAGATGGGAAATGTGATACTGAAATCCAAAGTATGTATTGGATGAGTGAATGATGCCTTCCAAAAGCTAAGCAAAGTGATGAGAAACGAAAAAAAATCTTCATAAGAAACAAAAAAATGGAGGAGCTGTTTTGGCACCGATATCCATCCTCTTATATGGATAATTTCCACAGAAATAGGGAGAAAACTGAAGATACCAGAAATGTGGTTCTATAGAAGGACATTGAATATTTCAAGGAATTTGCTGAGAATCAAAAAGAGAAATCTAAAATGTTTTGAACACATAAGGAGGAAAGAAAGATTTTGGAAAACTTAATGTTCACGGGGTGGGGGAGGCATATTCAGGGGAAGGCAGTGAGCCAACTACCTAACAAGCTCGCAGGAATGGATGGTAGAACAGGGTGCAGGAGCCTTTGCAAAAATAGAAAGGATGATAAGAGATAGGAAGTTGTGGAGAGCCATGATCGCCAGCGTCCTGAAGGGATGCAGCACATAGAAGTGGAAAGATCATTAAAAGGACAGTTGACAAGTTCTGAACTTTTGTATGTTTTTTTTTGTCACTTACCTTTCAATTAAACTAACTTTCCAGCTATGGCCTTAAGCCAACCCAGTCCCAGGCATAGCCTTGGTCACGTCATTAAATATCAACTTGTCACTTCACCAACTGCGATCTGGTTACTGGCATAAGACAGAAACTGTCCTTTGATCCCTGACTGAAGAGATCTTCTCAATGACGTATTTGGGTTTGTTGGATCACCAGGAATTAAGTATGTTGTGTGTCACAATTTGCTACTAAAAGTAACAAAATTGTGCCATGGTAAATTTTAATGGATTGTCTACGAATGTTGTCTCAGGTTTCCTCAGATGTTGAAATCTATATGGAATGATGCAACACCCAATTTGATGATAAAAAGACGGAATAAAGGAAAATCTGAAGTTTATTTTCCTTAAGCTAGATGTTACATCAACAATCTTTTAAAAAGTTCATAAGTCAATAAAATGCTTGGAGAACACTATTTACATTATTCAGTTCTCATCTTTTCACCATATTTATTACGTTTTGGCCGTTGTACACTCTGGCCTTCTTCAGGTGGTTGGAATGTCGAACTGAACCTTTTATTTCGCTCACTGGGGTAGACTGTTCTAGTTCCATGTGCCATGTTTAATAAATGTCAGTTATCAGTTATCTCCTGTTAATTTCCCTCTCCAAGTTCTCCACTGCCATAACCGGGTATTGAAATCACACTCTTTGGGTCCTGTCACTGGATCTAACGCACGCCTTTATCCACTGTGCCATGTGTCCTTGAGGAAACGTAATAAATATGGTGACAAAGATGAGGACAATAGTCTGAATAATGTAAATAGTGTACATAATACCTCATCTCAGAAATATAGACAGATAATGCTTGGAGAAAGTTAAAAAAAAATGTTAACAATTTCTTGATCCATGAGAAAGAAAAAAATAAAGTGTTGTCAAACTTCCCGAATTATCATAAGTTCATTGACGAGAGAAACAACCTAAAATTAGCAGTCAGCAGCAACAGTCGTTCTGGTTTGAGCTGAGTTGAGCCGATGTGGTTCTGTTCTTGACAAAACTGTAATCTCTCCTCCTCTCTTGATAACTATCCTTTTTCGGTGACTGCTATTAGCTGTTTATATAAAAATTAACATTTTTCTAGAGAAGGTCAGAACACATTGGGAGGTAATTCACACCTGTTGGAAAATATTTTTACAATATTAAATTCTTTAACATACCGATACACAGTAGAGATTCTGGTTTTACCCAGCCAAGATTTCACAGTAAGATCAATTAGCTTTGCCTGACAGTTCTCAGTATTTCTTTATTTCTTCCTTTGCTTTCCTTCCTGCCATTGTTTTCTTTGGAAATAGGTGTCAGGACGCTTTGTTCAGCACGGTCCACTAACCTTTTAACCTCGATTCTCAATAGGAGCGTATTTGTTACCTGAAGATTTAGATAACTGAACAAACTCTAATGACTAATTGCATGTACAACATACATTCCGTACCTGCCAATATTATAGTTTCCTTCATTCAAATTAGAAAATCAAGTTTCAAATCCTGAAGGGAACTTACATTTTCAAAATTATTGTTCCTTTTTTTGCTTTTGACCACACTTCATACACAGCACCTATTATTCATTTCTTTTGTGTGTTTAATTAGTTATTTTGTATAATTGAATTGACACACAAAAATAGGGGCCAAATATTCTGCATTTCTTCTTTTTAGGGTGATTGACAGAAGCATCAAGAGTTTGAAAGCATTTTTCAGATGGCTTTATGTTGGTAAGAGGAAGCCTTTTCTTTCTTGTACATTTCTGTTTAAACTTATTTGACACTCAGGAAGTAAAATGTCAATTAAAAAAGCCAATATTAGCTGTAGTGTCAGCTGCATGGTTACAAAAGTAACATTAATTATTGAGAGGAATTGTTTTAATAGATTTCTTCACTGTACTTATTTAAGAAAACTTAAGCAGATTTCATGTGACCTATGAAGTTGGATATGAAGACCCTTTTTGATTATTATTTTTTTTTTTTTTTTTACAAAGACTAGGAGCTGAGAAGTGTTTATCCTAGTACAATAGGTAACAAGTTTATCTCATAGTTGCTAATAGAACAAGTTTGTCCCTCTCCGGGTGCTCCACTTTTGTAGCCTTGTGCCAAACTAATAGTTTTATTATAAGTTTCTCTTGCTGATTAATGAGCTGAATTTTTAAAATTATTCTGAGTAATGAGTTGGATTCTCTGAAATTGTGGCTGTGTGTCAAATTGACCTCAACAAATAAGAAATTTTGCCAGATCACACTGAAATCACTAATTCTTCACAACCTGACCTGTTATTTTGACAGGTGATGTGTTAAGAACATTGTGAAAATTAAATCTAATTCTACAATCTGATTATTTATTCACATTTGTTAAACAAAAAAACAAGAGAAAACATTGTCATTAGAATGAAAATGGTTACATAAGTTTTGTTTCTTGTTCAGTAATGAAGATGAATTTTTGAATAGAAAGTTTTTTATTAAAATATAATTTAGCAATGATATCAAGGAAAAAGAATGTATTCATAAGTAAATTTCATTGTTCAGTTTTGTTTAGCTTATTTGAGTGATCAGGTAATGTTTTATGAGGATATATTAATAAATAGAATATAAAATATATTGATAAATATTTAGCCTGAGGAAGTTTTCTGAAAGATGTAATGTGCCAAATCAAATTTTTTCCATTTTATCATTCAATTCCATTTTTATCTGATGTGTGTGTATGTAGTTCGTTTCATATGAACTTGGCCAAAATTTCAGAAGCTCCCATGGGGACACCATCTTGGATTTTTATGAAATTCTAGTATATAATCCCTCATCTATGAGAAACAAAAAAACTCTAAAATTTTAGCTCTCTTAGGCTTTTAGTTGAAGAGTTATCGCCTCTTGAATTTTGCTGTCAATTTTTGATTTCAAAATAGCATGATTTGCCAAATTTGGTACTTCATAACTTCTTACAAGATACTAAAATCATATTTGGTGGTTCTGTAGCTAGTCTAATACATGAAAAATTAGTTATCTTTTTTATTCTGTTTGTATTTTATGTAGTTACATAGATATAGGCTGCTAAAATGGGGAAAATTGCTATTTAAAGCTAAACCACTAGCAATAAGATAAAAATACATTTGATTATAATCGTTTGATGATTTGCCTTGTGTAAAACCTTTCAATATTGGTCTTACAAAAATTAGACAAAGATTTGACAATACTCTTTGACAAAGATTTGATAATACTCCTGGTAAAAAAAAAAGTCCATTTTTCTAAAGCTTGGCAAGTTGTGTAGTCAGCTGAATTCATCTCTTATTTTTCACTCATAAAAAAAAGAAACCTTATTCATTGCTAACTTAATAAACTAGCCATAGAAAATGATAGATGCCATAGAAAGATTTTGCTTTAAAATTCAGACTGGGTAAAAAGACTAAATAGCAATTTTTCCCATTTTAGAAGCCTATAAATATGAAGCACTACAT